>PVJD01001661.1:88533-250300 GCA_004026545.1 Mormoops blainvillei
TGACTCATGCATCTCTACCTTTCCACGTTCATTCCATAAGCATGTTTGCACTTTTTGCCAGGCCTTTTCCTAAGCACTTCATAAGAATATTACAACATAACACTAGCACTTTCAAGCCTTCTGCTACATCTCTTGGGCCAGAATGAGACATTCACCCCCACCTCCAACTGCAAGGAGGTCTGGAAACTCTGAGATTTGGCTTCCCAGCTCCCTCTGGGAGATAGCAGTGGGAAAGGGGATTGGGAGAGGGTCAGTCAATCCAAAGTATTTGTGTCACAGGTCCTGTTGTCATCCCCATTTGGCAGATCAGGAAACTGAGTCACAAAAAGAGAGGTAGCTTGCTCGAGGTCACCCAGTTTGGTAGTGATGGAGACATGGGTAACATTCCGGGTTGGCCAGTCCTGAGTCAGTGCTTGTAATGTCCAGGATACCCTCAAAGGGAAAGCGGAGTTATGGTATATTAAGGGGTGTGGATAATGGTTAAAACAGTGGTCAGCTGTCTTATGGCGAGAGTGCAGCCAAGGACAAGTCTCCGATTCTGCCCGAAATAGGACATGCTGGAGCATAACTTGAAAAAGCAATTACTAATATCAAATTTTTAAGGGACTTTCGCATGCAACTCTCTGTATATATTGGTTCTGATTCTGATAATGAGTTTGTGTCTTTATCTTATGTTTAAAAGTGAAACATTTGAAGCTTATCAAGGTTATGTGATTTACCCAAAGTCACAAGGAAGGAGAGTAAAGATAATAGCTGGACAGGAACTGGGTCTGCCTGGCTTCCAAGTCCGATCGGTGATTTCCCAGGTCTTCGCGCTGCCTCCTTACAAGAGGGAAAGAGAGCAGGAGGCACAGGCAGGCTTCTGTGCGTCTCGCATTGTGGAATTCCTGCCCTTCCTCCACTCAGGTTGTAAACATAGGCTTTGTAAGCCGAAGCACACACAGGCCAATGCAGAGAAGCAACCCCGCCAGCAGAAAGTCGCATGTGTCCTGGTGGCGTGAGCCCGCCTGGAGCATGTGTCCCCACGGACTCCTGGCCAAGCTGCCGTGGGCCTGGTGGTCTGCAGATGCCTGCGAAGGAGCTGCAGCCTGGGCGGTCTGGGGGCAGCGGGGGCGAGCAGCGCTGAAGGGGCAAGACAGCCAGCTGACAGAGCGTGCGTCTGCTTTTTCTAGGCTCCACGCTAAGGACCTTTAAACAGAAGGGGTGAAATAAGAAAAGGTATTTGTTATGGGAACCAGAACAGCTGCCATTTATTCATTCATTCAGAAAATACTGATTAAGCGCCTGCTATGCGAGGTTATAGCAAAAACATGCCTTTTCGAAGTGGATCTTCCTCAGGACCAAATCTGCTTGAGCCATGACCTTGGACTTCCCAGCCCCCAGAACTATAAAAAATAAACAAATAAATTTCTATCGTTTTTAAACCACGCAGTCTGTGGTATTTCTGTTATAACAACCCAAACAGTCTAAGGCACTGATACTTGGGGATGCACACTAGGCTAATTAAATCAGGATCCCTGAGGCTGGTTTTGGGAAAAGATTTTGTAGGAGCTCTCCGGGTGATTCTAAGGTGTAGCCAGGGCTCAGGACCACTGTTCTAGTTCAGTGGTTCTCCAAGTGCGATATTGGGGCCAGCAGCATGGGTATCTGCCTGGGAGCTGGTTACAAGTGCAATTCCTGAGCCCCACCAAGATCTGCACAACCAGGATTCTGGGGCTGGGACCTACTGGGTATAAGCAGGCCCTCTGGGAGATTCTGACGCAGGCTAAAGTTTGAGAAACCCTGTTCTGAAGCAGAGATCGGTGCTTTTTTTTTTTTTGGTAAAGCGAGATGGCCAATATTTCAGGCTTTGTGGATCATATGGTCTTTGTTGTAACTTCTCAGCTCTGCTGTTGTAGCATGAAATCAGTTACAGACGATACAGAAATGGGTGGGTATCTCTGAGTTCCAATAAGATTTATTTACAAAAACAGGCAGCAGGCCTGGGCTTTCGTTTGCTAACCTCCATTCTTGGGGACTGAATTAGTCACTTGTTGCTGTGTAACAAATCACTCCAATGTTTAGTGACTTCAGATCAAAACCACTTTTTCTCACTCAGGTATCTGAGCATTGGCTGATGTAGTATAGTCTTGTGTGAGGCGAAAGGGTTGGGAAAATATACTTCACCTCTAGGGAGAAGAGCTATGAAGTCAATGGCCAAGGTCATGGATAAGGGCAAAAAGACGGGCAAAAAATTGGGGCCAGTAATTCCACTTTTAACAGGAATTCAATAAAATGACATTTGCAAAGTGCCAGGGGTATCTGGGCATATGGTCAGTGTCTCGTAAATGCTACCTATTGTTACTAGTGTCATTATTAATCGATATTCTTTATTTCATACAAATTGGGACTGGAAATTGGATGCAGAGGTTTATTCTTTGGGAAGGCTGTTACAGACATCCCCAGTGATGGGTGTCACTTGCCATTAACACTGTGGCCGCCGGCGTAGACAGTCATCAGCACCAGCAGGCTGCTGTTTGACAGAACAGTTTATTCTTGGTGCTGGGAGGGTGTTTGTTCACGGCGGGACCTGGGACTGGCTTGTCACTTCATCATCAGATGCTGCTCAAAACCAGGTAGATCACCCCTGAGAGCCCGCGTTCAGCAGGGACTGAGAACTCAGACCCTTATCTGAACGAAGAAATGAGTTGCTTGATTGGAGCTCAGATAGCAAGACATTCTCAATTAATGAGCGCATGTTTTTGGCACATCGTAGTTGAAAGAGGCAAGTGAAGAGGAAACAAATTGGTCTTAAAGATTTATTTCAACAAGTAATGATTAACTTGCAGTGTGTGTCCTGGGCTCAGCACAACTTTCATTTAATCTCTTTCCGTTATGGCTCCCACAGGTTCTCATAGACCTTTCACATCAGCAGCACACACACATTTCTGGGGCCTCTCAGTGATTCCGATTTGGGAGGGTTTTAGAAGCTTTCTGGGGCTCGTGATGAGCTGTCCGATGAGGGTGGTGGCACTGACCTCCCCATGTGTGCATTCACGTTTATCTACACTATTCACGGATGCCGGGGTTCCCACTCACAGCTGACCAGAACCGGACTGCCCTGGATGCTGAGCCCATGTCTTGTTCATCCTTGTATCTGGGCAAGGTGCCTTGGTGCGTCCAGTATTTGCAGATCCTTCATTTTACAGGACAGAAGACAGAGGCCCAGGAAGGCTGAGTGACTCACCCAGGGGCGTGCCACAGATGTGTCCCCCACCGTGTTCCCCTTGCCCGTTGGGATCCAGCCCTTCCAAGCTTTTTCTTGGGGAGGGAACTCCCATGCATGAACCACCTCTGACACGTTAGGCCTTGTGCTAGGTGATTTAAACATGTTATTTCATTTTCTTCTTTAATAAACCAAACCTGTTAAGTTAGTATTATTAGCTTCACTTTGTGGAGGGAAAAACGTGCAGAAAGTCACACGGCTAACCAGCGAGAAAGCGGAAGTCAAATTGAGGTTTGTTTGGTGGATGCAGAGATGGAAAGGGAGGATGAGGAGGGCTCCTGGGGCCGGGATGATGCTGTGGTCCTTGATCTGGATGCGGTCACCCGAGAAAGGGGTTTCAGGGTGTGAAAATTCATCGCCGTGCACACAAGCTTTGAACACTCTTCTGTGTTGTTACTCTGCATTAACAAGGTAGGAAAGCTAAGCAGGGAGAGTCAGGGTTGCAGACTCCAGCTCTCCTGTTCTACCCTGCCACCTCCCGAAATGAGAGCTTGGCTCCTAGCCATCAACTCTGAGGCATGCGGCATTTCTATGTAAAAACACACAGTGTGTAAAGGGATGGGGCAGGTCTTTTTCTTTCTTGACTAATATTCGTTTCTTCTGCATCCATCATCTCTGGAGGAGTCCCAGCAGGTGCTTATATGCGGCTTTACCTAGGGTTACTGTCACAGTGCAAATGTGACAGGGCCCATTTTATGCAGAAGTGAGATTTCATTATTATTGACATCTATATAACTGTGTCCCTAATTATAGGATTTTATTTTATTTTATAAAAGCAGATTTATCTATGTATAATACATTAATAAGATGCATATATTTAAAGTGTACAGTTTGATAAATTCTGACATATGTATACATCCATGCAAACTTTACCACCATCAAGAGAAGGAACATGTCAGTCACTCCAAGTTTCATCTGGTTGTCTCACGGTTTGTATATTCATTTACCTGTTCATGGACACGTGGGCTACCAATCTGGGGTTATGTCAGACAAAGCTGCTATGAACATTCTTTTAGAAATCTTTGTTGGACATATGCTTTTTTTTTTTTCAATTGTGTATAAATTTTTAAGAAGCTGTCAAGCTATTTTCCAAAATGGTCGTACCATTTTATATTTCCGCCAGCAGTGTGGGAGAGTCCCCATTTCACTACATCCTTGCCGACACTTGCTATGGTCAGTCTTTTCATTTCAGCCATTAGAACGGGTGTGTGGTGCGGACTTCTGAAGCTGTCTCTGTGTTCTGGGTTCTCTGAGCTCCAGCCACATCGTGCTACTGGACTCTGAGCTTCATGTCCTCAGTTCAGTCTGTCTGCTGGGCACTGTCAGAGGCCCAGAAACTTCCTCAGGGCAGTAAACAAAGGCAGCCATGGGGCTCATCAGGGCTAGAACCCAGGTCTGTGCCTCCTGGGCCAGCATCCAGTGGAGAACTGGCCTAAGGCCACACGGTCGTCTCACAGAGCTCAGCATGTTAGCATTTCCACAGCACTTTCCCAAACATTCTCCTCTTTGAATCTTCTAGAGTCCCAAGGTTTGGTTATTAGCATCGCCATTTTACATGCCAAGAAAGAGAGGGCCGCAGATCCAAGGTGTAAGATGAGCAATAGCAGGCAGTCATGCGAGACGGAAATCTGAGCTTGGGCAAAGAGCTATTGATTGCTGTGTAAGTCTGACCCCCTCCCTCCGGAGGTCTCAAGAGGTGAGGTGACTCGCTCAAGACCAGTACAGACAGAGGCAGAGTGTTGACTGGAACCCAGGGCTGTTGGTTCCTAGTACATGGCTTTTCATTTGTCTCACCCATCATTCAAAACACGTCCAGGATGCTGCCTCCTTCTGGAAACTTTCCTCACCCTTCCACAGCCCAGAAAAGTTGAGCATTTCTGTAACGTGAAAGCATCCTCCAAGTTCTTATTGTTATTATACTTTATTACCATGTATTTCCCTTTCCTATTAGGCAGTAGGGACAGGGACAGTCTTCTATCACTGTATCCCCATGTCCTCCAGTGCCCAGGAGTTGTAGATGCTTAACAGATGTCGTCTGAATGAATGATTCAGTGAATCCACAAGTGAACAGACTAGATCAGACAGATCTTGTGGAAGGAGAGGGACTTAGGTGCAGCTTTGAATTTCAAGTGAGAATTAGAAAGGCAGAGAAGACAGAAACAGCATTCTCCGTAGAGACCACGTCAGGAGCAGAGACCCAAGGCACATGGCGGTCCAGGTATCAATGACCTGGAAAAAGGCTTGGCTGTGGTAATTTGCATCCTAGGGAGCAGTTTGAAATAAAGCTGATGATAGAAGCAGGGAACTGAGATGTGGTCCCTTTGGGTCCCAGATCTGTCAGATAGCATCGGACTGTCCTGTTGCATTGGGGCTGCTTTGACCTGGAAGTCACCATGCTGATTCATGCCGTAGTCACTGCCCGTCTGGATTCCCCTTCATGGTGCTCTTCTATAAACCCCCGCCCCCCGCACCCCGCAACAGACACTTCAGCTGTCATTAGATGCTTATTAAAGGGAGTGAGTCAGGGTGGTGGCTTAAGACACAGTTTCCACCCTGTTCCATGCCCCTTCCTCTCCTCTCCCTGCCATGCTATTTCAAGCACACAAACTCTCAAGGCTTTGGGCGGGGGGTGGGGGCAAGGGGGTTGGAAAGAGTATGGGTTCTGAGCTACCAGCTCTCCCAAAATATCTCAGAACTGCAGTTCAGTTAAGATGTGACCTTGAGCGGATTGCATATCCACTCTGTGCTGGTTTCCTCAGCATTGTGCAGGCTGGCTGTGAGGACTGAATGGGGTTAAGCATAAAGGGCTTTGCACAGAATGTGGGGACGTGGGGTACAGTGGGTCTGTAGGAAGTGCCAAGGATGCCTGTGGTTTGAGGTTCCTGTGTGCTGATTCTCTCTACTTTAGGATGGAGATGACAGGGCCATTCATGTGGTCTCCAGCAGAATCCTGGGAAACCGTTCCCTCCTGGTCGGCTGTCGTGGATCGCCCTTGCAAAATTCCTTTCTGTGGTTCCCTGGGGTGCCTAGCTCAACTGCTTCTGAAACAGGAAACTTTCCCAGCTTCCTGGACAGCTGCCAGTGCCCAGGGCTGGCAGGGCCACGTGAGCTGGCTTTGGCTTTGTGGATTTCACTGAGTTGTCCCAGCACAGAGTCTCAGATCTTCCTATCAGCTCTTTGGTGATATGGACAGGCACTGGAGCAAGAGCCCTTCTGAATATTCCTGCTCAGGGTTGGGGGTGCTGCTTGTGGAATTGGCTTTTGCTTCCTGACAATTAGCTGAGCTTTCAGACTGTGGAAAAACTCACCCATCCAGCAGCCCCCAACTCCTGTATGGGGTCCCTCCTTTTCCTTCCCCACCTAACGTGGTCCCTTTGGGCCTCACATTTTCCTGCCTCTTGTACATCCAACCCACCCCAAGCCTGGGTTCTCTTTTTACCAATTTCCACTGCCCGCAGCCTTCAAAACTGTCCTGTTTTGTGCCCCATCCACTCGGGAATCTTCTTCTATCCTTGACTTTCCTACTCTTTGGAGTTAATGGGCACACATTCATTAGTTACCCTTCTCCCGAGGCAGAAAGAACCATTCTCACTCCCCAAGGAAGGATTCTAAGAGAGGTTGCCGAGTCACCGAAGGCAGTCATAAAATCGGCATTCCCAGCTCTACTGCTCACTGGTTTTGTAATCTTGGGTAGATCACTTAACCTCTCTGGCCAGAAGCTTTCATATTTGAAAGGGTGGGGCTAATGCTAATTGCCCTGTTCCCCTCCTCCCTCCAACTCGCCATTTACTGTGAGAATCAAGTGAGATAATGTCTGTGCAAGTGCTGTGTAAGGCAGAAGCTGTTATTATACAGAGGCGACCTATTATTATTCAGAACTGGTTTTCCTGGTGACTCTTCCAGCTCCCCTTCGATCTCCTTCCCTGAACTTAAGGCTCAGGCTGTGTGGAGCTGCACCGTAGGGGCCAAAAATTAGAAAAATCTGCTCTGCTCACCAAGAGAGTCTTCCAAATTGCTCTGATTTAAGCAGTTGGACCCAAAGAGGAAGGATACAGGAGTCTGACACCCAGTTTTTCCTTGGTTACGCTTTAACCCCTCAAAGTCTTCCCAGTCCAGTCACTTCCTGTGTCCCATTGTTTCTCTCCTGTTGGGGCTGCCATCATCTCCCAGAAGCTTCTGCACCCCGGCTTGCTCCTCTTGATCCTATTACTTCTTGGCTTAAACCCCGAAGCTTGGGTCCTCATCGCCCTCAAGGGAAAGTCTAAGTGTACTTACAGGAGCTCTTGCTGAACTTTCCAGCCTTATGACCTTTCGCCCTCTCACCCAGGACCTTGATCACTGGGGACCTTGCTTTCGGACACCACCTTCTCTTCCTGTAGGGTTCAGTTTAGATATCACCCATTTGTGAAGGTTACCTTCACGCCCCTTTACGAAGTGAGATGCCTTGCATTGTGCTTCCTTAACATCTTGCTTTTCCCTGCAGCAGGGGAATCCACCACTGGTTACTGTCACGTGTTAGGATCTCTGTCCTCCAGGAAGCCAGAAGCTCCGTTAGGCCGGGTATCCCCACTGTTTTGCTCATTCCAGAGAGCCATGGCACCTAATTCTGGGCCCAGCAATAGATGATTGAATGGAGTGTGGGAGTCAGTGTTCTAGACTTCAACTCTGGGAGGTGGGGTGCTCAAAGGTCTTCAGGGATAAACACAGGATAAACACATGGATGACTCCTTTTAGAGAAGAATTCATACATTACTGAACAAAAGAACCTGCAAACTTTAATATTTTTCTTCTAGACCTTTCTTTCAGCAGATGCCAGCTAGCTAATGCTGCCCAACACTTACTGCGTTAAATCTGTGCCGGGCTCTGTGCTGAGCATTTCACATGAGTCAACTCCTTTAATCTTCACAATCAGGCTCAGAAGTGAGTGTTGTTATTACCCTGCTGCAATAGATGAGAGCCCTATGGTTCCGAGAAGTTGAATCATTTGCCCGAGGTTAATCAGCCATCAAGCAAAGGAATATTCTTGAACCCAAGTCTGTTTTCCTCTGCAATCCAGGATTCTAATCACTATATTTGACTGCAAGGGTTTGGGTATCAGAATAATCTAGGTTTGAATTCCCAGGACTTACCAGCTGTGTTAATTGAGGGACATTAGGTTTTATTTCCTTGCAATCCATTCCTAATTTATTGTTCTGTGAATTAAACAACACGGTCTTTGTTATGTACCTGGCATGTAGAAGGTGCCCAACGTTAATTGGAAGTCAGTAAGTCAGAGATGGAGTTTAGATTTTAAAAATTCAGACAATCCTAAAATTAGGACGAATTGCTTTCTCCTCTAATGTCCCTGAAGAATAGGGGAGGTCAGCATAAAACTGAGCTTTTGACATGGTGGGAAACTTACCCTTTCACGAGGCAGGTTAATTAATATATCCTTTGGCAGCTGAGTCTGTGGGAAAGTGCTTTGCATGCTCAGCAGAAGTCTGCTGCCGTGTGGACCTACTTGCTGAAGACCACTGGAGAAAGTCCAGTTACTGTGCCACAGGTACCTCTCCAGCAACTGAAGGCAGCTGTCCTATCTCCACTGTCACCTCTGGGGTCTCACTTCTCTAGACAGGATGATCCCTGTCAGTACCTCCATACTCTTCTCAGAGAATGAGGCTGAAAGTCTCATTATCCACCCAGTTGCTAACCTAGAACCAAGCCCCAGTGCTTCTGTACCTCCTAACAGGTAAGAACTAAGACAAAGACTTAGCAACAAGGATACTTACGGTAGCATTGGTTACACTTGTGAAAAACTTAAGGCGGCCACTTAAATAGTCAACGACAGGGGATTGGTTGATAAATAACAGCATGTCCACTGTCCACATGAACAAATACTAAGTAGCTGTCAAGAGTGACCAGAGGAATAAGGGTTTAGTGACCTGGAAAGCTGTATGGTGTATTGGCAAATACAAAAGCGAGTTGTAAAATAGAATATAATATATGACACCCAATGACATGGAAGAAAATCTGAAAGTATTTAAAAGGTAAAAGTGTTTATCTCTGGGTCATGAGATGATGGGGATTTTCTTCTTGTTCTAAATTTTCTATGGGGGGAGGAAGTATAGTTTAGTGGTTATGAAAATGGACTTCAGAATCAGCCAGACCTGATGTTAGCCTATTTTCTGTCCCTTGAGAGCTTTGTCACCTTAGTTTCATAATTTGTAAAATAAGTAGACTAATGGTACCCCTCTTAGTATTGTTGAGAAAATGGTGACAACTGGCTATGGTTTGGGGGAGCTTGCTCTATGTCAGGCACTCTGCTAATCAATTGACTTGCATGGTCTCCATCATGAGCTCACGCTACAAAGAAGGAAACTGAGATGGAGACAAAGGTACTGACCCTGGTCCTACTTAAAGGTTAGGAGATTACTTTCCCCATTCTTGGCACCTTCGTTCTTTCAATGTTGCTAAGCCGCTGCCTGTTCTTCCGTCATCCACATTTCCCTGCTGACTCATTCTGGACCCGCTTTGACTAAAACCCCCAGACATTTTCATACTGGTCTTGTCTCCTCTGTCCGCTAGTCGTGCTTTATCTTTTTTTGGGAGGGGGGTCTTGAGTAGACTTATTATGGAGCAGACAGGTGGATGAGAAACCTGAGCATTCAAATCATACCCTTGACTATGAGGAAGTCCAAGAATACGCCCTAGTAATTTGGTAGTGAGAAGTTGTTAATCACATCTCCTTCACCTCATGAGCCCCAGGGGTAGTAAAATGCATGAGCTTTGCATTTTCCTTTTAAACTCTAAGAGTGACTTCTCCTGATATGAGCGTGGGGAAGTAGAGTGGCCAGGACTGGTCTAGTGAGAATGTCATTGGCCCGCACTCCTGGTAGAGGCTGAAGGGCAGCGGTCATGGGAATGGAGTGCAAAGCACAGTTTTAGAAGCAGGAGCTTGGATGCCTGGTGGATTTGAGTTCAAGTTCTTGCTTTGTCACGCACCCACTGTGTGACCCTGAGACACTCACTAAATTCTCTGAACTTCATTTTCTCATCCTCAAAATTCAGCTAGCAGTATTTATTTGGTGGAAGGTCAAAATGAGATCATGGGAGTGAAAGGCCCCACCCAGCATCCTTTCCCTTCCTTTCCCTCTGGAGCGATCCGGGAAGTGTGGATGGACAAGAGAAATGGGAGTGGGAAGGTCACACAGCCCGGATCCTTAGTGCTGCCGGGGGAAAGAGAGTTTTGGCAGTCAAAGTGGCTCAAACCCATGTTTCTCTTCGTTTTAATGAATTATTATTATTTACATTTTATAATCAATGTATTTGTGGTAAAAAAATCAAACTATGCAGGAGCTTCTAGAGGAAATAGTAAAAATTCCTTTTAATAATTACCCTCCAATCCCATTTATACGTCCAGAGAGAACCACAGTGAAGTTCCCTAAGTACCTTTCTAGGCACCTTACTAGGGATTTCAAACATGCAGGGTCAGACGTAGAGACTTTCTCACCAAAGCCATGTATGCTCTGTGACTTGAATGTTCACATAACTTTCATGAGAAAAAGAAAATGCTGGCTAAACAGGAGAAGAACGGGTTCCACTGTCTTGGTGGTCTCAGCACGGCTTTTCTGCTCGGGGTGGAGGCTAAGGAGTCCAGATGTCCACTGAATTTAGAAGCGGCTGGAAACCTCTGGGCAGCCTAGCTGTTGCCTGTGGCTAAAACTCCTACACATGATCCTGAGCTTCTGCTCTGGGTGATATTACCCTAGACCAGCTCTGTCTCCTGAAGTCTTGGTCCCTTGAGTTAGAATGATCCTTCCTCTTCCACAGGGAAACAGGACCGGCCCAGGCGGAAAGATATGTCTGGATGACAAATTGTCTGAGTCAAAGGTACTGGTGAAAAAGCCAGCATTATATTAAGACATATGCTTTCCACAGAGGAGGAAGGGAGTTGCTTCTGCTTCCTTTATTTTTTAGAGAGTGGGTGGAAGTCCTCCAGAGATGATGGTGGATAATGGTTACTATTTAAGGGGGGATGTAGGCGTTCATGCTCTTTTTGGCTCCTTAGTTTTGTAGAATGTTATTTGGGGGTCAATTCAAACACTTTTCAGTTGTTGAAATACAACAAAAAACACACAGGTTTTCATTTTATAGATTCTCTCTACCCCATCTCCCCTGAGACAGTTACCATGAAATGCGATTCTTACTAAAGGCAGGGGACAGTGCCTTATACTTACTTAGTAGTTGCCTGATTGCTACAGATGGATTTACTCCAATTGTCTGTAGTCTTACTGACCATTTACTTACTCATTTGTTCACTAATCAGAATGTATTCAGGTGACACTGTTTGCCAGGCACTGAGCTATGTGCCGTATATAGTGTGGGCACAAAAGAGCATGTGACCAGTTGTCCTTTGAGCTGCAGCAGGGGACAGGCTTTTAGCAGAGCAAATATTTGAGAAGGGTTTCAAACTAGGAAGAGGAGTTTTCCAGGCGAATGTGGGGGAAGGGCATTTCATGGAAGGGAAGCAGCTTTGGTCAACATAGGACACCCAGGGGGAGGGGCAAAGTGGTGGGGGTGAGAGAGATCGTGGCCTGTCCTGATTGACTGGCTCGAGTTGTCCTATACAGACAAAATCTCAGATATTCATTAGAGAGAGATCTCCTTTCAGTCTGTCAGAGCTTGGGCTCCACTTAGCTGCTGATTTACTCTACGAAGATTTATTCAACAGCTATGTGCTTAGCACTGTGCTAGGTGTCAGGAACGTAATACTGACAATTTTCTTTCGGCAATTTTCCTAAAGGCCCAGGAAGTGGCATTAAAGTTTAACTTGGCAGTGATCACCTGGGTCTTCAAACTATGGAGGAGCATCTTTCCATTTAAGGTGCAGCTACTGTGAGGACGGCATTATTCTTTATGTCCTCGAAAACGCGAGGGACAATGTGACGCAGCCTTTTACTACTTTCTCAAAATAGAAATCTAGATACCAGTGTGGCTTATGGCGGTATCTGTTGACCCAAAGCCAGCATGACCAAACCCTGCCTTGTGATAGATAACTTATGAATATGCCGTTAAGAAATCATAACCATGGCTTTGAATGTCACCACTTGGCTCAGCCCTTTGTTGCATGAAGGAGAAATGACTTCCATGAGGTTACACGAGCTTCATCAGGCTGTGAACAGAAACAACGTGGTTGGTGTTCAGGATACTGCACTCTGATGCCTCCAGAAATGAAATGTCTGTGTCCCACAATCAGTTCATAATCAAAACAGTAATGGGCTCTGCCCTGAAGTCCGCGTTATTGCAATCCTATCTCCTAACTCCTCCCACCTCCCCTCCTCCTCCCCAGCTCCGGGGGTTAAAAGGGCAATCAGCTCAATTCACAACACCCTGCCTCTCGGTCTCACCCTGCCTCTGGTCTGTTGCCCACCTCTCAGCCTTCCAAAAAGACACACAATCTCATTCTAGAATAGTCTTCACACGGCCTTTCACTTGCTCCTCTCAGTGCCTTTTTGGTAAACAAACCTGGGAACCCAGATGGGCAGTTAGGAATGAAGGGTAACAGCGGTTTGGCATTGTTTCAGCTGATTGCTGTCCGGAGTGAAAGATTGCACCATCTGTGACAGCTGGCCTGACGAGTCATCACTCGGCAGTAAGTTGCCCCATCCGCGGGGTAGGGACTTCCACGGCTGTTTTGACTAGTGTGTCCTACAGATGGGTCAATCTGAAAAGGTATTGTAGGTACCTCGTTGCTGTTGTGAAAATTAAATAGGATGAAGCCATCAAGTTCTTAACATCTGCCTGCTCTATTTAGGTGAGGCGTTTAATTTTCTAGAACCTGTGTATCCTGACCCTCGTATGGGGGACCCTGTACCCGACCCCATTATGCTCTGCTGTTGATGGCACATGGCCTGCGATGCCTCCCTTTCCCCGTACTGGTTTTGGAGGTGGAGAAAGGAGCGATGTGATTTATGTATGGTTACCCAAAAAGCTCTGCTAACCATTCGTTCTCTGCGGTCTGGGGTAGTGAGTTCTGGGACATGCTGTAAGGTCTGAAAGGCCTTTTTGGGTATGCTGAGTTATGTTCTTATTTATACTAGTGTGGCAAGGACTGCAACCTTGACTATTTAAGCCAAAGTGGGAGGGGTCCCTGGGCAGAGGGCAGAACAGGCAATTAGATGTCCACATACATCACTCTTAGAGTTTTTTGGAAATAAGAGATTGTAGCAGGGTTGTTTTTTGGGTTTTTTTTTTTTTTCCTGCCTCCAACTGCCAGGCCCAAACTCAGAGAAGGAGGAAGTTAATTCGCATTCTTCCTTTCTTTTGAGGGCAAAAATATCCACCAGTCTGTTCCCAAGGGCTCATTTTCCATCTCTGCTCTGCTCATCAGAGAGTATTGTGAATCTGTACAAAGACCTTGAGCGGGGACTGCTGCCCAGAGCTCACTTTGGAGTCCTTGCCTTCCTTTCTGTGACATGCGCCGCCCCCTTGCTGACCCGGCCCCGGAAAGCTCTGCTTCTGCTCTCGGGACAGGCGTGTTTACGGTGATGCAGCAGGCCGGGTCAACAGGGAAGCTGCAGGGGGTGTCTCAGTTCACATCTCTCGCATTCCAGGTGAATGTTTTTGACATTGAGCAATGGTATGAGTCTGCCAGGCTTAGGTCTGTCCGACTGGAATGCAACCGAAAAGGAAAGTCCCGGAATGATTCAAATACTCACCTCCCCACAACGCCTGCTGATTTTACCTCTCCGATGATAAACACAGCCCGGCACTTTTGTCAACTCCGCGGCCCTTGGTGCCGATGAGTGCATCTTCCCAAGAGACAGGGATGCAGATCAGAATATGTTGCTGAGTCATGTGTGCTCAGCAGCTCTTTCCCAAATACCGCATCAGACCAGTAATTGGCAGTGCCCCGGACTCTGCTGGTTGACACCAAACATTCAGGAAAACTCAGTTCATTTCTTGAGAAATTGTACTCTCACTCTCTCTGTCAGCCTGGTTGTCATATCCTGTTCTTAAGGAAACCAAACCCCTGGATGGGGAGCAGTACAACCGGTTTTGCAGATAAGTTTGAAAATATGGCTGTTGGTCTTTCCCACCCACCTCCGGCTCTTAGCAACAGGACAGCTGATGGTCTCTACCAGGGAAAAAAAGCACAGAACCTGTGGGGGAGCTTGTCTGAATTCTTGCCTGAAGTCTGATTTATTTAAACCTTCCTGCATTCTTGGGTGTGGAGACCCAGGAGTCACATCATGAGAGAATTCCCCTGCCCTTCTTGTGACCTCGGCAAATGAGCAGGCAGAGAAAAATCTCAGAATGAGATGGACTTTCCTCCCTGCAGAATCTGCCTTATCTGGGCCAGACATTTCCTTTGATTTGGGGAGTAACCATTGGAAAACTTGGACACATTTATACAGGGAGGTGGGCTGGGGTGGGGCTCTGGAAAGAGCACTGGCCTGGAGTGGGGGTTCCGATGCCCCCTGTTTTAATGGGGACTGTCTCTCCTTCCCTATGGAACCTCAGGCAGGAAGCCCCTGGTACTCTCACTTTCACCCCGTGTTGGTTTTCTAAACTGCAAAGTAAGGAGATTAAATTGGATGTTCTCTAAGGTACCTTTCAGCGCTGAGTCCATGGTGGTGGTTGTGTGTGTCTGTGTATTTTACAAAACTGTATTTTATATCACATATCCATCTGACTCTCTCCCTCTCTCTCTTTCTCTCACTTCAGAGTTATGACTAGAAAAGAGAGAATTTGAGGCCAAATCTGAAGCCCATGTTCTTAACTCTTAAAGACATACCCACTGAAGAGGCACCATGAAGAGGCACTATTTTATGTTCTAGCCATTGATCTTTATCTACCTCTATCAGTCCATGGGAAGAGGACTGGGGAGTTGCCGAGGACCTCAGCTTTCATAGTCAGAGAGGTCTGGATTTGCATTCTTGCCCTGCTTCCTAGCAGTTCCGTGGCCTCAGGATTCTCAACTGCAAAATGGGAGTAACAACAACTGTGTGATCAGGTTGCTTTGAGGATTAGGTGGAGTGATGTCTGTGAAACACCTGGCACAGTGTAAAAACACCTGCTGCACGGTAAGTGCTCAATGAAAGGGGAGTGAGTTTGAGGTGCTGATTGATTATGTACATTTCTTGATGGTAGAGACTTGTCTTAATTATCATGAAACCCCACACAGTTTGTGGCACCCAGAAGACAGTTGTGTTTGCTGAGCTGTATACATGCAACACGCCCCCCCCGCCCCCCCAAAGAATGATGAGTTTTATGACTTCATGTTTCTGGAACTTCCTGGTCCATCTCCGCATTTTCAGTGACTAACTCATAGTTGAGATAACCCATGTGATTTGGCTGTGGTTGGCTGTTTCTTACACAATTTAAATGTTCTTCAGTTATTTTCAAAATATGAACAGTTGCTTTCAAAGTACTTTGATTTTTTTTTTTTTTTTTTTGCTGGATATTATCAGGACCTGTGTGTGTGTGTGTGAGCTTATTTAACTTTTCTTTTTATTATTTTTTTATTTAAGCATTTTCTGTGCAGCAGGCACTATGCCAGCTGTCTTATATTTGTTATTTCAACTATCCTCAAAGCATCTCTCTCAGGTAGGTTGTGTTACCCCCATTATGCAGTTGAAGATCTTGAGGCTTAGAAAGTATGAGTCATCCAAGACCACTGTTAAGACAACAACTGTTAAGTGGCACAATAAAAATTTGAACTCAGATCACTTTGAGTATTAAAATAGGGGCGGGGGCAGAGAGAGCAATCCATCTCATGTCTTATTATTGAGCCTACTCCTTGGGGGAAAAAGCCATCTACTTCCTTATTATTTTTGGAGAACCCCAACACCATGTTCCTGGCTGTGCTAATTCCATTTTATATGATCTTATTTAATGCTTTTAACAATCCTGCAGGGTAGATATTAATATTAGATGTAAATATTAGAGGAGATAACTATTGATATGTAGATAGATTAAGCAATAAGCCAAAGTAACTCAAGCTATAATTGGCACAATTTAACTAAGATAGCCTCACTCTACAGTAAACTCTTCTTATAAGTTTCATCTACTGATTTTATTAGTGTCCACGAGGTTATGTGGTTCCTGTAATTCTGGGGAGCATCATTATGACTTATCTAGAACTTAACTTCCACTCTTTTTGGGGAAACCCATCACCAGCCTCTCCTCATTCCTGAGATAAACAATGTTGAAATACTTCTTCAAGAGGTCATCTAGTTCACTGGTTTCTAACTGTGGGAGATGACCTATTTAGTGGGTTGTAAAATCAATTTAGCAGTCCATGACCAACACTTAAAATGAAATGATTAGACTAGAAAAGATAGAGTATATTGCTCTAAAGTAAGGTTGAGAAACAGCTGTTCTAGTCATCTGTGTGTCTAGTCATCTGAGTCACCATGTGAAATGCATTGCTTGTTGAAGATAGTGTTTAGCAAAGTTTGAGAGATGTTGGCTTCATTCAGGGGTTTTCAGATTTTGTTCTGTGGCCTCCAAGGAGCAGAAGATGGGATTAGAGAAGTTGAGTAGGAAGAGACTCAGGAATATTCCCTCTTCTAGTTAAGTAGTTCCGTGTTTATCTGGTTTCCATGTTGGATTTTTATATAGCATTTCATCTTAAAAAATAAAAGGACTTAACTAAAAAAAAAAAAAAAAAAAGAATGGAAGAGCCATTGATTTACCTCATTGGAAATGTGTTGCATTGAGCGTTGATTCAGTTTTGTGTGACTTCATGTGGTAACCAAGGACCAGCTGTGCGCCCTGTCCTGTCATGGCTGCCATAGAACAGCAATGTTAGAAAATGTGATCATCCCTGTACTTAAACTGTTAGGACCAACTCGATAACAACTTGTCACTAAAACCAGTTAGAGTGAAGAAGTACATGCAGATGTTGTGCAGAATTTGGCAACTTCTTTAAAAAGGTATGCAAAACATTATTATGAGAAGGGATATAAGAGGATCAAAACTGGCTGAAACAGTGAAGATGAAATGGAATACAAAGGATTATACTTTGGTTCAGATCAATCATATAAATTTCCTTGACAATAGTTCATGACTCAAAGTTTGAGCTTGTTAACTGACTTTTAACTCGAAGTTAACAGTGTGGCCTAAGTCAGAACCCAAGGTAAGCCTGGATGCATTCCATACATTCATAGCAGATATCATAGAATATGCCTATAAGGGGATTGCAAAAATGGCAGAATGCTTGGCAGCTTTTTCCATATTAGTTAAGCTTTATTTTTCTGCTTGTTGATTTTGGGTTGTCCCTGTGATTTGCTTTGGCCAACAGAATGTGGTAGAACTGATGTTGTATCATTTTGAATCTATTCCTCAAAGAGGCAACCTCCATGATTAGGCACTTGGACCGCTGATACCAACATGTAAATAATCCTTGCTAGCCTTCTGGAGGAATGCAGACAATGTGGAGAGAGTTCATAGCCATCCTAGCTGAGGCCATCCTAGACCAATCAACATCTAGCCAGTCTGCCACCTGATTGCAGGCTCACAAGTGAGCCCAGATGAGTTCAACTGTGCCCATCCTAGACTAGAGAAATTGCCTAGCTGACCCACAGTATCATAAGCTAAGTTTTGGAGTGTTTATTAGGCATCAGATCCCAACAGATGCACGCACTGTCCTGCACTGGCAAACCCACACTGGAGGATGACAGTACCATGACCACATCTGATTGACAAAATTTTTTAGAAATGTTAACAAGCTAGAATGTGTCCAGGTCAGTGTGAGGTGAAGAGTTCTGAAAACCTAGTGGATAAGAAGTTAAGGAAGCTAAATCTGGAAGGTAAGGATGTTTGTAGGAGCATAAGGTCTACCTTCTGATGTTAGTGGGAGAGGTGGGATTAAATTCTTTGTAACATCTGTGACGGATTGAATGACTGGCTGTAATTTTTATCTCATTGCCTGAATGGCCTTATGGTGGGTAGAGTGTACTCTTGAATACTTTCTTTGACTTAGAGCTTGGATGTGTGACTTGATTTGGCCAATGAAATATAGGCAGAAGTTAAGAATGCCAGTAGTGGACTCAGTCTCCTATATTTATGTCATCACCATCAAAACAACATGTCCCAGTTGTCCCACTGAATCCCAGAGGAGGGTGAGATAAGAGACACGGGGAGCAGAGCCACCCCCATCACCCTGCGAAATGCAACAGACCTTTCTAGCTAGCCCATAGAGTTGTGAATGAGCAGTGAATGCTTATTCTTACATACTCCTGGGGTTTTTGTATTGATTCCTAGCCAGTTGTTTTTGACCAAAATACTTTATAGATTACAATGAGAATCAATGAACAGCTGAATCAAAGAAGCACACACTTCCACTGTATGTAAGGAAGTATCTTCTTGCCAAGGAAAAGAACTGCTCCAAATGAAACATAGGGTGTAATTAGGTCTTCTTACTTCAAATGGGGGTCAGACTTTCATTTCAGAGTGACTAGGACACTAAGCAACCTGCAGAATGTTGACCAGATAATTTCAGTTTTGTTTCAGTGCAGAGGGAGGATGAACGTGGAGGAGTAAATGTTTGTGTGCAGACAAGGTGTTGGTTAGGAGGAATAGAGGCTGCGGGGAACTTCGAATGTCCCACTTAGGTTTTAACCTTTGATTTAAACCTGTGTGCATTTGTTATTCAGCCTGAAACCCCTCCCACTGACCTCCAAGTTCCACTCATTCATGAACATCCTCTCAAGTACACTTTTCCCTATGCAAAGTTTCCCTGACCTTTCCAGCCTGCAGAGACCAGCCAATCTCTGAACTCTTCATCTTGATTGCCTCAACTTTTCCCTTGACTGTTTATCTTAATTCATATGTTGTCTTAACTCTTCCCTTGCCTTTTTTCAGGTTGAGATGTTTTCCAGGTGCTCACATTGTGTTTCCCCAGACAGCTTACTGCTCTGTACTGGGATCTTGTCTCCCCTGAAAGCTGTGAGCTTGTTGTAGGCACGGAGTGTGGCTTTTTTTTTGCCCTGGTGTCCCCACTTATCTACTCCAGTGCATGGTATGCTGTAGGGCCTCAGTAAATATTTCTGGAGTGAATGGATGTGGATTTCTTTCATCTTTCTGATGCAACTGTGAACTCCTGAATGGCAGTTGGTACTAACATTCTCACAGTGTTCCCAGGCCTGTGCATTTATTCAATCAACAAATATTTGTTCAGTGAACCTAATCCTGGCTACAAAACTCTGTGTCACCTGGCTCCTCCCCTCTCCAATGACATCATCTTGTGTAACTGCCCCCTCACTCACTGACCTGTTCAAGCCACCGTGGCCTTTTCTCGGCTGTTGAACTCTTAAAGCTCATTGCCACTTCAGGGCTTTCCTAGTCTCCTGGATTGCAATCTCTTCCCTTTGACCTTCTATGGCTTCCTCCTTCCAGTCATTCAGAACTCAGTGTAAATGTCACCTCCTTTGAGGATTCTGTCCTGAAGACTCAATCCACAGTGCCACCCTCTGCCTCTCTTCATTATATTGGGTTGGCCAAAAAGTTTGTTCAGTTCCTTTTCTGTAAAATGACTCTACTAGCACTCAGCTGTCTTTAACTTCCTTTGAAACAGTTTTGTTAGATTTTATTGTGACAGCTGGCAAATCAGCATGCATGTAAAAAACACTTATCAAAATTGGTGAATTTTTAGGTAGCCATTTTAATATTGAAGATGGGAGAAAATAAGCAATGTTTTTTGGCATATTATGCCTTTATTATTTCAAGAAAGGTAAACGTGCAACTGGCAGACAAAAAGAAAAGATTTGTGCAGTGTGTGGAGAAGGCGCTTTGACTGATCAAATGTGTCAAAAGTGGTTTGTGAAGTTTTCTGCTGGTGATTTCTCACTGGATGATCCTCCACGGTCGGGTAGACCGGTTGAAGTTGATAGCAATCAAATTGAGACATTGAGAACAATTAACATTATACCACACAGAAGATAGCCAACACACTCAAAATATTTAAATCAAATGTTGAAAATAATTTGCACCAGCTTCGTTACATTAATCGCTTTGATGTTTGGGTTTCACTTAAGTGAAGTGAAAAAAAACTTCTTGACAATATTTCTGCATGCGATTCTCTCCAGAAATGTAATGGAAACATTCTACTTTAAAACAAATTGTGATGGGTGGTGAAAAACGGATACTTTACAATAATGTGGAACAGAAGATGTCATGGGGCTAGCAAAAATGAATCACCCCCAACCACACCAAAGGCCAGTTTTCATTAAGAGAAGGTGACGCTGTGTCTGTGGTGGGACTGGAAGGTAGTCCTCTATTATGAGCTCCTTCTGGAGAACCAAACAATTAATTCCAACAAGTACTGCCTCCACTTAGACCAGCTGAATGCAGAACTCAACG
Organism: Mormoops blainvillei; assembly: GCA_004026545.1. NCBI lineage: Eukaryota > Metazoa > Chordata > Mammalia > Chiroptera > Mormoopidae > Mormoops > Mormoops blainvillei. Next base: position 109,145 of record PVJD01001661.1, read on the forward strand.
AAAAGCATCCAGAATTAGTCAACAGAAAATACATAATCTTCCATCAGGATACTCAAGACCGCATGTTTCTTTGATGACCAGGCAAAAACTGTTAGAGCTTGGCTGGGAGGTTTAGTGTCTTCACCAGACACTGTGCCTTCGGATTTCCACTTGTTTCAGTCTTTACAAAACTCTCTTAATGGAAAAAATTTCAATTTCCTAGAAGACTGCAAAAGGCATCTGGAACAGTTCTTCATTCAAAAAGATAAAACGTTTTGGGAACATGGAATTATGAAGTGGCCTGAAAGATGGCAAAAGATAGCACAACAAAATGGTGAATGCATTGTTCAATAAAGTTATTGGTGAAAATGAAGCAGGTGTCATTTATTTTTACTTAAAAACAACGGACAAACCTTTTGGCCAACCCAGTTCTTTCGATTCCAGTTGTCTGCGTGATAGTCATGACTTTTTGATAATCTTATTTCCTCCCTGTCCCTCTTTTTTCCTTCTTTCCTTCCTGCCTTTCTTTATTGATTTATTGTCTCTCTCAGCTAAAATGTAAACCTCACAATAACAGGTAACTTTTTGGTCTTCTTCACTGGCATATCCCTAATGTCTGATAAATGTATATTGAATGAATGGATGAATGAATATGGGTTCAGTACTTAACTGTGTGTTGGTGAATATAGTTGGGAGAAGACAGACAAGATTCTTGACTTCAAATGTCTAATAATTTTTGCTGAACTAATGATCAAATACATGGTACAGCAGAAAAAAAATCAAATCAATAACAGACACAAAACAAAACAGACTGGAGTGTATGTTGCCCATCTGGTATACCTAACTCTCAGCTTCCTCTGTGAAATGAGCAAAGTAATACCTAGTTTGTAAGTGTGCCATGAGGATTAAGTGAGATAATAAACAGACAGTACCCAGCATCATGCCTGGCGTTCAGCGGGTGCTCCATAAATGGTATTCTCCACCCACCCCCCATCTTCCCCAGCACATGTGCAAGGAAATGTATTTAGAAGCTTATATTGGTCTACCCATCCGATCCACTCCAGAGAATTGAACTTCAATTCCAAGGATGGCTCGGAGGTTTAAATCCAGTGACGAAAATGCTTCTGTCCCAGGTCCTCCCAAAGTGTTAATGGTGGAGGTGGAACTGATTATAGCTCATTTATACTTCATTGGACTATGTACTTTGATTTTTTTCAAAGTCTTTGTGGGACCCAGGAGGTCTTGTTAGTTGCTACTCCAGCCAAGCGTGGCAGGGAGCTATGTGATAATTGATCTCAAGCCACTGAAAGTGCATGAAGAGCCAGGAAATGCTGTAGACAGAGCTGGTCTTCTGCAGAGGCATGGTTGATAACTGATGGTCATGCCTGAAGTGCTATCACTGGAGTCAGTCCTTTAGGTTCAATCCTTGTTAGGTTAGAACAACAGAAACAGCAACAATGACTACACCTTTCGCAGTCACTTGCATGTTGATAAGAGTTTGCCGAATGGCACCGTTGTGTTCCTTTAGATGGATCTCGTTAAATTCTAACACCTCAAACAATCATGGTATTGAGTGACTAGGGCTCTGATCAGGTTGAGTCCATGTCTTGGGATAGTTCTTTTTGGAGATGGGGTAGCTGAGTGCCTAGTGGGCCAGGGCCCCCAGAAGCCTTGGAGAAGGGGCATGTTTGGCCTGTGGAGGGGTGAGGGCAAGGGCAGTTGCACAACAGAACTCCCAAAGTTAACTCATATCTGTTTCTAATCTGTTTTCCTCACCCCGCTCCACCTACACACATGTGCCCTTTAAATATTTATTTGCCCACCTCTGCCGTGTGTGGCAGACTTGGTCTCAAAAGTCAGCTTGATCCCTTTGAAGGTGTTTACTAATTAGATCAGGTGGGGAAGTTAGGCAACTTCAGATATATTTATCCTGTGTAAAGTAGTTCCTGGGCACAAGACCCCTAACAGCCCCGGGGAGGTCAGCTGCAGGTTCCCTGCTTCCTTTCTTTATTGGAGGAAGTCCTAATGATTGCCCAATTAAGCTGAATGACATGGCCTCTTTTTCTACCATTAGCTCCCAACACAATTCTAAGACAGACATCAGAGTGGCTGGAGCCAGAAGGCTAAATGCTCTTAGTAAGCCTGATTAAGGATCAGTTGAGTTCTGGGCTCAATTGGACACAGTCTACATGAAATTCTTTTTCAGTGACACCGCATCCGGGCCGTCAGTATTGATTCAAACCTGATCTTGGCTTGAAAGGAAAATTGCTGCTGCAATAATTCAAGTTCAATAGACCCACAGGTCACTGCCCTCAAATATTTTAAAATAATATTTGCTTCAGGAGAGACTATGCACGTGTGTGAGTGTATGTGCTCTGGTGTAGGTGAGTGGGGTATGTGCATATATGTTTGATATCCAGCTGAAGAAGCTTTTAGAAGAAGCAAAACATAGAGTGAGGGGTTGGGGGACGACTCTGTTATCTTTCTGGGTCTTAAGGCAGCCTCAACTCATGGTTCAGGCTCATTTCATTCCTTTCAGCCACATCGGCTATTGTCACTGCTCTGATAGACAAGGAGAGAGACAACTGAGGATGACTGCATGGAATGTCTGTCTGTGGTCTTAGAGATCCCTGCCTTAAATGTCTTAGCTTGTTTCAACAGTATTCATGGCCAAGCACTTCCCACTTGTAGATCAGTGGCAGAGAGTCCCCTTGAGAACACCTGAAAGCATGCTGGGAATGATGCATGCCAACCGGTGACAGGGATATAGGTGTCCATGGGTTTGTCAAGGCCCTCCTCTTTCCAAAAAAGTCAAGAGCACGCCCCTCCCTGTTCACATGCCTGTCATGGTCCATGATGTCCAGTTTCTGGGTAAGTTCGCTATTAGGCTGGGAGCATCTTAGCCTTGGAACCTCAGCACCTTACTCTGTTCCTGATCAGTAGCGTGTATCAGATGGGCCAGAGGGACCCATCTCACAGGGAGCTCTAGGTTTCCTCTTCCGTTATTAAGGAACATAGCCTCTCTTAATGCAATGGAGAGGAGGTTGCCCAAGTTCGCTGTTGGATAGGGAGGCTGAGGACAGCAGGGTGGTGAGGGGCAGAGCCAGCCGTGCCAGCATCCATCTGTCCCTGGGAGATTCGACTCTCCACGTGGGGAGGGTGGCTTCCTTTTCTGCCACCATCTCACTGGTGTTATTCTGCTCACTGATTTCACACTTTGGCCTGAATGTAGATAAACCTTCTTCTAATGTTTTCATGGGCCGGGAGTAGTTAGAGCTTCTAGGACTGAACTACCGGAATCCGAATTCCATTCTCACTGTGAACAAACTGTGTGGTCTTGGGAAAATGACTGTTGCCCCTCGTTGGTTTCTTCAATGGTGACGTGGAGGTGGTATTCTCACTTCTAAAGGTTGTCGTGACGAGTACCTGTGAACTTAAGCAGAGGAGACCAGTTGGCGTAGCATAATGCTCAGGAATGTTATCTATTACTTCCTGCATCACGGGAACATCCCTACCACTCACACACAGCGGTGGGGAGGATTGGAGAAAATGACTACAAAGAACCTGGCCTCATAGGTGTTAGTATCATTATTATTGGCTCCCCAGAACTGATCAAAAGCAGAAAAGATTTTGCAACTCTGTAAGGGATTTCACAAACAAAATGACTCAGAATTCAGCCTTGAGAATACCTTGACTCATTCACTCACAGGGGTTATAGGTCTCCTGTACTTTTCAGGAGATATCCAGGGGTCAAAACACCCAGCAGGAGAGTCTCTCTTTTTAATGCTTAACTGCTGAGACACATCCTTCTCCTGGGAGACTGACAGCAGGAAGGATGCCCCACTTCAGAAATGCTCAGGGCTTTAGTATTACCCAACTCCAGAAATGCCAAAACATGGGGCAGTGACATTGCTTCAGCAGCGATTCCACACCAAGCTATTCCAATTATATCTCCTGAAGCAAATATAATTTTTATTATATTCATAACATGTACACTCACGAGTGTATGACTATTATAATGTATTATATATTTTTTAATAAAAATGTGATTCTACCCCAACTATTATTTTGAAATCTTTTTCTCCCCTTAATAATATGTTATAAACTCCCTGGTAGATCAATGAAATATTTTTATACCATTTTGAATGACTGATGACTATTACATAGTATGAACATACCAGAATGTCCTTTACCAAATCCCTATTTGCAGGCATATAGGCTGTTTCTTGTGTTTCCTCATTATAAAAAACACTGTGATGAACATCCCTATACTTTGCCATTTTTACACCAAACTGCGAGCATAAAATGAGTCACTAGCTTCTGATTTAAAGGGCATGCCTTTTGTGAGGCTTTGGATAAATACTGCATAGTAGTCCTAAAAGGCTTTATTTACCAAGTTAAAAAAAAAATCCATGACAACACTTCCCATTTTTTAAAAAACTTTTTGGTACACATAAGAAAGGATAGAGGGCAAAGAAAGGACTCTGCTCACAGGGACCAACTTCCCCGGGGGCTTTGGCCCAGATGGTTGAGAGGAGCAACGTTCCCGAGTGACCGTGGCCCTCCCCTGGCTACCAGTGCACTGCCCCACACTGTCAGGCAACTCTGATCTGTGAGTCTTCATACCTCCTGATAATGCTGCATTCTGGTTTCAGAAAGAAGCCATTTTTCTTAGGGAACAAGGCTAAATGGTGGTGTTGGCAGGGGAATGGAGTAGAGACAGATGGGGGCACAGGTAAGGAGGGGTTGACCCGAGAGCTTTTACTGTGGTGTGACCAACTATCATGGCTTAAAACTCAAGCACGTTTTTCAGGCGATATTTTCTAGAAGTCGCTGGTTTGCGGGGAGGCCAGCTCTGGATCATTCTCTACATGTCAGTGGAACTCAGTGGATCTGAATGAATAGTCATGAAGAAGTATAGCTTGCCGGGGCTTCCCAAGATGTGGGAGACACAGAAAGGAATCTGGACAACCTTTCTGTTGAACCCCTGTTATAGCTGGTCTTTACAGAGGCAACCGTGGCTCATAAAGCTTTTATGAAATCTCTGTCACCACCTTGGTAAGCCCTGTGTCCGGCAGGAGACTGGGAGCATAAGGAACACCCACCTATGACTTCTCCCAGGCTTCTGCTACTGCCAGGGAGGGGAGCTCGGCATTTGTAACTCTTGTCAAGAAACCAAGTAGTTGAAGTCATGGGACTTGTTCCCAATCATAAGCCCTTGTTTGATGAGAATGACTATAGCTTATTTAATTCTGGGGCTTATTGGCTTGAGTGAGGGCTTCCAATAACACCTGCTGGAATTCAATGAGTGAAAGGTGCAGGGAGGAGAAGTGGAGAAAGCAGGTGTTTATTGCCCTAACACAGCCTTGTTAAAAAATACCAACCACATATATGTGGTCTCTTTGCATGTAAAAAGAAAATTACTGACTTGCAGGAGAGAAAGAGGACTGTCATTCACTGTAGATCCCCCCAGATGAGCAGATGACTGTTCATACCTGTGGCAAAGAGAAAAGTTTAGTGTAGGTTCAAACACAGGTCCCCACATGGCACAGCCCACCATGGAGGTACCTGCCGAAGAGATTTCCTAAGATTGAGTTTTTCTCTTTCTTCCTTCCTTCCTTCCTTCTTTCCTTCCTTCCTTCCTTCCTTCCTTCCTTCCTTCCTTCCTTCCTTCCTTCCTTTCTTTCTTTCTTTCTTTCTTTCTTTCTTTCTTTCTTTCTTTCTTTCTCTCTCTCTTTCTTCTTTCTTTCTCCTTCTCTCTTCTCTGCCTTATGGGACAATAGAAATACAACAAGTCACTGAGACACATTGGGCTTCTATGAACCTCAAAACAGGTGCAGTAAGACCCCTGTTTGCAAAACAGATGTAGCAAGACCTGCTTTTCTGTTTGTTCATTCACCCCAGGTAAACTGAATATCAATCACCCAGTAAACAAAAAGGTAAAACATTGGCTCTAAAGGTTAACATGTGTTAGTTTTTATATTTTTACTTCCTGTTTTTAAAATTCTGCTTCTTCTTTTCTTCTCCTGACTAGATCTCTGGACTTCTAGAGACACAGCTAAGCATCTTTAGCTCCACTGGTATAGAATTATGGGCTCTTGAATTTGGAGGTTATTAGAAGATTCCTCCCCACCTCCATCCCTGTTTTTGCTGTAAGCTGCTGCTCAGGAAATAATGCGGCAACTTGAATAATGTTTTCTTTTTCTGGTGTCTGTTTTCATTGCTTCCAAGCTTTCTATTGTTTTTCTATTTCTACTTACATCACCCAGACTGCTATTGCAACAGGCTTCTAATTGGTGCCCTTGACTTTCTCCCTGCTCCTTCTATGCCAGCGTATCCTACACATAGTATTCATTCATTCTCTCACTTAGCAAACATGTTTCAAATACCTGCTGGGTTCCAAGAACCATAGTGAGTGCCCGACATGTCTCTAACTAGTTTAAGTGCATCCCTCAGATTCCCAGTGCTTTTTGTAGAAACGTAAAGCCCTTTTACCGAGGATTCGAAATCCCTGTACATACCTGTGCCAACCTGCTTTTCAGTCCTCTGTCACTACATGATGTCATCAGCTCTCAGCTCCAGCTGGACCCATCTCCATGCTGCCTCTAACCTTTGCTCTCACCATTTCCCCTCCTAGGTATGCTCCTCGACCCCCCATCTGAATTCCATTCGTTCAACCCTAATGTTCAGCCGAGGAAGCTCAGATGTCAGCTCTTCCGTGAAACTCTCCTTACTGTTCCACCTCAGGACTTCTGTCATTTAATATCTGAAACAATATAATTCAAATTACTAGTTGCCTTTTCAAGGAGACAGACAACGAGATTTCCAGGTGTTTGAATGAAAACAAAGAAACATTTTGGCTTACACATTCTTGCGTCCTTCATAGGACCCAATATGGCATCTTGCGCAACAAATACTTTCCAATTTGTTGTTTGAGCCATATAATGAAACATAAAAGTTGGAAATGAGGCACTGTTGGAATGATCTGAGTAGTTTATTGCTTCCCTTTCATTTTTGAGGGTGACTTCAGATGCCACCACGGGGTCTTTATCCCTTTCCCATCAAAGCAGTAGACAGGGTTACACAGTCTAGCCTGGAGAGAATGGCATCTGGTACTAGAGAGAGCAGCAGCTCGGCATACGTATCTAGATCTGGGTCATAATTCTAACCACAAACACTGTAACTCTGGAAGAGTTACCTTACCTTTCCAAGTTTAAGGTCCTTCTTCTCTGAAATAGAATTAATAAAGCCCCTTGCAGGGCTATCGTGAAAATTAATGTGATAATATATGTATATAACACATTACCTTGCTCATTTCATGCTGGGTGCTTATTAAATGTAGATATTATCAATATTGACCATGAATGCCGGGACACCCCTACATCTCCTAGGACCCTTAGTAAGGGCTATTGGGTTTGTAAGGATGGATGTCAAACTCACTTGTGGTGGGCTGTCATAGACTTTCAGTTTCAGAGCTGTCCAGCATCCAATTCCCTCTTTTGTAAGTAAAAAATATCTTCTTCTGTAGTCTTATTATGGAGTAGTAGCCTTCACCTGCCACCAATGCCAGAGAGTTTAGGCTCACACCGCATCCCTTAGCTGCCACGGTGGAACAAATGTCCAGGGCTGGGCTCCCTGGGGGGTTCTGTGACCTTGTTTCTTGGATGTAAAGTCTCGGTTGTGTGACTATCGTTTCTGGGATTTTGAAGCCTGAGTGTATGTGCCAAGGCCGAATGGTCACTCAGAATTTATTCACAACTGAGACAGCTTTGGTGAATGTATCAACTACTCCCTCCCTTCTTCCTGTAACATCATTTTTGAACTTCCTCTTCTTTAATCATTTAGGCTGTGACAGTCCTTGTTTTTTAAACCTCTTGTTGCTGGGAGCCTCTGCTAAACTTCTAGTAAATTACTATCTGCCCCCGTCCCGTTTTTTCTCCATGTGTTACCCGAGAGCAAGAACTCAGAATGACATACTGTGTATCTCAGGCACTTTATTCGATGACAAAGAATCCATGGTACATTGGCCTGATCTTTGATCCCATCACCATGATGACTAGGTGGGTTTTTCTGCTGCCATTGTCTTTGCAGTTTGGTTTCTATTGTTTACTTTCTGGGAATCCTGGAGATGAAAAGAATGTTCAGCTACCCTCTAGCTCAGCCACTGGCTTTAAAATCAGCTCCCTGTCTGCTGTCTGTCTTCACAGGATGGTACTTCTCCCCTTGAATTCTTACCATGTTCCAGCCTTGCACTCCTGCCTTAGAAGGGATACTGAACTATTGCAACTCTGATGCCTTTTCTTCCAATACCTGTCATCAGGAGACATGGGCTCTCATCCAGTCATTGCTGTTGATAATCTCGATATAAGCCAGTTCATCTCCTTGTCCTTCTTTCTTCTCACCTATAAACCAGGCTACGTAGCAGCAGAGGGTCAGTTTGAGAAGGAAATAAAATGGCTGCCCTGCTGAGATTTCTGCAAAGACTGATGCGGTGATAATCATCCCATGGTGCTATGGCTATTTTTCAGAATAACAATGATATTAAAATCAATGGTGAAAACATTAGGAAAGATTGAGTGGCCATTTGGGCTTCCCTTATTAACTACTGGGAAGAACTTTTTATTGAATGGCAGTGGGGGGCTGGGGGCTGGGGTAAAACTACTAGTTTTCTTAATCAAGTAGTGACCTCTTCTGGGGAAAGAAAGCAGCAGGACCTAAGCACTGGGGGACCTTACAACATCTGCTCCAAGGCGGGCAAGCAGTGAGGGAGTGGATGGGCCCCAGGGGAGAAACTCTCAGGGTGCGTGTTTACCCTGGGCAGTCAAGTGGAAAACAGAAATCACTTGCCTCGTAGCTTTCCCTGGGAGAGCCCTCAGAGCGAGCCCCTGAAGTTTCATGGACCTGTTCAATGCATCAAGGTGAGGCCACCGGTCATGCAAGCCACCCACGTCCAGGACCCCGACACCAGCCTCTAGGGAGAACGGTTCAAGAAAGGCGCAGATGGGAAGTGTATTTTCGTGTATGCCTAACTGGCAAGAAAAGAAAGACAATTTTGGATGTGCAAAGCAAGGTTCAGAGAGTAGTGAGGCCCGGAAGAGCAAGGGGCTTCTGCCCAATGGCCCTTGGGAAGCTGGAAAGCAACACGCTCCTACTGCAGTGTTGCCAATTGGACTGGGTGTGATGAAAACCAAACAACACGCTTTTGTTTCCCTTCCACCAAATATCATCCTCCATTAGTTCAGGCTCTTGAAAGGAGGAAGAAGGAAATCCTTCAGGAAGCATTCCTGGCAACCCCAGGCTCCATTGCAATCCTCTTTTCTGTGTACCTGAAGGATGTAAGCTGTGCCAGCTGGTGGAGCATCTGATAAGACATGGTCTGTCTCAGGCAGTGGCTCACACCGTGTTCCCAAGGACACAGGCCGTGGCTTCCACTTAGGCTCACGGGCAGCAAGGGACAGGGCTGGTAGAAATTATATTATCCTAACCCTTGTGGAATGTGATCTGGAAGAACTGAACACAGAGAAGGGAAAGGACAGGGCTCAAGTTAAGAATGGGTTTTCTGATCATCCTTTCCTTCTCGTTAGCAGTCATTCCTCGTCCACGTCCCTCCAACTTCCTACTGTCTACTAAATGGATTAGTAATATTAAGAATACCTGCATGCTAGATTGATTAATAGCAGGAGAGTGACAACTTTTTAAGCATTTACTGCTTGTAAGTCTCTGTTCTTTCATTTATTCAACAGATATTTATTGAATGCTTACAATGGGATAGACACTTGGGACATAGTACAGTTGTCCCTTGGTGTCCCCGGGGGATAGCTTCTGGCATCTGCTAGAGATACTAAAATCTGCGGACGTTCAAGTCCCTTAAAAAATGGCATAATATTTGCATATAACCCATGAGTCCTCCCCTATACTTTAAATCCTCACTAGATTATTTATAATAACTAATATAATGTAAATGCTGTATAAATACTTGTTATACTGCATTGTTTAGGGAATAATGGCAATAAAAAGTATGTACATGTTCATTATAGTTGCTACTATTATAAACCTACATAGTCCATGTGTAGTTAAACCTAACAACAATGTAACCTTTTATTTTTTAGAATACTTTTGATCCGCAGTTGGTCGAATCAATGGATGCAGAACCTGCCAATATGGAGGGCTGACTTTAGTAAGTAAAAAAATTATAAGCTCAGCTATTTTAAAAAATTGTATCAACAGAGATAAAACTGAAACTGTGCAATCTCTGAAGACAATGTTTCTGATGCAGTAATAGGCCACAGCGGTGTGGTGGGGTTAGTTCAGGAGGGCTACCTGTAGGTAGTGGCCATTCTCTGCATCTCGTTGCTCAGACCTAATGTCTTCGAGTCCTCCTTGCCTCCTCTTTCTTTTTTTTTCTTATACCTTACATCCTATCTACCAGCAAATCCAGTTGGCTCTGCCTTTGAAATATGTCCAGAATCTACTTTCACCTCACCACTGCTGCCTTTCCTCTTCACCCAAACACCCCAGTCTCTTCCCTGGATTTTTGGGACATAGTCTCTCTGCTCCTGCCCTTACCTCCTTGTGGTCAAATATGTTCAGACAATTCTGGGTCAAAAATTTTTGAATCTTATATGGCAGGACTTCTTAGAGGCTTTCATAGGCTAATCACTATAGTGAATCTCTAACAGGGGGATATAGTATAGAGCATGTTACTGACACATTTGCCCATTTGATCATTTGATAACTTTTCTTCTTATAGTGCATCTTACACAGCTACTGTTCCAGGGGAAGCCTTCTGGATAACCCAGAAATTGTCTATGAAAACATATTATGTAAATTATTATTATTATCCTACATGATGACATAATGGGAAATGGAACCACTCCCAAGTTTCGCTGACCTGGGGGTCAGGTTGACTGAGTTCTAGCTGCAGTTAGCTTCTGAGCTGTGTGGCCTTGGGCAACTATTTAATTTCCCTGAGCTTTGTTTCCTCATCCCCATGAAATACAGATCATAATTTCTCTCCTTTCTACGTTGCCAAGCTGTTGGGAGAATCAAATGAGATAATGGACAATAAAAAAGGGCATGCCCTTCCCCCCAATGCACCAAAGTGAAACAAAACTCAATACCACTGCTGTGCTACTGTAGGCTCCTAGAAAAACATTACTATTTCCGGTTACAACATCTCTGCACTTAATCGTAATCAATGAGCAACAAATTAACATTTGGTTTATTTATTTGAGCAACCGGGAGTAAAACCCAGGGAGTTACTGGCTTTTGGCTAGAAATCAAACAAAACAGAGAATTAATTGGAGTGAAGGCTGTGGAGAGTGCCAGTCCGGGTCATGCCTGGGAGCAGGCAAGAAAAGCCAGTTCCCTGGACAGCATAGCAGAAAAGGTGAAAAGAGCTGGGCTCGTGTGCACTGGGCTCGGGACCGAAGAGAACCTGAAAATGCAACACTGTAGGGACAAGGCTATAAAACTGCAATGATGCTGATAAAGAATTTATTAGCACCTTAGCTAATGGGGTGACATGGTGCTCCGTGCGGAGTCACTGAATGGCATTGGGTGTGGTAATCCAGTGAAGGTTAGTGGGGCAGTGTGGAAACTCTAAGCTGGCAAAGTTCTGTGGGTCTTTGTAAAGTGCCTATTTGGAGTATCCGGTTCATACCAGGTCAGCAAGCTCTGCTGATGCCCCCTTCCGGACCCGAACACTGCCAGGTTCTTGTCTCCTCTGGGGATTTTGGCTGTGACTGCATAGGTGACCTTGGGCTCAGGATGCCGATCTCCCAGACTAATTCACTCAACAAATACATCTTGATGTATTTGTGGGCCAGGTCTCTGATGATGATGACAATGACAATGATGATGATAGAATTAATAATGATAATACAAAAATATAGCGTCCACATGGTACTTGAAAAGCCACTTATAGCCAACCCTTCAAAACATGGCCTGAGGTTGGAGTCGATGTTCCCACTGAACTGAAAGGAGGGCTCAAGGTCCAGCAACTTACCAGACATCACATGGTCAGAGGGAAGCAAGGCTGGGGTAGGAACATGATTTTTGTTTTTGTCCCTCCATCCTATTATCTTTGTTTTACATGATGTTGCTTCTCTGGCCACTGCTCACGGAAGCCAGCAACCCTTCCGGGTACCCAATCCTGGAAAGACTATTGCTGGAGTCTCACACCTGGAATAAGTTCCATTGGATTAGAAGTTTTGTGATTGGGTGCTTTTGTAGGGCAGGGTGATCTAGGCTGATAGCCAAGCCGAGCTGTCACCAAACCTCTAAGTAAATGCCCATCACAGAGTTTAGCTGGAAGGGCAATATACAGTATTCAAAACCTCCTGGTTTCCCGCTTCAAATCTGGCACTTACTAACCGTACAACCTAGTATATTTGTGGGTCAATTTTTCCATCTGTAAAATGGGGCTTATTTTATCACCCACTGTGGCAGGGTTATGTGAAGTTTGCATGAATATATGTAAAGCACTTGGAGCGGCATCAGTGTGCATCAGCCATGTTGTCAGACACTCACGGCACAGGCTGTGTATTCTTGGCTTCCCTTGTCCCTTGTTATTCTCGCTTTCTTCTAAGTCATCATTGAACGGTAATTGCCCCTCCCCACTAGACTGAGTGGTCCTGAAGGGTGGGGCGCTAGGCTTAATTCACATCTCTCTCTCTCTCATGCCTGGGTACACTGTTAACTGGATGAGCGGATGAATAACTACACAAATAACTGGTGTAGTGTAGCCAGTTTAGAAGAATTAGATGATATACACTCCATCACTTGTTTCTGGATCTGTGTAATCGTAATTTCTTTTGACACAGTCAGAAAGCAAGTAGGTGGATGTCTTCATAAAGTCGTGTCCTTTCTGGACTCACCCTTTGACCAACACGTCTTAAAAAAGAGCCAGTGCTCATTGGCCAAATACTCTGCAGTTAATTATTTGTGTTATTTAGAATATTCCCTGATTAGGTATTGATCCTTGAGGACAGAGAAGACACTTCGTTTTCACTCAGGTCCCCAACACCCAAGAATTGTGACTGTCCTCCAGGAAGCACTCAGTCAACATTTGCTGTAAGCAAGTAGCCAGTGGGTGTTCTCTCATTTTTGTTACATGTCCATTGATCAGGAAGTTTCATTCCAAAGTGCTCTCCCCACCTACACACAGACCTTAAGATCCAGGTGTCAGTGTCCTAGGGGAGAACTCGATAGACTTCAAAAGGCTTCTGTTTGTACAGAGCTATTTACCAGGATCACTAAGCAAACAGGAGAAACGGAACAAAATGATAAAAACAATCTATGGTGCTTTCCTGTGGGATTTTTCTTTCAAGGCATGTCAAGTAACTGGTAAAATTGACTGCTTGGAGGAACAGAGAAGGGAAATAGACACATTATCAGGAACTTTTGTCTCTTGCGGGTTTGGTGGCTTTAGCTGACCATGACTCTGCCTAACCTTTGCTAAACATTTCTTTCTTGGAGTGACCTCTAGCTGGGTACATAGACCGGCGGCATTCCCTGGGAACATGGGAGGCTGAGACCAGGGAATGAGCTGAGTGGAGTGACCTGGCCTTTCTCAGAAATGAAGGTTTATTAACTAACAGAACCCAGATGGCAGCACGACCAGAAGGCGGGGAGCACAGACTGGGCTCAGGTTATCAGTGGTGGCACCTTAATTGCCTGGGGCAGAAAAGGACACAAATATTTAAGTAGCTGCTGGGTTTCTCACAACCAGGAGGACCACAGCTTACAAAGCAAGCTGGCAGCTCCTTTAGCCGGACGCGAATATTACCGCCCCTGTGAATAGATGAGGAAACTGAGTCTCTGGGATTATGTTGAAGTTGTCTAAGGTTACCCAGAAATGGCTGGAGTCTGGATCCAAATTCTGAGCTTTTGACACCACATCCTGAGCTCTTTCCCTGAAGCGAGAATCTAAGAAGCCTCAACTTTTCCCAGCCACCAGCTCAGAGATTGGGCGTACTTGGCTCATTGTCATGGTCTAATTACCAGTTTGCTCTGAAGCGTGCTTTCATCTCTGGGTAGCTTCTCCGATGCAGGCACATTCAATAATGACAACAGATGTTTTTTTTCTGGGGGTTAAGAAGCATAGTCTAGTGAGAAGATACAGGTCAAATGACCGAGGTCTTTAGAACCCCTTGAATCATAACAACGTGCAAACTTTGAGCACTTCCTGAAGGCTGTACACCAGGAGCTCACTCTCCCTTGCAATGACCTTGTGAAATACACATCATGATCATATCCATTGTACAGATGAAGAGACCAAGGCCTGGGGAGATTAACTTGTTCAGGATTGCACAGCTGGAAAGCAGAAGAGCTGGGGATTGACTAGAGGCAGCTTGAGCGCTTAATCCTGCCTCTGCAAATACCTGTTACATACTAGAACGAAGCCTGTGGTTCTCAAAGGGGTCCTACAACCAGCTGCATTGGCATCAACCAGCAAATGGTTAGTGTGGTGGAATATTGACCCCCACCCCAGACATACTCAGTCAGAAATTCTGGAGGCGGGCACAGCAGTTTGGGTTGTAGCAGCCTTCCCCTTCCTGTGTACCCAGGTGCGTAACTGAGTTTGAGGGCTTCAGTCTTTTTCTGCTGTGCTCTGGGGCAAGAAAGGACTTACCCAGAACACAGTGGACACCAGCTGAGCTTCGTTTGGGGAAGATGTTTTTCCAAGAGGTGCTGCTGTTTTAGACTGTGGACCACACCTGAGGGACCAGAGGAGAAGCAGAATCTCTCCAGAGAGGGGATTTGATGAGAGGAGAAGGTGGGAAGAGGCGACGTCACAGCCCCCTTCCAAGAACGTAATGTGTTTGTAGGACAGGTATTATTTATCCACTAAAGCTCACTGAAGTCAAGTGACTTGGCCAAGGTTATGTAAATAGTGACAAATAATGAACTCAAACCCAGATCTCTTTATACAGAATGTCACAGCTACATTTCCTCTTAGGGGTACAGTGAGTGCTAAAAGCTTCAGAGATTCCCTCTGAATCATGACAAATTCTTCTCAGTAACCACCAGCCATCTCCAAAAGACACCCTGGAATGAAGGGAAGAAAAAAAAGGACAGTAGTTTTCCCCTAGGAGTAGTTATCCCCTCAGGAGGGGATAAAGATGAGAGAAGGGGTTCAGAGAAGGGCAGCAAGGAGAAAAGGATGACCATTTCACAAACCCATCACTGTCTCCTCATCTTAGTCATTGTCGTCCCCACTTATTGTACTGTAAGTACTCTGGTGTGTTACCAGCCGCATACAGTATAGCACAGGTGACCTTGAGTTTGATTCCTGAATTTGACACTGTCCCTGAGCAATTTATTTAACCTCTCTGAGACTGGCTCTTCACCTATAAAACGAGGACTATTAGGATTGGAAGGAAATTGTAAGAGAGATATTGTGTGGAAAACCCTTAGTAGATCGCCTGGCTCATGGTAGATGCTCGATGAATGTGCGTTATTGGTTGTTGTCACTTTGTTCAAGGGCTGGTTCATAGGCAAGCAAGACCCCCATAGCTGTAAAGGGACCCTCAGTAAGAGAGGATCGTTATTCAGCTGTTTGTTGCCACAGAGATGCCCCGTTGTTTGTCCATTGGTACCTCATCTTTCCTACCCCTTCCCTTCATGTCCCTCCTCCCAAGACCCTTACTCTGCCAGACCTTCAGTCTTAAGAAAGGACACTGTCTTCATAGAGGTCACAGGTCTAGCTCACCCACTCTACTCCATCACGCAATACAGTGTCCAATGTCCTGGGCATTAGGGACACATGTCACCTGGATGCCAACTGCTGGGAGGTGACTGATAGATGGCAGAGAGCAGTGTTTTCAAGGGATCCCAGCTGAATAATTCTCCTGGATTGGTTGCTTAGCAGACTTGTGACAAACCGAGTTGCTGGATCCTCTTACATCCTTTATTTATTTAAAGGGCACTAATTTTTATTGGTCAATTGCAATACACCAAATGCTATATGGCACTTTATGAATGCCATTTCATTTAAGTGTTACAGTGAAATCTGTAAAGTGGTTATAATTATTCCCAGTTTATGAAGGAGGAAAATATAGTATCTATGAAAGTGGATTTTGAAATTGGGATTAAATCCAGTTTCTGGCTCTAATTTCTCAGCTTTAGTTCTCTATCAGTTAATGTCTTAAATAGTTTCTTCTTTCTGAAAAAAAAAAAGAATATCTTGATGAAGGGCTCCATTGACAAAGCAGGAGGAAGAGGGTGTGGGTGGGGGTGGGAGCATAGGTCCAAGTCCCTTCAAATTAAAGTCATTTTTCTGCTCCCCTGGTATATGAGTCTGGCTCAGCACCACTGCTTCAGACGTTATTTTGAAGTTATGGCCCGTTTACTTTGGTCTTGAAAAATGCACATTGAGATCTCTAATGATTGTCAAATTAAGGGATGGGCCAGCCAGGAAGTTTCTGGGAGACCGAGTCTGTAACAGGCACCAAAACATCACCGGAAATGTAATGATATGAAACAAAGTTTATTTATCGTTGCTTGTCTCAGAGAGAATGCTGTATGGAAGGGAATTTTGACAAACCACCAGAGCTGGGAGCGTGGAAATAATTCCTCATTAAGTTGCTTTTTAGGGATGGCGGTTAATGCCAGGAAGGTATGTACGCCTGGGCCAGAGCTCAATCATTTGAGATGACATAGGGGCGGCCAAGGCTGCTAGCATGTGCCATCTTCTCTGTTTTTCCTGTATGTAATGGATGACAAAGTAGTTAAAGAATGTTTCTTTGAAGGGGCACAGAGTGATTCTTTTGTCCAGGGCGTTCCTTTCCTTTAATGCAGCCCTGACCTCACTCAGAATGGTGCTCAGGCCCTTACACCCTTTCCTCTCTTTCCTTCCCTTTCCTTCCCTGTCAATCTCCTCCTCTGGTTCTCTGGCCATCGCTGTGCTGTGTCCCATCCCCATCTCCAGTTGCAGCTCTTTTTCTGCCAATCAGGATACCTACCACGAGGTCAGAGCGACAGGGTGAATGCAAGGGCAGCAGTGGGTCCCAAGAGATGGGCAGGGAGAGGGTTGGGACCCAGGTTGTCTCTAGTTTTTAGAAAAGGAGGTTGGAATTTGGAATCTCTCATTCTGCCTCCACCTCTGTGACTTGGCCAAAATACTTGGGCTCGTTCACTAAATACTGTGAAAAGCTAACATTTCACTATATGCCAGGTACTGTTCAGTGCTTTCTGCATATTTACTTAAGTAATTACCATAACAATCCTACAATATAACTACTGGTAGATTCCCCATTTGACACATGAGAAAGCAGAGGCACAGAAAGGTTAAGTAGCTTGTGCAGGGTCACACAGCTGGGCAAGCAGCACTTAAATGCAAGATTCCGGTGACAGAATTTTCCTTCTTAACCACTGCATGAAGCCGCCTCTCCAAAGGAGACAAAAAACATGGGTGAAGGTAGAGAGAGGTCCTATCTCCAATATCTTTTTGGAAATTGAAATTCTGTGAGTGTGTTCTTGTTACCAAGGTTCTTGGAGATGAGTGTGGGGGCAGAGGCAGTCCACTTTTCAAGTGGGCTGGACTTGTTTGGGGATCACCTGTAGAGTAAGGGTCATGGTGTGGTCTGGAGAACACCCTGCCTGGGAGCTGATCTTGTTAACACCCCTCCACCCCCATGTCCCTGCTATCAGCAGAAAATGAAAATACCCATCTAGAGATTACTAGAAGAAAACAGAAGTCATCCAGGTGGCACATGCAGAAAGATGGGTGTGTGCCCAAGCCAGGAAGGGGCTTTCCTATTCCAGGAGAGCATAAGGAGGTCTGAGTGAATGTGTTCCTGTTAGCTCCGTATTTCTTAACATCAGTTAGTAGAACAAACTTTCTGAAACTCTCACCTCGGTGCATGCTTGTATCACCTTGAGCTTTTGGCCAGGTATATATGTGTGTGTCTGTGTGTGTATTTGTGTGATTACCCATTTAACAACTCTCTTCATCTACCATAAGCATCCCAAGGAAAAAGGTTTTATGATTTTTTTTCACTGTGTTCCTTGCACTTAGCATGTGCTCAGAACATAGTAGTTGCTCAATAAATATTCATTAAGTACATGCATATGTCTGAACTTGAATTCCTGCTTCTTCTGTGTTGTTTTTCTCAAGTTATCAAAGGTCTGTAAGCCTCACTTCCCTTCCTTTTGCAAAACTGGTGCTGGGTGCTGACTTCAGAGGTCCTGCAGCCTAAATTTGACAAGAAATGTTAACATCCAATAACTGATAATAATGGCTGATATTGTTAACTAGGTTAGTGGTCAGTAATCTCTTCCTGTGAAGGGCCAGAGAGTAAATATTTTAGGGCTTGTGGGACAGATGATCTCTGTCACAAAGACTGGACTCTGTCACTGTCGTGTGAAAATGACCATAGACTATATGTAAACAAATGGGGATGGGCATGTTTCAATGAAACTTTATTTGAAAAAGTGGGAAGGGCCAGATTTGGCCCTTGGGTGGTACTTTGCTAACCTCTGTACTCTATAGTCTGAGTAGTGTGAGTCTAAAAGGTTGCAGGAAGCCACATCAACAGATCACAAATCTTCTTGAACTTTTTCGGGAAAGCTCATTCCTTCATTTCTTTCCAGGTTAAAGATGCATGCCAGTTTCCTGGCAGGGAAACCTGTGTTCTCAGAGTCTACATTCGCCGATAACCTTTCTCTGACAATCACAAGAGTGGTGAGTGCCGTCCCACCTCTTTTTCCCTTTAACTCCTTGTTTGCGTACATCCCTCCAGAACTAGTCTGTGGTGACAAACTTGGTCTTTGGGAGATGGGAACTTTGCTTGTCTCCCAAGTACAACTTTAATTACATGGTAAATCTATCTAGCATAAATGCTTTCCCGGAAAAGATATTAAGGAGATGGTCTATTTTTTTTTTTAAATTTGGTCAAGTCTTGCGAAGAGGCCAGATTTTTAAAAAATATATAATTTTAATAATGAATGCCACCCCAAAGAATTCAATCAGAATATATATTGTCTTATTCAAGAGAACAAGACAAGTGTGCTTTAAGGAGAACATGGATAGTTTTTCAGGCCTTACTATGCATCAGGTATGTGGGGGTGGGGGGCAGGACATCACGGTTGATGATTCATCCAGAACCCCATGGAATGTGGTTTCCCGTAGTAAAATTGAGGTGCTGTTAATAGAAAGAGGGGGAAGGGATGCTAGAGATTAGGAAATTGCAGGTGGCTGAGGAACATACGAGGTGGCTGCTTTTCCTTACTCCTGTGAGCATCAGGCTGTCTCTCTTACGCCGATGAAAAAAATACATTGTGAAAAGCACCGTGCCCATGACCTGGTGCAAAGTAGAGCTGGAATAAATGGGTACTGTAAGTTTTCATCTGTCTTTACTATAGCTATGTACAAAACACGGAACCCCACAAATCCTCAGAAAGGTCGAGCTTGCCTGAGCCGATCTCATGCTTGCTGAACTCTGACGCATGTCACCTTTTGACATTACTGAGGACTCACGCTCTGCACATCTTTCTGTTCCTCCATCCTTAGAGTTTGGACAATGACTCCCCTCATGGTTACAATGTGGCTGCCTCAGCTCCAGGCATCATGTCCTCTTAGGACATCACCTCAGACAAGAAGGAAGAGGGCAGGTGGCAAAAAGGAGCTCCTCCTTATGTGTCTCTCTGTGTACTAGAGAGGGAAATCTTTCCAAGAAGGCCCTTTGCAAACTTCTCTTCATGTGCTGTCAGCCAAAGTGTGTCACATGCCCAGCTGTAAACCTATCACTGGTATAGGGAGTGTGATAACCTTCTCATGCTTGGCTGAGAAGAATCATGATTCATCCACCAGTGCCAGAACAAGGAAAGGGGCACGTGGCATTGGGTAGGCAGGGCTTCTGTACCTCTCAGTCATCTCTCTCCTCAATGCTGGAGAGCATGTCTGCTGTGTTCATCAGTTTCTAATGCAGTGCCTGACCAATAATAGGCACTCCCTATATATTTGGAGGGAATGCATAAAATAATGGATGAATAAATAATGACTAGAATGTTCTTTCCCTCACCTTTTTTTCTCATTTATTCTTCTGGTTGACTCATTTCTCTAAGCCTAGTGTAGACAGCCCTCGAGCTATTCTTCCTGACTGAAGATGCTTCTTCCTAAAGACTATGACCTAACACACCATCCAACTTTAGCCTTTGGTGTGGGTTGATCATGTGGTCAAGGCAGGCGCAGCGTGGGTGAGGCTGGTGGGGAGCTCAAATGCTGCATGCACAGGCCTGACCCAGCCCATTCTCAGCAAGATTGGAAGTCAAGATAGTGTGTTCCCTTTGATTCTATCCCTGGGCATTTCCTAGGGCTTCTCAAGCTCCACTATCAGAATGTCAGCAAAATAACAGGCATTTTCAGAAAATATTAAAAGAGAAATGGCTTAAATGCACCAAGTACCTTGGAAATATTTGTTATTAAGCATTGAATGAGATAATTATAAACCTCTTCCACTTAGCTCATAGCTCAGAATGCCTATACACCCTTTCTAGGTATCACTTTGGTAATCTATAATAGTTTGAATGAAACACCCAAAACATTTACTAAATAAGTGATTATTCTGAATTATTCATGATGCCAGTCTTGTTTACCCCCATTGTTGGGTCACACTGGGGACTTGTATGCTCAACCTGGAGTATTCCTAGGAAGGACACAGACTGACAGAGTGGCTGTCTAATCTGTGTTGAATCTGATCTCTGTCATTTATTTAGCTGTGTCACACTGGGCAAATTGCTTCATATCTCTAACCCTCAATTTTTTCACCTGCAAAATTGGGCAATAGTCGAGGGTGGTTTGGGCACAGTATCTGCAACGAGGTATGGGTGCCGTAAATGCTATCTCTAATAGCTTTTGCCAATGTGTTAGTCTTCATTCAGCCATTGAAATGAGCACCTTTTATGAAGATGGCTGTAGTTGTCATCTTTAAAAAATAGATTATGCCACTTGGGAGACACAATGTCAGTCCATCCAACAACAGTCAACCAGTAGTTGTGAGGCATTGTTTGTATTCTTGGCACCGTGCTGGGCACTGGCATTATATTCAGAACCTCCTGAGCTTTTCTGGTTGCTGAAAATAACTTTAGCCAGTCAATTAAAGGTGGATAAGAAATACCCAGGGGACTGATGTCTATTTGTTTTGCAGAAATCAGGTTCTTTGGGTTGGATAGTCTGATCATGTCACTCAAATGGTCACTTTGGCTTACTTGAACTGATTCTGTCCTGCGGTTGGGGGTGAACCATAGAGTTTCATAATATGGGGCATAGAGGATGTGGAAGGCAGGAATTAAGCAATGCTGTTCTTTACCATGCCTGTCAAGTAACAGATCATTCCTTCAGGCAAGTCACCCCAACATCCTGGGACTCCTGATCCCTAAAGTGAGCATTTAAAGACCCACCCATATCACTTATCTGCTCATTTCAGAGCAGGAGATGAAATGATCTTACTGCTATTAGCGAGAGTTTTTTCAGACATTAGAAGTGCCTTGGTTCAAGGAGTAAGGATGATTTTCCTTTTGTGATCCATCCTTTCCAACTCCATGAATAAAAATTAAACTAAATGTAAGAGGAGATATTAAAACTAGCTCCTACTTGATCATCTGGAAGTCAGAATGGACTAATGTGGAAGTTTGTGTGCTCAGAAAAGCACCCACTAAGACAAGAGTAGATTCCCAAGAGATTTACCGCAGGAAACACCTGTGGAGGGGGGGGGAAGCAGGAGGAAGTAGGAGGAGGCAGGGAGAGCTTTCAGCCTGCATACAGGGCTCACACCTGTGAAAAGAGAGGAGCGAGGAAACAGGGAACGAGTCTCAGACTGGAGTGCATTTCTGGAAGTTGATATTTGGCTAGGTCAGTGGGAGTTCCCGAACCAACATTGCCCACAAGAGCAGTCCTGTGTCCCGCAGATATGAGCCTGGATGAGCACCCTTGCCTTGCTTAGTCACTGGTGGGGAGCAGCCCGAGGGCGGCGTGGCCCTGGCGGGAACGCGGGAGTGGGCCAGCAGCCAGGACATCAGTCAGCTGTGCTTCCCATCACAGGAGACTCGAACAGCACATTTTCATGGCCCCCCACCAAACTGTGAGATATTTTCTTTTTGAAACACAGACCTTAAGGAGTGAGAAAAACAACTCAGATCATTTGTAAAAACGTAGGCTTTCCACCCAAAATCAATGTTTCATTCTCTCCTTTGACTTTCACTTCCCCTGTGTTTCAGCTAGACCAATCAAGTCGAAATCCCCACCCAGGTTGGTAGAGTTCCTCATTTGATAACGAAGAGAAAAATCTGTATGTGAATCGGCCACATGGACTTCCTTTGTTTTACTTTCTCAATGAGTTATGATTTACTCCTGGGTTTCAATGATCTCCCTGCTGTCGTCCCTGCTGGAATGTTTCATATTTTCTCTATACATACTACATTACCTTCTAAAAACTAAAAAAGGATGAGTAACAAAACATATCAAGATACGAGTTTTTAGAACTGGACTAATCAGTCACCCCTTTGAGGGGTGTTTATCACTCACAAAGTGCTTAAGTTCGTGTCACACAGGCAGCTTTGTTCTGCCAGGCAACGTGGAGTCAGACAGCAGGTTCCCAGCCCTCCAGCTTTACCTTACCTCACCCCCGTCTTCCGTGTGACTGACTTGCACTGCGTGCAGTGCGGATGCACCAGACGAAGAGATGATCCCACTACTCAGAGGGGCGTGCAATGTAGCTCTGGTGCATTGTTTACTTCTGGAATTCCCCATTTAATATTTTTTTGGATCACAGTAGACCATGGGTAACTAAAACCACAGAAAGGTGAAACCAGGATGACATGGGAATACTATAATAGAGGCTGAAATAGTGGAGAAAGACTTCTCAGAGGCCACTGGAGTGCAACTTCAAACTCACTCAATGGGTTCTAAATGATGCCTTGGAGGATCCACACAGACTGCTAGGGAGGCAGCATTATATAGAGTAACAGTGACTGTCTGGGTGGTGGGGACCCTGAACCCGCTTCCTAGCCGTGTGATGGTGAAGTAGAGCAAGTCGCTTTCTGTGCCTCAGTCTCCTCACCTCTTCGATGGGAAAATGCGGCAGTTCACTCATAGGGCTGTCTGTCTGTGACGGGTCAGGTAGTAAAGCTGTTAGGCTTCGTGGGCCGTGTGGTCTCTGTCGCAGCTGCTGCCCTCTGCCCTTGCAGTGTGCTGTGCATTGTGTGTTTGTGTGCCCCCCAAATCCATACGCTGAAACCCTACTGCCCCCCCAATGGTATGGTATTTGGAGGTAGGGCCTTTAGGAGATAATTAGATTTAGATGGAGTCATGAGGGCGGAGCCTATAAGAAGAGAAAGAGACTAGATTTCTCTCTGTTCTTCACCATGTGAGGACACAGCAAGAAGACAACCGTCTATGAACCAGAGAAAGGGATCTCACCAGACACCGGATCTGCCAGCACCTTGATCTTGGATTCTCCAGATTCCAGAACAATGAGAAATAAATTTCTGTTGCTTAAGTCCCTGGGTCTGTGGTATCATGCCGTAGCAGGCGGAACTGACAAAGACATAGTAGAAACATTGTGAACAATAGGTAAATGAATGGTTGTGGCAGTGTGTCAACAAAATTCTATTTATGGACAAAGGAATTTTTATTTCATATCATTTTTCCATATCACGAAACCTTGTTATAGTTTTGATTTTGCCCCAGTTATTAAATTATGCAAACCATCCTTAACTCTCTCACCATAGAAAAACAAAGTGGCATCCTGGATTTGGTCTAGGAACCATAGTTGCTGACTTGAGATAGAGCATTGAATAACTTGTCCCAAAAGTGAGTCCCACTTATCAGATGGAAAAGTGGAATCTGAAGAATTCATGCAAGACCCTGGACCAGAATTTCTGCTACATGGATCTTTGAGCGTCCTGCAAAGTCGAGAGGGAAGCACTACAACAATTCAAGGCACCAACACTGAATTCTTTCCTCACCTCGGGTTTCTCTCCCTTGATCAGCTGTCTTCATGTGTTATTTTTAGAACTCTCAAAATGGCAGCCACGGAGAGCCAGCACCAAACACAGAAGCAAAAGGGACACTTCTCCAGTGAGCACTCATTATTTACTTTGGATTTGGCCATTAATCTTAGGACAGAAACGAATGAAAATTTACCCAAAGATGTATGAGCATGAAGAGTTAAGCTAAAAAAAAAAAAAGGTGGTTTGGACTTTTTACTTTACAATAGACCTTTGAATTTGATGATCTTGACTTGATTCTCCCTCTCAGCTCAGCGAGTGTTCATACCACCTCTCTCCTCCTCATGTTTGGGGGAATAGTAGATGTTTCAAATAAAAATAGGTGTAAATCACTGTACGAATAAAATGAATAAATATGATGTGCCTAGAAACAGTACTTAATTTGAAGCTGCATTTTTCCTTTAGCCTGAGGGGACGTATAACTTATATTTGTCTGTTGCCTAGGTTTTTTGAAGGCTTCTGTGTACTGTTAGCTCATTTGCTTTTTGCAGATTTTTTTAATGGTAAAAAAGGGGTTTGCATGCTCTATGGATTTATCATTTCCCCCTCCTTCACCCTAGGGTGGAAGGTACAGTCAATGAATCATAATGAACTTTCACTTATCTGCTTGCCCTGCCCCCTTCTAGTCTCTTACTCCCGCCATATGCACTCATGTCGCTCTACAGTTTACGGAAGAGTCCATGCTTGCTTGCATTTCTGTGCCTTTGCTCACACAGTGCTTTTGGAATTGAATGAATTGAATAATCAGCCTGTCTTTGGTGTAGACGGGAAAGAACAGAGGACGCAAATTTGAAGCAGCTCTATTACAACCAGGCCTCTCAGGTCTCCCATGCTCCCTCCAAACACCAGAGGGACGTCAAGTTCTTCTGTATGTTTACGTGGTCACCTTTTTGCAAAGAGGTCCGAGGCCTTTGCCGACATGATCTCTTCAAGCTTCGATGCTCTCCGGTGGCTTTTTAAAGGAAGAAATTACAGATAGCCGGGCAGGAAAAGAAAACTCAACGTGAGACTGAAGATAATCAAAGCATTAACTCTGATTAGATCCTGAACCCTGCCACCTGTCATTGTTCTCCTAAAATTTTAAGTGGATCATTTTAATTTCTAGTCAACAAACATTTTAGCAGCCCCAACTTGACATTAGGACCTTTGTGCTGAACAGGTGGTTGTAGGTGGAAGCACAAAATAAAATTAAAATGGTCCATCTTCTTGAGGTCTGTGCAGTCTAATGGGGGTAGACACACATGTATAAACATTTTCAATGTGACATATTGCAAGATCAGATAGCAGCGGGCACAGGGTGCCGTGGGAGCCCAAATGAGAAGCATCTCCTTCGCCTTAGTCGGGGAGGGCGGGGAAGTGCCGTCTAAAGGAACCAGCACCTCCGTGTCTCTCTACTGTTGGTCCAGCTTCAAAATGGCAGCTTCTCACAGCTGGCCGTACCTGAGGCCACAGCACCTGTGAAACTGAATTGTCACCACTTGCTTAATTATGTGATCTGCTGTAAACTTCAAGGGACAGAGACAGTTTGTATTTTCCTCATAACATGTCCCCACCACGTAACAGTACCTAACACGTAATAGGTACCTTATAAATATAGATTGCGTGCCA
The DNA here is from genome assembly GCA_004026545.1 of Mormoops blainvillei. Lineage (NCBI taxonomy): Eukaryota > Metazoa > Chordata > Mammalia > Chiroptera > Mormoopidae > Mormoops > Mormoops blainvillei. The sequence continues at coordinate 134,744 of PVJD01001661.1, forward strand.
AGCGAGAATATATTAACACATGAATTTTCACCCTCTCCCTCTGAGGGCTAAGGGGAATTCTGTTGTAATATTTAATGACGACATATTGCATTCTGAGCCCTGAGCTCAGTCTCAAAGGAAACAACAAAATAAGGAAAAACATTAGAATGTTTGGACCCAAAGGAACCTTGGACTTCGGTTGATTCTATGTCTCATTTCTACAGGTAGAAAATTGCTGTTCAGAGAAGTGCCGTAACTGTTCGAACAGGTCACTCAGGTGATTAGTAGCAGAGCAAGTCTAAAAACCAGGTACCCTGATTTCCAGTCCTCAGTTCCTTCCTGTGAGTCACATGTGTTCTTCTATCAGTTACAGATGTGTAATGGGGAAGAGCAAGGGCTGTGAAAAAGACGCGTTTCTTTTGCTAGAGTACGGAATATTTCTGGGTTCTTCAGGAGCCTCGTCTTTGCACATGCAGCTTTGGGTAACAGGATATTTTATGTGACAGGACTATATTCTACAAAAACTAAAGAAAAGATAAAGGGTGCTTTCTCCAGAGATAAGTAATTGCTTCTGGCAGGAGTGCCTTCCGCTTTATAGAGAAGACCCCTTTTCCCACTTTTCTTCTGTTATCTCAGTGATGCACAGAGGGAAATGTTGGGAACAAATGCTTGTATGAGCTGTAATAGTGCCTTGCAAAGTGAAGTTTGAAATCTTTTAGGGATCCCAGTGTTCTTTCATAATGGGGGTTGACACTGTGGAACTTACATCCCAACTAACTTCCATGCCAAAATATATTGTGAGCAGTGGTTGGGTAGTTTAAGGAGTATGTAAAAATAAGTTTTCATGTCAAGAAGTAAAAGACATGGTTTATATCCTGTGACTTGAGAATTATCCTTACAGACCATTTTTCTTCAGTGATGATAGGAAGAAATTGTGAGAGGAAATGATTCATTGAAGGGGATGAGATTCTGTCCTCATAGAAAAGCATGAAATGACCAAAAAAAAAAAAAAAAAAGAAAGCACTGGGGCAAAACAAAATAAGAAAACTTTTTGTTGTATTATCAACAATAAAAATTCATGATTTCTAGCATTTATTAAGCTCTCAAGACATTCCAGACACTGTTGTAAACCCTTACTGGAATTAATGCATCTAATCGCAGCAGCCCCATGGGGAAGGAAAAATTAACATTCTCATCGTAAAGAGAGTGAACTGAGGCAGGGAACACTGACAGGACTTGCTGGAGATGATATTCTAGGAAGTGGTACAGTTCATGTTGAAACATAGGTAGTTTGGTTCCAGTGCCCATTTTTTCCCCTTTAAGTGAAAAATTTAAGTCATAAAGTAATATATGCCCTGCGGGAATACTTCTTGATCCCAAAATTCACTTTACATGAATTAACAGAGACATGTACCAATATTTATGTACAAAAATGTGCTTCAAACCATTCCTTCCAATAATGGAAATTTGAAGCATTCCAAATGCTGAACAATTAAGTATGTATTAAGCGCTCGATTTAAAAATGGAAAAGAGAAAGCAAGCACAGAGAAAATTATGAAATCACTCGTAATTCCCCTACTTTGAAATAACCACAAAGAAATTGCTGAACAAATGTTTCCAGAGTTTTTCAACATTTTATTCCTGATACAGAATTGAGACCATACTGGATATATTGCTTTATGATCTGACTTTTCTCTTTTGTGGATTATATTATAAATCATTTTCAAGCCATTAGTTATTATTCTATCATGTTTTTTAATGGCTTCACAGTATTTCATCATTCATACACATCATAGTTTATTTAACAACCCTTATATTGTTAGATCCGGACTCTTAGTTTTTTTAAAGATTTTATTTATTTTTAGAGAGAGGGGAAAGAAGGGAGGAAGGGAGAGGAACACCCGTTGGTTGCCTCTTGCATGCCCCCAACCAGGGAGCTGGCCCGCAAACCAAGCATGTACCCAGACCAGGAATCAAACTGGCGATCTTTTGGTTTATGGGATGCCATCCAACCCACTGAGCCATGCCAGTCAGGTCGTGGCTCTTTGAATCATTATTTCATGATGCCTCAATGGATTATAAGTCATCAGTCATAGAAAGTGGTCCAGGATCTCTATTGTGGGATTTAAAATTTACATGTTCTGCCCTAACTATTCCAAGTCCACCTCCTTGTGCTTTGCTCCACTAATCATGAATTACAGCCAAGCAGAATCACTTGTTCTAGACGTGTAACTGGGCATCTCTTACATCTCCCATACAATTCCTCTTACACATGTATTTATCTACCTAATGATCTAGCCATTTTCTACCAGACTGAAAACTACTCAGAAACAGAATTTCTGCTGGAATAAACTTAACACCACATGGCAGAATTGTGTCTTGCACTTAGTAGATGCTCTGTAAATGTTTGTAGAATAAATGAAAGTAATAAGATATTACTTTTAAAAGTGTAAGATATAAATCATTCAAATAGCTAACAATAGGACACAAATTCAGTGAACTATGACATGTCAGAACTAGAAAAATTTAAGCATTAATTAAAAGAAAAAACATAGCAAACGAGAAAATACTTGTATGTAATGTTGGCTGAAAAGAAAAACATAAGTAAAATATGCTAGAATTTGGCTGTTTTAAATTGTAGGTACAGAGGGATAAAATTTGGAAGGGCGCTTTGGAGAAGCGTGAAGGGTAGCTGTTCAGTTGGATGGACACGAGGGTGGGGAATTTTCCCTTCCCAACTTTCTGTAATATTTTAAAAAGAGAGAGTGAATGAATGAATTACATTTGTCAACATATTTACAGTCTTGAGGTGATCGTACTGAATAATGGAGTATAGGGCATAAGCTTTTTCTAAAGTAACTTGTTTTGAGTATTCTCTGTACTCAACAGTAGGCACTTTGTGTGCTTTACATGGTATAATTCTCAAAGGCACCCAGGGAAGTAGGTGGTAGCCCCTGTTTGAGAACATTGAGGTACAGAGACATTAGCAACATTCTCAAGATTATACCATGAGGAAATGTCAGAATGGCAACTCGTGGGCAAGGCCATTGGACGCCAAAGCTCGTGTGGGCTTTGCCACTCTGGAGGCGTCCACCTGATATATTAAGACTGGTTAGGATGCAAAGCAAGAAAATATCAGCTCATTAATAATAAAAAAAATTTAGACCCTACTTTCAAGAGGCTTCAGGCTTTATTCTAGAATCATTGCCTGCATGTATGAAGTACTACTGGGAGGAAATGTGTGATAATTCTATCTTGTAGTTGTCCAGTGAACTTCTGATTATCCTGTAATAATCACATGTCCCCTCCTTGGAAAATATTTCTCCATCTGTCCTTGCCTTGCATAAGTATCCCTATCTTGATTCTTATGGTTTTTTGTGGTCTAACTTCCCCTATAACATTTAACATTAGATTGTCTTGATCTCAGGAGTATGAGCTTCTCTATGGCTGGGAAATGTCTTACTGATTTCTGCATCTCTTTGTCCACCCAGAACAATGAATAGCAAAAAAATGCATTCTGATGCATTTTTAATTTTTCTTCAATGAGGCTTGTTGCTACCCCTACACCACAACTATTATTTAGAAAACCTCCAACCCCCAAAATGTGGCATTACAATTTACTGCTGCTAAACAAACGTGTAAAGTTAATGACTGTGGTTACCCAATTGTTCCTGGAGGGCTTCCTTTCTTTAAAAAAAGAAAACCAGGCAAGCGCTTTGATTTGTCACATTTCTAAAGTACTATGTGCCACAACTTCTTTGTGCCCTGTTTAGTCTCCTGGGTCACAGTGCTTCCTAACATCTTCTTTATCAGGTTCTCTTCTTCTGTTTCCTAGAACTACTCTGAAGTGGATGGGACACAACATGCTGTCCAATACCTTCTTCAGGTGGAATGGGCAAATCTTGCTGCTTTTGTAGAAAAATGATTACCAGTTTTTTTTCTTATGATTCAGAGATCCAGTTTCTCAGGTCTCTTTCTCTCTCCCCCTCTCCTTCTTCCCCATCCCTGTCCCCCTTGCTCAGTCTCTGGGATGACGTACTTCCTAATTTCCCCCCCTCTTTATGGGTTATTTCCATTCTCCACCCTAGATAATACATTCAGCTATGTGTTTATGGTCCACCATGGCTTTGGTCCTTGAGTCTCCATGATACCAACCTTAATCAACAGGACTTGCCAGCGAATTAAGTCTCAATGTTTTACTATACGATTTCCAGGAAGGAAAATCTAGCCCATTTGGGGGCCAGGTGTTTACCTGTGGTCCCATAAGCTGAGGCCAACTTGGAAAGGGTCATGTGGAACATGCCACATTGATCTCAAAAAGGAGACTGAGAGTGGCTGCTAAGTTGACTGTTAAGACATATGTAGCAATTTATAACTCGTCCTTCTATTCCTACCTAATAGCCTAAATATTTATCATATCTCTTCCCTTCCCACTCTTTTGGCCCTCTTTTATTCTTGCTTAGATTGCTGTAATAGTCTTGATTTAGCCTACGTGTTTCTGATCTCTGCCCCCATGCTAATAAATACACACTCTGCGCTTCTGCCTTTGGAACACATAAAGTGAGTATGCCATTCTCTTAGTTCGGAACCCTCAATGGCCTCTCACGTCTTATGAAATGCAATATAAATAGTTTTAAAACTAGATCCCTTCCTAGCTGCTCTATCCCTCTGCTCACTAGTCCTCTACTTGGCCCGACCGCTTTGAACTGGTGTGGCTCGCACGGCCACACTTCTCAGCTCCCTCTTTCTTCGGGAGCTTCTGTAGGTCTTCGTACCGTAGTACAGATGAGAGTGGCCAGAGCACAGACAGGGCTCAAGGAACCATTGTTGAATGAATGATATATGAAGAGATATGAGCAGACTATACAATGCAGGGCTCTGGTTTTGACACTGGCATTATTCTTCTCCTGTCTTAGCAAGTTTTCCTAAACTGTACTTGCTGAATTCCCAGGAGTCCACACACACACACACAAAAAAAATTGTAGAGATTGTGATGAAAAAAATATGCTTAGTCTTCTGATTACTGTATAGGCTTAGCAGAATGCCAAGTTTTTCTAATTTTGTTGGAATGAAATAAATATAGTGTAGCAACACAAACTCATGCTAATTAGAAACCCTAATAGGAATATTTAATGAACAACACTGTGAAACATTAAGATTGCTTAAACATAGTATTTTTAAGTGGATACACAATCATTTTAAAACTTTAAACCTGTTGGGATAAAAATAATTGGCATAAGAACTGGAAAGTGCCTTAAAAAACCCAGGACTTAGTTTTGATATCTGCAAAATGGAGATTGATTGAGCCCCCTAGCTCACATATTTCTATTTTAGCGATAGATCAAAATTACCTTGGTTCCTATTTTTACCCATTGGTGTACCACAACAGGGCCAAGTGTCCTATCTCTTTGTTTGTTCCCAGTTTCTGGATGGGGATTGACCTATACTCCATGCTAAACAAATACATGTTGACTAAATAGCTGACCAAACTGAGTACTTTCTGAAAAGGAAGAAAAATAATTGTATCCAAGGACAAAAGTGAACTATTTAAGGAATAATGCTGAGTTAGAACATATTGACATTTACACAAAAGAATTGAGAAGCCACTTGGAAACATATAATTGGCGAGCTGAATAACTGAATTGCTGGTGGGAAGGGAATTAGGTAGGAACACAATGAACCAAGCATTTCCTTGGGAATGGCTCTCGAGAGCAGATGGTGAGAACAAATAGGTAACAATTTTTGAAAAGAAGAAACACGATTACTGCCCACTGAATTTAACTCTCCAGCCTTGCTGAACACAAGCCTCTTTCATTAGGGCATGAAGAGAGAAATGAAAAGAACATATCTGAAGCAAAGACTCAAAAGATAGAATTTGTAATGCCATGAGGATGATGAGGATGATGAGGATGTTTGTCAGTGTATTATGATCATCTACTATGTATGACCCTTTGTATAACGGCGTAGGACATAATGGAAGGAGAGGAGCTGCTAGATTAAGGGGAGTTAAACAGGATTATTAGCTGAAGGACCTTAATCTAGTACAAGTCAATAGATACTAAGTGCTCTATTCTCCACTGTCTACAAAAACTTTGACTTTCATCTGAGTGAAATAAGGAGCCAGTGAAGTATCTTGAGTGGGAAGGGGGTCATAAAATAATACATATCTTAAGAGGTCACATTGGTTACAGCATTATAGGAGCTCTCAGAAGTTAAGGAAGGACGGGGAAAGTCATATTATTGTAGTAATTCAGGGGAAAGATGATGATGGCTTGAATTAGAACAGTAGCGGTGGAGGCGGGGGAGTTGGTGAGGAGCCTTTGGATTCTAATAACTTATGAAGATAGAGCCATGAGTATTTCCTGACAAATCGAGTGTGGGATCTGAGAGAGAGGCAGCATAGTTGACACCTTTTCCTGGATTTTAGACTAAGCAGCCGGAAAGATGAGCTTGCCTTCTATTGAGATGGGGAAGCTGCAGAGAACCTAAGTCTAGGGAGCCATGATTAGGGATTCAGTTTAGGACACGTTGAGTTTCAGAGGTTGGTTTAGGTATCCAGGTGAACATATCAAGCAGAGAACTGAACGTACTAGTCTGGAATTAGGAAGATGTGTCTGGCCTGGAGACAAAGATTTGGGTTTTGATGGCATGTAGATAGGTAGTATTTAAAGAGGTGCAGTACACCCAACAACTGTTCTCTTCCAAAGATTGATTTCACCTTGTTTTAGCTTAGGTCTGGGAAGTGGGAGTTCTCCCTCCCTTTCTCCTCCTTTCATTCCTTCCATCCCTCTGCCCGATCCCAGTGGGCCCTTGCTTCTGCATAGGACAAGGCCATCCATCCACATCTCAGGTCCCTTGTGCTTTGAGTTTATTCCTTGCCTCTACTCAGTTTCCCCTGTGAAAGGGCCGCCATACTTCTTTGGGATTTTGGTTCAAGCCACAAAAGAAAACAGCAAAGCCGAGTGATGCAGAAAGTAAACTCATGATCTAAGATTGGGGAGACTGGTGAGACATCGCTGAGACAGGACTTTTTTCATAAGTGTCCACAGAGTTGTGTAAATCAGCACTTCCCATTTCAACAAGACCCCCATTGTGAGTGCAAGCTTATTTACTCTGTATATTCCGGGGGGAACTTTTGGAGAGGACACAGGAGAGCCAGGAGAATCATCACTTGCCTCTGAGCAGCATATGCCTCAGTGAGGGGAGCTGGTGCTTACTCGTGACAAAGCACAATGTATTCAGAAGAGAAGAGTGGGGTAGCGGGTGGATTGACGGGTTGCTGAGAAATAAATGACTCCTCTTTGGCCATCACTTTCCAGATTAAGTGTTGTATCATCTGCAAAGTCTTCATTAGTTCTCCATAAGAATGGTCAATGGATCCAGGATGCTCAAGAACATGAACATTATTATTGTAAAAATCACATACCTCCTTCGTAAAAAAAATAAGAACATAAAAATAAACAAAATAAGAAAATTTATGACAACCATGAGCTGTTCTTTGGGTATTTTTTATGAACAATGCATGTTTGTTTTACAAAAATGAGAACACACAGTACTTTTTTGCAGAGGTGGATTTAACGGCAGGTGCACTGGGCACGCGCCCTGGGCCTCGACTTCTGAAGGGCCCCGCAAAACCCCAACTTTACACTTTTTTCTAAGGACACCAAGTTTGGTTTCATATGTGCAACTTTAATTACGTACAAGTTTACAGTCGGCGGTAAAACCTGATAGGATGTTTATATTCGCTTATTTTCATTATTTCATGACTGCACTGCATCCTATACAGACACTATGCTGCATGGGCCCCCGTGGCTGCGTGACCACTCACCACAGCAATAGAATCGTATCTGCTACTTTGTGCTCACAAAGGTTCTCCTGCAGGGCAGATTCACGGTACATGCCAACACGCAGGGATGTAAATTAGTTTGTGGATATGTACTTGTTTCATTCACGGTTTTAAAAATATGTATTGTTAAACATGTATTTTTATTTTCCCCATCTCTTTTTTTTAAGGGGCCCAATATTTTCCTCTGTGGCCGGGGCCTCAACTGACCTTAATTTGTCTCTGCGTTTTTGGTGGCCTCTTTTCTTGTGAGACAACAGCTGAGGAGCTTTCCACATCTCTGAGCATTTGCCTAAAACATCATTTGGGTGCCTGCCAATTATCCATATTATGACTTTCATGATGGTGGCATTGTAGCTTGTTTTATTTTATTCCTCCTCAGCGTCCAGAACAATAATGAATGGCAGGGTGTTCTCGCTGCCATAGAATATTAGCGCTCCAAGCTCCCCCAGGCAGCATCTAGTCGATACCTACCTTGCAGATGAGAAAGTTGAGGCTCCAAGTGTTAAATGGGTCAACAGGTCAGATGGTCAGAAAGCTGCAGAATCAAAACTGAAAGCAAGTGCCTGAACTGCAAACCTAGAGTTCTTTCAGTGTGACACCCAGAATCCAACTCAGCCCAACAACTGTGAAGCCAATGCTCAGTAAAAGAAGAGCGTACACTTTGCAGGAGCGGTTCGCGGAGACTATAACAGGGGAGGTGACTCGTGGTTCTTTTCACACTTTCAGTTTAAAACCCTCAGACCCTAGAGCTTCAGAGAGCGGTGAAGTTGCAGTGTAAGGTATGGAGTGGGGGCACCTTGAGGAAAGGAAATCAGGAGCTCAGGTTTGCAAAACCCACAGTTGTACAGCAGCTCAGCTCCAGCTGCCACCCTGAGGGGTGCAAAAGAGACCTCGGGGAGCACAAGACCACGAGAGTCTCAGTTCTAATTTCACATCAGATCTGATGGGCTCCCATCTCTTAGCACCGAGCCCCATGAAGCCTCTTAACATTTCAGCTAAGCCCCTTGTGCACAGGGATGCACAAGGGATGATTCAGTGGTGGTCTGGAAGCTTCAGTGAATGAAGCTCAGCAGTGAATGCAGAGCTGAGAACGCTGAAAGTTCTGGCCTCTTGTTCAAATAAGACACCATACTTTCCACTCCTCTCCTCATTTTCACTGGTGTGATTTACCAAAAACGCACACCTAGACAGCCTGCCTAAAACCTTCCTGTGGCCCCAAGGAAAAGTCCACATCCCTCTGCATAGTGTACGAGACCTTCCACGGCCTGGCCTTTGCCCACCCCTGACCCATCTCTGCCAATGTGTTTGTATCAACATCGAATTTCCTGTGGGTCCCTGCACAGAGACATTCAATTTTTCATCCAGTTCCTGCTTTCTGGAATGCCCTCTCTCCTCTTTTGCCCTGGTTCATCTCATGTAGCTGAATTTGGTGTCCCCTCCCTCTGTTTAACTAACTTGAAAATTCTAGCATCTGTGGTAGTTACGGAAATACAAGTATTCTTGGCAGTTCTCAGTCAAATGATAGAACTTTATCTTAAATCTTATACTCTCATGAGGATCAATGTTGCTTCACCTCATGACATGTTCCAAATCACTGGATACCCGCTAAACAGTGCAACATTAATGACACTGGGGACATCGGTTCACCAGACTTAGAATCCAGAGAGAACCCCATTGCTTATTTTTCCCAGCTGCACGTTATCTGGATGGCATCAGTGGTTTTCTCAAGTACTGCACTTAGGGTATTTTCTTAAATATTGGCAGTGATAAAATGGTGGGTAAGAAATTGCATGCTCATCGAAAGGAGGCGGGCTGATAGAAGTGCATAACCATGGTACTCATCTCAAAATTAAATTACCATATGTACACGGTTTGGCTTGTCATTTATGTACTTGTATATTTATACACCCATCATCCTTAATCACCTATGAGAATGAATGAGTACATTTAAGACCAAATGTTTGCAACATAAGCTAATGGTTAATTGAAAATTTCTTCTTGGAGGAGAAAGCTGAAAGACAACCAGACAAGACAAAAGCTTTTTTAAAACAGCAGCAAGCCTTGCTAACATGCAGTTTGATTTTAGCTCAACCTAAAGGAAATTTCTCGTGGAATGATCTCCAAATTATTCTCTTTAAGGCATGCCAGACCCAGCATGCAGAGACAGCTCAGCTTATCAGAAAAAGCACTGAATTTGGCAGCAAGAAACTTGAGGCCAACTCCTTGCTTAGCCATTTCTGGGCGTGTGTGTTCATAAGAAATTCATGGGACTTCTCCAAGCCTGTTTCCTCATATTTAACCTAGCAACCTTGCTACTAGATTCAAAACTCACAAAACACATGACCTTAGTCGGAGGTTCTTATTCAATCGCATTTACACTAACATGTTGTTTTCCATCCCCATTTGCATCTAATAAAAATCAGGGTCGCGGAGTCCAGAAATACTGCCGCCCCTGACGCTGCTGCTATTTCAATGGTTGCTGCTCAGAACAATGGCTGTTTATTGAGGGTTTCTTACATGCCCGCATTGTTTCAGCATTTTACATGAGTTCATCGTCTGTGCCTCCTAAAACCCCTATGAAATAGCTACTATTATTTTTCCCCTCTTAGAGACAAGGAACGGGAAACCCAGAGGAGTTAAGTAACTTTCTTAAGATCATACAGCTAGGAATGGGAAGACTGGGATTTGAACCCAAGCTCAGACTCCAGAATTTAAACGTTCACAATCACCTTCTGTTTCTTGGCTGATAATACTAGTAAAATTAGCGAAAAGCTGGACAGTGCTCCGTGCTTTCATGGAGATAATCTCATTTTATCCTTATAGCAGTCCTGTGAAATAGTGGTTATTATTCCTATTTCACAGATGTGAAATTTAGGTCAAAAAGATGAAGGGATTTGTGCAAAGTCACCTCACTCTGGGATAGTAAAATTAGATGGCTGTTCCGCTTTGCTGGGGACCGATAACTTCTACCATTCTGTTTCTGGCTCTACTCTGCTTTTGTTGGCACCTCCCCCACTGCTCACTCCTTCCACAAAGGCTCCAACTGAGTCCTTGTATTTTTAATTGGCTTTGAGTATTCTCTTGTCTGTCCTTCTCTGTGACTCCCTGTCTGTGACACATGCGACTAATTATTTCTACAAGTATCACAGGGGTTTGTAGAGCTTAGAGTGAGCTACCATGAACTTCTGGCTCAGACGTTACTGGCATTTAAGGAAATTGTCTTAGGTGGACTCCTCCAAATGAACTCTGTTGTCAAGGTCATCTGTTCCCCAGGTGCTGAGCTCACCACTTATTCATATTTCCTCTGAAGGAAATACAAGGTCATCCTTAAACAGAGTATCCACTTCCACGACGTCATTGCTGTCTGCAAGTTTTAAACATGTACCCCATTTTTTGTTGTCTGCGATTTTGAATGCTCCATAACCTGGCCTTGGTTAAGCTGTCTAAACTCTCCAGCCTGTTGTCTGCCAATCATGTCATTTTTCCCTGGGCTGTCATAGCACCCTGTCCTTAAGGAGTTCCTTCAACTAGTACTCTCCTCTCCTAACCCTTGGCTTGGCTAATATAGCTTCAGCTTAGCCAGGACTGTCCCCACAAAACCTATCTTAACTCCCTAAACCACACCTTGGCTCCCCCAACTCATGCAATCTCTTCTAATAAGACTCTGCTCACCTTAGCATTTATTACATTATCTTGAGACTCCCTGGTAAGTTGTCCATCTCCTGCGATGACCTCTTTGAGGGGAATGATTTCTGGCATCTCTTGTAATACCTGCACATAATAGGTGCTCAATAAACAGCTGTTGACTAAATGCTTCCTTTTATCTCTGAAGTCACCAAATAGTTTGAGAGGGTATTTTTATTGCTGTCCACAACTTCCGGACTATGAGTTTCCTGAAGGCAGACATTCTGCCTCATTGAACACTGTATCCTCAGGGGCTAGCATGGAAGAGACACTCAGTAAACAAGGAACTGACCAGGATTTAAGACCCTCTAATCGTACCTTCAGCCTGTCCACAGCCCGCCCCACCTCCTCCGAAATGCATTCCTCTATACAACTGCCCATCTTCCATTTTTAATGTCTTCATTTATGGTCTACTCTGCAAACTGTAGCATTTGCTTATGTTAGTTGCTGTCACTTTTCCTGTGTTTTATGTATTCATATCCCTGTCCTACTGATGCAAATGTAACATAAGCATAAATGGGATAATACTTTTTTATCATTATAATTTCTACCACCTTCTTTTTCATATTTTAACAATTGTGTCTTTATCAATAATAAATGTCCATATTTGACAAGCTCTTAAAATGTGCTACTGTGTAAGCGATTTACATGTAGGTCACACTGATCTTCACAATAATCCTAAGAATGAGGCACTGGGAAAATTGAGGCTCAGTAAAGCTTTGTCTTATCCAGGTGGTGAGTGACAGAACAGAATTTAAACACAGAGCCTGTGTTTTCAAGCTTTTCTACCTCTGCATCATGGACAATTGAGAAAAGCAGAGAAGCAATAAAAAAATTTAACAAACACCCATAATTCCAACTTGCTACTAGAGGCAACAGCTGCCAACATTTGGGTACATGGTTCTCCCATCTACAGTAAACAGCCTACAGCATGACTCCCAATGACCGCCCCCACCTCCAGCTAGTTCTACCCTGTGTGCTACCCTCTCTTTCAGTGTGGGCTAGAGTTAGTGACTCACTTCTAATGGGTAGAATGAAGCAGAAATGAATATAACTTCTGAGGTTAGGCTATAAAAAGACTGTGTCTTTGGTCTTGGCTTACTCTCTCTCCATCTGGGAGATGCTAACTGCCGCATTGTGAGCAGATGTATTGAGAGATCCAAGTGGTAACGTAACTGAGGACTCTGATCAACAGCCAGCAAAGAACTGAGACATGGGTGAGTTTGGAAGCAACTCCTCCCCGTTGAGCATACCAATGGCTGCAGCTCTCCCTGCACCCTCCCCTGCCCCCAGTCAGCACACTTAATCTAGTTTTGTGAGAGAGAGTGAGCCAGAGACACCCAGATAAGCTGTGCCTGGACCTGACCCAGTTGCTGCGGGATAATCAGTATTTGTTGCTTTAAGGTGCTAATTTTGGGGGTAATTTGATACATAGCAATAGGTAAATAGTAAATAATCCTATACCCATTTATATAAATATGGTTAATCTGTTTTATTATTTATCACAGATCAAATTCTAATGTATTCAGTGAAACAAACTGATTAAACCATGTTCACATTTAGCAGCCTTCTTTAAAATAGCTTTTAAAAAATTATGAAATACAGCTATATACAGAAAGTACGCAAAGCTTATACATGCAGCTGGAAGAATTATAAACAAAATCCCTGATTCTAATTTCAGTATATTTTATTTTTTAAATACAATAAATCCAAAGCATATATGTAAAACTAGTGGCTATTTCATCTTCAAAGAGAAGATAAAAAGAAAACTGCATAAATATACCATTTCGGGATGGTTTAAAGTCTGAACCAGGATGAAATATTGCCGTACACTTTTCTCTAACCATCGAAAGAGGAAATTCTTAAAATTAGTCATCAGGAGGAAGTCTAGGAATTGTGCCACAGTGGAACACACATAATGTGTGGGACGGAGTGTGGCCTCGGTGTGCAACTGATAAATGAATAAGTAGATTTGGGACGAAAACATGGATTTGAGCTCCCTCTCAGCCATTTGGAAGTACGTGATATCATCACTTCACATATATGAGCTTTAATTTCCTCATCTTTTTTTAATGACTGTAAAACCTTATAGAAATACCACAGACAGACTTTTAAAAAAATTTTCAATTACAGTTGACATATAATAGTATATTAGTTTCAGATGTACAACTTTGTGATTAGAAATGTACATAACTTACAAAGTGATCATCTTGATAAGTCTAGTGCCCATCTGGCCCATCCTTAGTTACTATAATATTACTGACTGTATTCCCTACGCTGTACGGTACCTCCCTGTGACTGTTTAATTGCCTCATCTTTAAAATGGGAACATGACCATGAAGCTGTGAGATTTAAAGAAAATGGTTCTATGGTAGAAGGCCTCTGGCAGAACACTTGGCGCATGGGAAGCCCTCAGTATATCAGTTCCTACTGAGCAGTAATTCTGATTTCAGGACACTATCAACTAGTGATTTATCACTGTATGAGACCTATGTATGCATATGCATTTTTAAACATAACGTTTTCTTATTAATTGATAAATATGCACAATAAAATAAATTTTAAAAATATTTTTAAATACAAAGAAGAAAACAACAGATCACTCCAAAATTCCACCAGTAAGAAATACCCAACATTAACCCTTGGTAGATATCATTCCAAGTGTCCCTGCATATAGATAGTTTGGGAAAAGGTAAGGCTATTTAGGTAGATTAAATAGCTAACTCACTCATTAGTGGTTATGCTTAATGAAACAAAACATTTGCTTAATTCCATTTGAATGTAGCCAAAGAAAACAGAAGTGAAGCTAAGAGAATTGCTGAAATTTAGATCATGTTCTTTTCTTCATTGCAAGTGATAGTATTTTATCAAATATTTCAGTGAGATTAAGTAAAAATTTAATGAAATCACATAATTTGGAGAGTTTTTCCCTTTTAAATTATATCTTTCAATTTTTCAGGTCATACTAATTAACCTTCTACTGTAAAGGCAAAGCAATTCATACTCTGATATTTTCTCTCATTGCCTTTCTTTTGCCTCCTGATTTTTGTTACTTTTGTAATTTTTCACTTAAAATGATTGATAACGTGTTCTCTTTAGCAATCAAAATGTTTGATGTTGTTTACATTTATTTAAATGGATTTAATTCTGATCTCTAGTTCTTTTAACCTTAACTTCTTCACTATAGAGGCGTGTGTGTGTTGTGTGTTTAATAAATTCATCTTGTGATTGGATTAGTCTCCCAAGTATATGTTCCAAAAGGGCTGATACAGTACCCGAATTCTCTCATGTCTGAGAATGTCTTCAGTTTCAACATTCTTGAGTTCCGTTGTCCTTTATTTGAGCTTCGTGGGCCTTACTCTAATTTATTTTGGAAAAATATCAGTGTGGGGCAACCTGGAACCAGCAAGATCCCTGCTCCCTTCTTTTTTTTTTTTTTTTTGCTTGGATGAAATCTTCTCTATAGTTAAAGTTCATCAGAGTGTATTTGGTGTCTCCATGTAAATTATATATTTTTCTAGTATATTAAATTTTTATGACGTGCAGTTTTACTATTTTTTTAATATCAAAAGAACCCCAACCTTGATGAATCACATCTCTGAAACACTCTTCCATTTGTTGGGTGTTCCCTTAAGAAATGGAAATGATCTTTATGTGAGCCAACTTTGAAGTCCTTCTTTGTCATCATCTCGAGTTGATTTATTTAGTTTATCTTTTTCCTTTGCATATACTGTGACGTTCTAAAGCCTTTTCCTTTTATCATTGTTTGAATTTTTAGCCATACCTAGTCTGTTCTTCCCTGGTTTACATTTATTTATTTGATCCATAAGGATGTTGCTTTGCCCCTCAATTGTTTCCTTAACCTGGTAATCTTCCTCTTCATCCCAGTCCATTGCTTCATCATCTTATTTTTGAGTCTTGTATAAATGACTCCATACCGAGTTTTTTATTGTGCTTTTGCAGATTGTATTTCCTTTCCCTTTTGTGTTCCAGAATGTTTGCATAGTTGAAATGCCATCCCCCCCTTTTTTCTCATACTTAGCAGGGAAAGCTCTGCCCAGACCTCTTTGCTCTGACCCAGTGTGGAAAATACATTAGTGTTCCTTTTTTTGCTTTGTCTTTGATGAGGTGGTCTTGTCATGTTCCTTTTAGTTCAATTGATTAGACCGGATGACTCTTTCTGAATATCCTTCTGGACTCTGAGGATACAAGTCATGGGTGAGAGCTCAGCTCTAGTTGCCAGTTGACCCCACATGGGTTTCCTTCTAAGATCTCACAAGATATACTGGAGGGACCCACCCCCAGCCATTGAGATGTGTCCTGTTCATTCCACCATCTCAGCTAGGGTCAAGGTAAAATGTTGGTCCCCAGTGACCTTGACATTCCCGCACCTCACCAGCACTCTAGTGTCATTGCAACTGCTATAACCCTCCTGTAACATCACTTGTCATTTGTCAGGTTGTGTCACACCCTTGCTCAAGTCCTCCAAAGACTCCCGCCTCACTCACTCTAGGCTGAAGTCAGACAGTGCTTCCTGGCCCCCTGTGTGATGACCCCTGGTGCCCCCCTCCTGTCCCTTACCTCACCCAGCCACAGCCACACTGACTTCCTTGCTGAGCCTCAAACGTACCGGGCGCACACCTTCCTCAGGACTTTCTCTCAACTCTTGGCCTCTCCTGACTGCCTGATATGTATTTCTTCTGCTCCCACATCATGCTGAGTGTGTGGGAACTTGCCAATGTTTCAGGTGCAATCTGGAAAAGAAAGCCAAGGTCCCTTCTTCTATGAACCCTAATACTGGGGTTCTGTCAGTTCCAACCTGCCATCCTCACCTGACACTTAGGTGACAAGGCATGAGACCCCCTTGTGAGGAGTCTTCTCCTCCCCATTCTTCTGCCCATGAAATCTTTACTCAATTTCAGGAGACAGGAAAGAGCTCAGTTCTGATCTACTATGTGGTATCTATGTCTGGAACCAATATTTAAATTTGGGGAGATTAAAAAACCTTTTTTCTTTTTTTATGTTGATATTTCTCTCCCCTGAATTGCCTGATGTTACTATATTTAACTACCAAAATGGGAAGTCAGGAAAAGACTAGAATTATCAGGAAACACTAGGAGATGACTTTACTTAATATATAAGAATATCATTTCTCAAATGAACATCCAATGTACACCAGAGACTCAGTATATTAATTGTAATCACCTCAGCACTCTGAAAAATCAATACTACTATTTCCATTTTATGGATGGGAAACCCGAGGCCCAGTGAAACCTGAGGAAACCTTGGTGGAGTCTGGCTGTCAGGCATGTGAACAGATTTTATGTAACACTTGAGTAGAAAGCACGAGAGAAGTACACTTACACAAAGGGAATGTGAAGACCCCGCCATAACAGACACACCACAGAGGCTCCTATTTGAAGCTCAAAAGATTCCCAGGCTCTGGATGAACTCGTTTTCTGTGCCCAGCTTAGCGACCAACCAAAGGGAGCCACTGCTTTTCTTCTGCTTGCACACACGTGCACATACCTCTGGTGGGATGTGGCGGAGGCAGCAGGGACCTGAGCTGGGAACCGCCTGACTCTCACCTTGGTCTACACTGACACTCAGAACCTCAGTTTTCTTACCTGGAGGGTGTGGGTAAGCATGCCTCCCGAATAGAGCTGGGAGAGATTTTAATGGGAGAATGTTTGGAGATGGAAAACAGGTTTGTCCCTCTCCGTAGAAGAGACCAGATACAAGGAAATACTTAGAGTCGGTCCTCAGGGAAGGTGTCGCTCATCAGAGCATGGTCCATTCTGGTCTGTTATGGTGAACAGTTTTTGGACACTCTGCCACCATGTGTAAGGTAAATGGGCCTCTACCAGGCTGGTCATGTCCACTCCTATTCTCAGCCAGTCCCTGGGTGGCAGAGGAAGGTTGGTCATCTTTGTCTAGGCAGAAGGATGGATGGGTAAGCCCAGGGATTGCCGCCTGGACTGGCCATTCTAGGGTACAAACGGCTTTACTTCAGACCTGGGCCTGGGCCACACTTGTGACTGAGCTGGCCACGCAGTCCTGCTCTCTGGAGGAGCGATAAAAGTATGCTCCCCTTTTCAGTGATAGGCTCTGACTTTGTCTCCTATTAGTCCTCTGTGAGATAATAGGATGCAACCTGGGAAAGGATTCCTGGAAAGTAGCATGACTACATAATGGGCTGGAGATCCCAGCAATCATATACCTAAAAACTCTTACGATGCAATGGGTAATATTAGTAGCTAACATGTATGGAGCATTTATCTCTTCAGACACTTTTGAATATATTAACTCATTTAAGCCTCACAAGAACTCTATGAGGTAGGTATTCTTATTATCCCATTTTATAGATGAGGAAATGAAGTACCAAGAGATTAAATAACTTGCCAAAATCGTATAGCTATTGAGCAGCAGAGCTAGGATTTGAACCTGGGCAGTCTAGAGCCTTCACATACAACCATCATGCTGTTCTTAACATGAACATATGCTAACCATGTTAGTTCCTTTTTGAATTTTTTTTGTCGTGGTGGTAGAATTTTATATTTTCTTGAGCACGGTTCTCAACCCCTAAATAGGATGGAGAGCTCAGAGTTGGAAAGGAGGTGAAGTTTGGAAGGGATAGAAGGTAACGGGGTATATCTAGAATTTACAGGGAAGGTCTGAGGGCCTGTCTGGTAATCTTCCTCCCCAGGCCCTGGCTGTGGGGCTCTAGTTCAGCAGTCCTGCACAGGACCAATTGTCTGCGCCCCCAAGTGAGAAAGGCAGAGTCTGCATGCTGTGGGCTAGACGACTGGCTGTGAGAGACGGGGCTTCACAGACCTGGCTGGGCCACTGAGCCGAGCAGTGGGGAGCCCCTGCTGGGACAAGCTGAAGAGGCTGAGATGCTGAGTGAAAACCAGACTTTCAGTCTGAAAGAGTCTGTGAAGAGGATTTACAAAAAACAAAATAAAATAGCATAGTTTTTTTAAAAAGTGTCTAACCCCTTTTTCTCTTGTTTTATGAACATCTTTTCAACCAGACTATGTAGAATAGGGAGGCTAAGCCACCATGGGCTTGAATTTTGGGGTATGTATGTGCCCTTTGTGGTAATAACTACTTGGAAATTGGACAAGTTTAAAGTAAGCTGCCCACAGGCTTCCAGTTCAGAATGACAGCTGGCTGTAGGTGAGACAGGATACTGAGTACAGCCTAATGACAGAATCTGGAATGACTGACGACCATTATGGGGCAGATGCACCTGGACTGAGGAGAACCTACCTTGGTTCCAGCCCATCGCACGCTCTTGCTTTCCTTCATAAAAAATTCCACTCCTCAGGAGTTGTTCTCATAAACAACATTATTTCTCCTTTTTGTGGCTCCCTTTTCTCCCATTTCCCCCAATACAAGCAGATTCTGGGAGTCACGGAAAATCCCTGGAAAGAAAATAGAGATTGAAGTGACAACAGGGAGGCAAGTGACCCTGTAAACCTCTGAAGGTAGTGGCAGAGGTATGGAGACTTGGGCTGTTTCTGTGTGTTGAGGTTTGGGCTCTTTCCATCCTGTGCGGATCATCTCTGAGAAGTAGAAGCTGAGCTGAGGCTGAGGAAGAAGGAAGCATCGTCGACACACAGCATTCTAAGTGAGAGGAGGCCAGCAGGCAAGAGCCGGACTGAGATTTGTGAGCAGAAATTGTGGATTGGAGAACAGAATTTGACTCCCAGGGTGGTACACAGAGCAGCTCACCTTCCCTGGCTCTAAAAATACTAACATACAAGATGAGTGGATAAAAAAGCCATGGCACATTTACACAGTGGAATACTACTTGGCTGTAAAAAAAGAAGGAAGTCTTACCTTTTGTAACAGCATGGATGGAACTAAAGATTATTATATTAAGTATAGTAAGCCAGTCAGAGAAAGACAAGTACCATATGATTTCACTTATATGTGGAATCCAATGAACAAAATGAACTAACAAGCAAAGTAGAGACAGACTCATAGATAGAGAGCAGGCTTACAGCCTTTGGGGGTGAGGGGCTGGGTGGGAGGGGTGAGGGGATTGACCCCCCCAAAAAAAGAGAAAGAAAACTCATGGACACTGATGACTGCATGGTGATTGCTGGGGAAAGGGGGAGTGCAGGGAGATGGAAGGGAGTAAAGGGGGGATAAATGGTGATGGATGGAGACTTGACTTGGGTTGGTGACCACACAATACAGTTTACCAGCGATGTGTTGTAGAACTGTGCACCTGAAACCTGTATAATTTTGTGAACCAGTATCACCCCAGTAAATGAATGAAAATGCTGACACACAATACAATATACAGACGATGTATTATAGAATTGTACACCTGAAACTTAGGTAATTTTATTAACCAATGTAACCCCAACACATTCAATAGAAAAATGCTGATATACTAACCTCATCCTGTCCAAGGATAAGTAAAAGGAAAAGTGTCATTATTAAAGACAAGAAGGAGCCAATGAAAAGTTTGCCCAAAAAAAGGATGGGGGCAGATAACTTCGGTGAGGCAGAGACATGCTGAAAGGGACTCATCTCCAAGTCTAGATGGTCCCTTTGGAAAACTGGGGCACTCTCCTGAACTGAGTGCAGGCCTCCCTGATATAGAAGCAGAATGCCTGAATGCAAGATCTGGAGGGAAAAAGACCAAAGCATCGGATGGAGGCATGATGATGGGGTAGTGCAAGACAATGTGTGCTCAATGGCTGGAACTAAGTTCCGGTTAGAGGCAGAAAGGGCAGTATTGGTATAACCTGCTGCATGAAGGGATATCAGTGGTGAGAGTCACATGTCTGAGAAAGTCTCCCAAAATTTAGAAAAATGGGACAAAGACTTAAAAGGGTAAGAGTAACAATAGTGGAGGTTTTGGAAACATTGGACAGAAAACGTGAAGCCCTGTGATATAAATAAGCATTCCCAAGCTAAAGGGAAAGAAAACTTGTGGCGGACAGAAATAACTGACTCTTATTTAGGAAAACCCAAGGATAAGAACCTCACATCCGTGTAGCCTGGTAAAAGCATCAGCCTAATAAAAGAAATGCGAAATTCCGTGAATATCCAGACATAAAACAATGGGTTGTTTCTGATGATCAACATTAACCCAGACTTCATCTTTTTCCCAGCACATGAAATGCCAGAAGATATTTTAGTAGCATCCATAGAGATTAAAGAAGAGAAGGATATGACCCAGGAATGTTGCATATACAATCCAGTGAACCTTCACATACGCAGGAAACAATGATATCAATGGAGATGCAAAGGAGACAAAATAAATTATCTACAAACCCTCCTTGAAAAAAGTTCTTTAAGACATTTTCAAGCTGAGCAGTAAGAACTCAGATCCAGAGAGTCCCCACAGAGCAGGCCTAGCAGTGAACAGTAATACAATTAAAGAAGAGATAAGCTGAAATGTCACCCCATGATGGTTCTAAAATGGAATGACAGCCTGGAATTCATTCAGGAAACAGAGTGTTTATAATATATAAAATAGTGTCATAACAATGATTTGGATCTTAAAACCTCAAAGAACTACTAAAGCCTGAGATGGAGATGTGGAGAAGAAAACTGAAGTCCTGAACTCATTGTCTTACACAGTACCTATGAATTTTATCTTTGTAAGGTGTTTATAGATTTTATTTTTCTTTAGGCATACCTGTACTTTCTATGTTTCTAACACAAATAAGTATTTACTTAATTAATAAACTGCAAAAGGTGAAAAAAGATAACGAAAAGAAATAAAATACCCTAGGGTGAATTTCACCCGAAATTTCGAAAATCTACATGGGTTCTAGTCTTTAAGGCACTTTTTTTTTTTCCCCACTTCTGTGGGAAAATGACACAGAGATAGGCAGAATTGGAGGTGAAACTCTGGCTATTGTGAGAGCTGGCTGTCCCACATTTTCCTGGGGTAAAGGGGGAAGGAAGAAAAGTCGTAAGGGATAGGTTCAAGTTTCTGTGTGATTCTACAAAACTATGAGGATGTTATGACCTTCATGTGACCCAGGACTACCCCATGGAATTTAGGATTCATTTGTAGTAGGGGAGTGGGGGGTTTCACCATTTTCTCTGGGGGACCAGTGGGTGTGTCACCCCCAGAAATATTACTTTACCTTCCTTTGGCTCTGCTTCTTCATCTGGAAAGTGTGGTAATAGGATTTTCTCTGAGGCCCTTTAGAGGATCAACACATTCGGTGCACTAAGCATCTAACATAGCAAGAGAAACAGTAGGCGCTCAATTGATGTTGTACCTTTACCTTCCAAGCACTCTGAGGTTTCTGTCATTCTAAACTTTGAGGAAAAGATGTGCTGCCAATGGGCTTGTTATCTGGAGAGTTCCTGATGTGTCTCTGAAAATTAGAGGAGGGGGCTACCAAAGAGATGGAGGAGGGTATTCAAGGTGGAGATGCCAGGGTCTCACTCTGTGTGTGGCTGCGACAACCACTATAATTGGTAGATTCTCTTTGCCTTGGCATAACAATCCCAAACGGCCTATGAAATGCATTCAGAGAGAAATCCTTTGCCAGTTATATTCCCAATGAGGAGAGCTATTGCTGTTTGATTTAGTAACTATAACTCATAACTTTCTCCAGGAAGGAAAAGTTGCTTGCAGTTATCCATTTTGAACACAGAATGGTGAGAAAGTCAGGCTATTTATAGCAACTTTTTCATTTGGTTGCATAAGATAAGCACTGGAAGGTGGTACTTCCCTAACTCAGGCTCTTGCAGTCTAGAAAGGGAAATTCTTTTGATGAATCATTGACCAAGCCTTGACCAACCTTGATCTTTCAAAACCTAGTCTTGGCATCACAATCTTTAGGAAGTCTTCTCAAATCTTCCAAATCAACACTGCCCCCTTCGTCCTTCTACAGTTTCCCCTGCTGGGAGAACCTAGCCTGGAACCACATTCCCTAGACTTTTGCCAGCAGGATCCATGGTTAGAGTCTGCCAAGGAGAGATGGTGGTATGTGTTTTGTAGGCAGAGAAAAAGCAGAAGTTTTAATTCTCAGCAGCAGCTCTCTGGGAGTTCATGTCATGAGATGTGGATGGATGTTGCCAGTGGCTTCCTTTCAGTCTTCTGGAGAATTATGCACTTCAGCACTCCCTCTTGAACTCCAGCCCTTGAAGATTCTCTAACAACATGACTCTAACCCATGTCACAATTCTTTAAACTTTTAATTCCCTGTCTTAAGTCCTTTTTTTTTTTTGCTTGAAACAGCTGTTGAGGCTCCTATCTTCCTCCCCCAATGTGGAAACACCTAGACTGAGTTAAATGCTTGGTTCTTGACAACCTTATAGCACCTTATTCCTGTTATTGCCCAAATCAGTAACTTAGAGGTTGAGTCCATAGTCTGCTGAGTCCATTGACAGCTTCTTCAACTGGGAGAGTAACCAAAGGCTCTTTTTATTACAGAAAAACAAAACAAAACAACAACAACCAAAAACCCAAACCTGTGGGCAAATGAAAGGCTCTGCAGATAAAATTGCTATGAGTCAGGAAGTTCTCAACCATATATGTAGAATGAATTCAGTGAACAAAGGGGACTGAAACCAATGAAATCAATAACAGTCCGGTCATAGACTATGATGAGTTATTTCAGTGTCACAGGGTTAACAACTCAGATATGCTGTGACTTTTTTTTTTATTGGCTTCATAGAATCATTGGCCTTTTTTCTTGTTCAAGATCTAACCAATTGACCTATCAGTGGAAAACTAACGAAGTCCCCCACTGCCTCCACTTGAAAACCACAAGCTGGTTTTGTTGTCCTTGATACCAGCCATTAGCATACAGAAGGAAGGAAAGAGCTGGCTAGGTAGGTCTGTTAGTTAGAGTGTTGTCCTGATGTGCCAAGGTTGCAGGTTCAATCCCCAGTCAGGGCACACAGAAGAATCAACAAATAAATGCATAAATAAGTGGAACAACAAATCAATGTTTCTTTCTCTGTCTCTGTTTCTGTCTGTCTCTCTCCCCCTCCCTCCCTTTCCCTCTCTTCCACTCTTTCTCTCTCTCTCTAAAATCAATAAATAAAATTAAATTAAAAAAAGAAGGGTGGAAGGAATTTAGGAGAAGTTCCTTCTTCTTTGAGCTGTCCTTGGCCTTATGCACCATTTTGTTTTGGAGATCACCAGGAGAAAATGACATGTATCCATCATCTGATAAAATACCACATATACCCTAAACCAGGGGCCAGCAAATGGTTTTGTAAAGAAGTAGACATTTTTGGTTTTGTAGAGCATACAATTTCTGACCTGACTGCTCCACTTTGCCATTATAAAAAAGGTAGCCATAGATAATATGTAAGAAAACAAACATGGCTGGGTTGCAATAAATATTTAATTACAAAATCAGGTGGTAGATCAGATTTGGCCCAGGGGCTGGAGCTTGCCCCCCCAATATAATCTAACTCACTGTGGTTAACTAATTTTTTCTCCTAATCTGGAGAATAGCCTTCCCTCATCTGTCTTTGTTCCTTGACTTTGGGAGACGGCCTTGAGAAAAGACTCAGCCGCTGTATATGTTTAAAAATCCTTGGACAAGTAGTGTCCCGGTGGAGGAGAAAAATGAACATTTATTCAACCCCTTCTACTATGAATTATTCATGCATTCTGATACACATGAAAAATGATCCTTATGGAAGAGGAAACTGAGGTACAGAGATTTTAAATGACTGCCCAAGTCACACAACTGAAGGTGATAGACCCAGGATTTGAACATGGCTCTGTCTGGCTACTTCTAACAGATCTTACAATGGCTAGCTTAAGGCAGCCAGACTTCCTTTATGCCCCCTGCACAATGACTCAAAAAGCAGAGCTTGGAAAGAGAGAGAGAAGTTTGGTCAAGACAAACACAATACATTCTTGAATATAAAAACCTACCTAAGAGACTGGGTTCACAAAAACTTTCATCTTTTCTCCCCCCCCCCATATTAACCATTTTTTATTGTAGATTTCAGTAGTGTTAAGTATATTTGCATTGTTTTGCAACCATTCTCTAGAATTCTTTCTGTCTTGTATAACTGAAACTCTACTCATTAGACAACAATTTCCTATTCCCCATCCCCTTTTCAGACCCTGGAAACCACCATCATACTTTCTGTTTCTGTGAATTTGACTACTCTAGGTCCCTCATATAAGTGGAGCATGCTACATTTGTCTTTTTGTGACTGGCTTATTCACTTAGCATAATGTCCTTATGTTCATTCATGCTATAGTGTGTGTTCGAATTTCCTTCCTTTTTAAGGCCGAATAATATTCCATGGTCTGTATAGACCACATTCATCCATTGATGGGTACTTGGGTTGTTTCAACCTTTTAGCTATTGTAACTAATGCTGCTGTGAATTGGGTGTACAAATGCCCCCTTAAGATCCTGCTTTCAATTCGTTTTGGTTATATACTGAGTGGTGGAGTTGTTAGATCGTATGGTAACTCTATTTTCCCGTTTTTGAGGAAGCCCCTATACTGTTTTTCCCAGTAGCTGCACCATATTACATTCCCACTAACAGTTCCAGTTTTTCTATGTCCTCATCAACACTATTTTTTGTTTTCTTCCTTCTTATTGAATTTACTGGGGTGACACTGGTTAACATTATATGGGTTTCAGATGCACAGTTTCACAATATATCATCCATACACTGCATTGTGTGTTTACCACTCTAAGTCTTCCATCCGCCACTATTTATCTCTCCTGTACCCCCTCCTGCCTCCACCCCCACCTCTTTTCCCCCAGCAATAACCACTTCACTCCTACGTGGAATCTAATGAACAAAATGAACTAACAAGCAAAATAGAGACAGACTCATCGATTTCCTGTTTTTGTTTTTGTGTGTGTGATTTATTTTAAATAGTAGTCATCCAAATGAGTATGAGGTGGTTCTCCATTTCTTTTGATTGAAAAGGAATGGAACCACACATGTTGGGAACCTGCATTTTTCCCTTTAATATCATGAACACATTTTTACGTCAGCAAACATTCATTTATAACACTCAGTGGCTGCAGAGTTCCCAGCTTCATCCCTTGCTTACTGTGCAGCTCTAGCCAAGCTGCTCAACCTCTCCTCACATCAGGGATAAAATGGGATAATAAATATTTAAGAGACCTCAGAGAATGGTGTGAGAGTTCAATGAGGTGACTGCATGAAAAGAACCCACAAAAGATACTGGCACATCGTCAGCAATTAATAAATATTATCATCAATACCTTTTATTATTATTTGCCCACTGCACTGGATCTACCTAAGTTATTCCTTATTGACCTTCAGGTTTTTCCTGATTTTTCACCTTGTAAAAAGACATGAATATCAGCTTCATAGCTGCACTCATTTTTTTTTTTCCAAGTCATCTGAACAGGTCTTCTTTCTCAGGGGTCACCTGGCCAGCTGAGACCAGGCTCCGCTCATGACTTCCTTGAGTGGGTTTTGGTCACATAAAACAGTCCCTCCCCTGCCCCACAGGTCCACCGCTCTGGCCTTGACTTTTAAACAAGTCCTCTCATAATTCATTGCCAGGATATCTCACCAGCAGATCTGTGGATCTGAAGCTTTTTGGGGGGCTCTGCCCAGTGATGCATGGCCTGGAGAAAGCTTAGTCAAATATTTACACAGAGGAATGTGGCATTTCCTTCCCTCGTGCTCAGATTACCATCGGAATCTTATCTTTCCCCATAAAAGGAAGCGTGGACTTGTATTAAGTTGTCAACACTAGAAAATATAATGCCTAGGATAGAGGTCCTGGGAGGCTTCCCGACGTTCTTCTGTGTAACGCCATCTGAGGGTAAGAAAGAGATTCTGCTGGAAGAGGAGGCCGGGGGGCTTTCTCGGGCTGGGGAATCTGTGAGCTTGGGTATACTTGCCGTCCCATTAACCCAGGTTTTCTCGAGTGGTCAGAAGACCCTCTGTGCATTGTTGTCATCAAGGGAGGGGGACTGCTAATCACAGGACAAAGCACTGTCTCAAGCCTCTTTGTGATAAAAACACTCATCAGAGGGGCCTCTTTCTCTAAAATGAGGCCCAGTGCTACAGGGGGAGAGCCCGGGCTAAGAGGCCAGCCAGGCAGCACTGGATTGAAATCCTGCCCCGAACACTGTAAACTTCCATCGTCGAGCAGGTCACAAACCCTCTGAGCCCCAGTCTTCTCGTCCCTATGCCAGAGACAGCATGAAACTAACATACAGGTTTCATGCAAAGGATTGAGATACTGTCCATAACGTCCCACGGTGATGGTTTGCTATGAGATAAAGAATGACCACAACAAGTTGATAAATTCGCAGTTGATGCAGAGAAACGGGATGTTTCTGAAACCTGGGCAGTCCGTAACATGAACAAATGCCTGACTTGTAATAGCTGGGGTTTTTTTTCCTATTAATATTAAAATTCAGGCTCCTAGAAATTAAAAGACTTCACGTTGGAAAGTATTGATCCAGACTAACAACATCCTATAGAAGCCTCCTGGCCTAAAGAGCTCATCCCAGCCTAAAATGAAAGGTATTGTCCTATTTCCCCGTCGGGTTCCAGTGTCATGTCAATAAACTCGGCGTAACACACTAATGCATCCATCCATTCACCGCCCCAGCAATTACTAAGGGGAGACTGTATCCCAGGAATGACTGTAGGCACTGAAACCCCATATTGAGGGAGACCCAGCCCCTGCCTTTTGGGTGACCCCAGTGGAGAAAAAAGACCTCTAAATCAACCATTTTATGTCATAAACTGACGATTGCAGGCTGAGGAACATGGACAATGATAGAGATAGGTGCAGGGTCGGTGGATGATAGAATTTTAGAATTGGAAGGAAAATTAGAAGTTGACTAGTTCAGACCTTTCTGATGCATGGGGTCTGCAACTGTGGTCTCCCAGCTTCCAGCTCACCACCTCCAGTCTCGTGGAGTTCACGGTCCTCCTCCATTCCCAGCCTCAGGCAGCCTTTGGACAGCTCAGACAGTTTGAACGTCCTTCCTTACAGTGAACCAATATTGGTCTCCTGGTAACTGCCACACAGCCCCACGGAGTTAATCCTATTCTTCTTCCACATGACAACCCTTCAGATACTGGAAGTTACCTTTCAGGTGACAGGGAGACAGGGATAACCTTTGCCTCACATTGCACAGGGGAATACTTGCGGAGTTCTGGGACCCATGTGACATCAAGAAGGGAAAGAATTTGACACTGAGGACAAGATGAGGATGGCTCATTTTGGATTTATTTGGATTTTAATACTAGCCTTCCTAATTTCACTGGAATTGATATTTTGCAATGTCCTCTCATAGACCTGGTGAGATAGTCCAGAATGATTTATTATTTTCCTTTTGCTTATAAATAAAACAAGACTCCTAGTGGTGGTGTGGTCAGGTTACCCCCATGACATCTGGTAGAGCTGGGACTCAGAATCTGAGACCCTGGGTATAGAACAAAGCCCACCTGGGTGCCCTCTCCCTTCTCTGCTATTTGTCCTCTGCCCGGTCAGTCCTTCCTTTAATCTACTTTATGGTCTCCCCCTGGATCTAGCTTCTTAAAATATTGACTACATTGTATCACTTCCATTATCAAAAATGCCCTGCAATTTCCTCTTACATTAAGGATGCACCTCCGAGCCCTTAAAATGACATTCAATGCTCTCAGAGTTGTCTACCTGCTGGGAGCTTCAGGGATGGCAAGGTGGAGAGATAAAATACAAACGCACACACGACAACGATAGTTTGGGGAGAAACATACACACAGCATACTTTGAGAACACAAGAGCAGAGTGAGGGGCAGGAGGTTTCCAGGAGTCAGGTATGCTGAGAAGGAATGCCAGCAGATCGGCAGGATCCAAGAGGACCTGGAGGGGAGACATGGGTTGGTGGCCCTGTATGCAGGAAGCTATAAGTAATCCAGTGCTGCTGGACAGCTAGGCAAAAGGCTGGGCTCAGACTAGGAGGAGGTTCCCTGGGAGGCAGGGCCAGGTCCTACAAGCAGTCAAATTAAGGGGTTTGGACTTTATCCTGCAGACTCTGATGCACCCAGTAGGATTTGAAGCAGGTTAGTGGCAACTGTACTTGGGATTTGCATTTGAGGGCCAGCCCTTTGGTGGCTCTGGGGAGGAGGGTGGGCTGGAGTCGGAGGTAGGGGTGAATGGGTTGGGAACCAGTCTGGCTCAAGGCTGTGTAAGGAAACTGTTGTCCCAATTCAGGAGAGGGAAGATAGAGGGCAGTGTCAGTCCTCATAGAAAGAGGAAAGATTTCACACATTTTAGGAGAGAAAACCAAAAAATATGATGACCAGGTGGTTGCGGAGATAACGGAGAGGGAGGAGTCAGGCTGCTAATTTGTTCTTAGGAATTTCCAGACTGGAAGGAAGAGAATTGTCTTATTGTGCTTATGGTCATGCCATACCTACCTCTAGACTGCAAGGAGACATTGTAGAAAGGAAGCATGCAGGGCTTATTGTAGGTACCTTGGTTTACTGAGGCTGGCGTAATAATGAGGACTCTCACCTTGTGTTGACCAAGCCTGCTGCTTAGTCACTGACACCTGCTTCCTCTCCTTCGTGGGCGCTCTGCTGGGTGTCCCCCTCCCTCTCTCCTTCCCCTCCTCCCTTCTTTCCTTTTTAAAAAATTGTCTTTGAGTTTTACTTTTCGAGCTTTGATTCTGTAAGTTTAAGGTATACGACATGATGATTTGATACATGCATACATGAGAGGTCTGTCCAGAAAGTGTCCAGCCATGTGATATGAAAAATAGAGACATTTATTGAGGAAGATACAAGAATCATTGTACACAGGGCAATGACGCCTCAGTCCCCTTCAAAGTAGGCACATTGAGGCCTCACGCAGTTCTCCCAACTGCAACATGACATTCCTTCTGCTCTGGTAGCAGAAGCTGCCAAATGAATTTTGCCACAACACTTTTCATGCTAAGATCCTGCATTAAAATCTCTGCCACAGTAGTTTTTGGAATGCCCAGATCAGCTTCTCATTCTCATACTGTCAGTCACCGATCTTTGTTGATTGAAGCCCGTACACCTTCCACTTTCTCAGGTGTCCTGCTTGTTCTAGGCCTTTCAGAACGTGAATCCATTTCAAAAGATTTTTGACCATCTTTGAAGCATTCGTTCCACACTTTTATTTGCATTGCCCTCATGGCATCGTCCCTGAAAAACTTCTGAATCATCGAATAGTTTCTGCAGAGGACTGTTCAAGCTTGACGCAAAACTTGATGCAGACTCATTGCTGTACTCACTCGGTCATTTTGAATGCGATGGCCACACAGTACACAGGCTCACTCAACAGTGTCTACCGCCCCCACTGACTAGTACAGTGAAGTCATCATTGTTCACGCATGTGCATTCCAGTCCACTCTCCTTGGCTGCCAGGTTCCATGGATGTTGCACAAACCATTCTCATTATATTAACAATGGCTGGACTTTTTCCAGACAGATCTTGTACACGGTATTATGAAATGATTACCACAGTACAATTAGTAAACACCTCCATTACCTCACATTGTTTTTCTTTTTCTTTTTCTTTTTCTTTTTTGTGTTGAGAACTTTAAAACTCTACTCTCTGAGCAACTTTTAAGTGTACAATATAGCATCGTTAACTATAGTCACCACACTGTACATTAGATCCCCAGAACATATTTATCTTGTAATTGGAAGCTTGAATCTTTTGAATGCCTGGAGTTTCTTAGGAACTCTTTTCCTCTACTTCTTCTACCGTATATAGAAAGTGAGATGATAATCAAGAAGAAAAAGAAGGTGGAAGAGGAAGAGAAGGAGAAAGAAAGGCTAATCAGTTGAACGCATCATTTGTTTAGGTCTACTTTCTGTAAATATCAACTCTATTCACTGGCTTGAGCATTGGGCTAAACAGGTGTATTCACAATGACCAAAGTCATCATTGGTTAGTATTTTGAAAGCAATGTTGTTCTCCCGTTGGCCCAGTTCACATACCCCTTCCTTCCACTTGGGTCTCTATGCTTTAACCAGCATAGTCTTCTTTCAGTTCCTCAGCTAAGTCAGTTTCCCATGAATTTGCAAGTACCCTTTCCTTCGCCTGGAGTATCATTATGCCCCCTTTGATTGGCCAACTTGTACTCACTCTTCTGCTTTCCCCTTAAACATCACTTTTTAAGGGAAACTCTCCTTGACCCCAAGTCCAGGGTACATCCCCTGATTGTTCTCTCAGTATATTCTGCACTTCTCCTATGCAGCTGTCATCAGAATTTTAATTATATTGCAACTCTCATAGATTAGTAGTTATGTTCATTCTTTCCCAGGAGACTGTCAGCTCCCTGAGAGGGGAATGGAGTCTATCTGGTTGATTTCTCTCTCCTCAGAACCAAGGAGAGGGCCTGGCACCCAATGTTTACTCCATAAATAGCTGGTAAAGGTGAAAAGATTTTCTCAGTAAAATAATAAAAAGTAAACTTAAAGAAAAGATAAGTAGAGAATCTTAAAAGCATCAAGAGAAGAGGAAACAGTTATCTATGAAGGAGTTCCTGTGAGACTATCAGCTGATTTCTCAAAATAAACCTTACAGGCAAGAAGGGTCTGGAAAGAAGTATTCAAAGTCATGAAAGACAAGGGCCTACATCCAAGATTACTCTATCCAGCAAAGCAATTGTTAGAATGGAAGGACAGATAAAGTGCTTCCCAGCACTTTAAAGGTAAAGTTAAAGGAATTCTCCATCACTAAGCCCTTATTAAATGAAATATTGAAGGGACTAATGTAAGAAAAAGAAGATAAAACTATGAACAGTAAAATGACAACAAACTCACAACTATCAACAACTGAACCTTAAAAAAAAATAACAAAAACTAAGCAAATAACTAGAATAGGAACAGAATTGCAGAAATAGAGATCATATGGAGGGTTAGCAGCAGGGAGGGAGGGGATAGAATGGGGGCAACAGGTACAGGGAATAAGAAGCATAAATGGTAGAATGGTAGATACAAAATAGGTAGGGGGAAGTTAAGAATAGTATAAGAAATGGAGACTCCAAAGAGCTTATATGTAGGACCCATGGACGTTAACTAAGTCAGGGGGTGGGGGCAGTGGAATGCTGGTGGGAGTGGGGTACAGGGCACAGGGGAATAAAAAGGGGGAAAAAATGGGACAACTCTAATAACATGATCAATAAAATATACTTAAAAAAGAAAAAAAAGACAGGCTGCTCTTCCAAATGACTTTCTGGGAAACATACTCCACATGCCAAATTCTGAGATGAATCAGGCTACTCGGTAATTTGATACTGAGTTAAATCTAAACCAAGAAAGGAGCCATCCCATTGCACAAGGGAAGAGTCAGAGGGCGCGAAGGTCCATGGCAGAGCTCCCCTGGTTATGTGTCATTGATGAGCGTGTCACTCTGGGCCATTACTGCTCACTCTCGGGTACTTTCTGTTGGATGTTGGCATGATGGTGACTTAGGAGGCATATGGCAGTGGGCCCTGGTCCTAAAGGAAAGGGGAAAGCAGTAGAGGTGGAACTCGGCCTCAGTTATACTGTAGGAGCTACATGACCTCGGGCAACTCTGAGGCTCAGTTTCCTAGCATGTGAAATGGAGAGACTCATCTTTCCAGAGCCTACGTTTAGAGTTGTTGGAAAAGCTCAAATGTGAGGGGAGAGGGCAGGTACTCCAGACATTGTCACTGACATCCTGTGCTTTTCCAGTGTTGGTGTCTATTTCAGATGCTTCGGACATTTGCACTAAGTCCCAGCTCCATGAATAAACAGAAAGAGTACTTCATCTATTGCTGGTGGATACAAAGGCTGACCTAGTTCCAGGCCCAGCGGCAGAAGTCTAAAGTCAAGGATTTAATTCCCTAACTGTGAACGTGGACCTGCTTCACAAAGGGAGAGATGTTGAAGAGAGAGCAGTGCCCTAGTGGGGCCATGTTGAGCAAAACCTCTCTTTGAAAGAGCTCGTGGGTGACGTGTTCATTGTGAGCAGATGAGACACTGTTCAGAGCTTGTTTTTCTAGATTCAGGCATTTTTTGAGCACCTGCTATGCCAGGTATTCTCTGTTAAGCATTTTGCATATGCTGCTTTGTTTATTCCTTACCCTACATGAATTATTGCCTTTTTAAATAATGATAAGGATGTTCAGATTCAAAAGGATTAAGCCACTTGCCCTCAGTCACACAACAGGTAAAGAGCAGAGCTGGTATTTGATCCCAAGTCTGTCTGAAGTCAAACCCCCTTGCACTTCTAAATATATTATAATCCCCCCTAGTAAAACACATTCCATGGAGATTGAAGACCAAAAGTATAGATAGGAAAACCTACTCTAATTTTATTATTAACAATGATAACTATGAATATTTATTATTGCCTGGTAACTTCAAAAAACAACCAGTTTCCTGTGGAATGTAGGACTTCCCATTTCCTTTTCTAGAAGGTCATCATTTCTGATCGTCTCTTTCTCTGTTTGTGAAACCCCCTCGGAAAGGGGCTGTTTAGTGGGATGCAGAAAGCACTGGACTGGGGACCTTTTCTAGGCCCGAATCTTTCCTCTGGGGGATTCATTCAAGATCTCTGAGCCTCATTTTTCTTATGTGCGAAATGAGAACAATTGTGCTGCTTACTCACCTACTTTTATGGATTTTGTGAGGATCTACCCAGATAATTGTTGTACAATGTTATACAGAAGGCTCCATGTTATTTTTCTAAGGCAGAGTTTCCACATTGCTCCCACTTTCTCGATGCCTACAGATCCTCTTGACATCTCATTCCTTATGAGAACTTATGGTCAGTTGGACATAATAGCAAAATCACTCTTCCTATGACTCATATACATCCTGAAGGGTTTCCATTTTTGCACACAGGAATGTTTTTTAATTGGAGGAGATGCAATTCCATTTGGGAAGTTGCGGACTCAAGGCGCCACTAAACTGAAATTCATTCGCTTCCATTGACATAAAGTGAATCCTTCACTTGTGGACAGCTTTGTTGCCGAAACCCAATCTGTTACTGCAACCAGCGGCCTCATCTGGCAAGTCTTGTCACTGTCAGAATCAAAGCCAAATATTGCAGGGACTAATGGTGTCACTGAGTCAGTCATTTCTGTGGCCGTAGAAGCCTTTGCTTTGGAAGTATCTGTCACTGTTAGAGACCCTCAATGGAATAAGAGCCCTTAGTTCATTTTTGTCCTTGTTTATTATCTGGACAAACCCTGCACCCAGCTCTCTTTACCGTATCTGAGGAGACAGAGCCAGCCGTGAGTGAGTCACAGGGCCCAGTCAATTGCATTTCTACGATTTTATTAGAACGACTGGGTAGATTAGCTTTACTAAATGTGGAATAACCATCTTGGATGTTCATCTGAGTCTCCTACATCTTCTGGAATCATTGTGTGTGTGTGTGTGTGTGTGTGTGTGTGTGTGTGTGTGTGTGTGGAAAGAGAGCAGGGCAGGGGGCCAGGAGACCTGAGTTGCCGGCTCAGGATTCTGCGAATCCCAGGGCTGACCTTGAATATGGCCTGAAACCTTTTGGTCTTGCTCAGTGGTATGGGCCAAGTGCCATCGAGCTCAGGGGTTGGAAAGAGGGGGGCAGGGGAAGT
Source organism: Mormoops blainvillei (assembly GCA_004026545.1). Taxonomy (NCBI): domain Eukaryota; kingdom Metazoa; phylum Chordata; class Mammalia; order Chiroptera; family Mormoopidae; genus Mormoops; species Mormoops blainvillei. Next base: position 168,799 of record PVJD01001661.1, read on the forward strand.
TTCTCCGGAGAAACTTTTGAAAGCTGGGCTTTAAATTATGAATTTGATTGCACCAGGTAGACAGATGCAAGGGGAAGAGGGATTCTAATGGGGGAAGCTGACCAAACAGAACAATAGAAAGTTCACGTTGATAATGGGTCTCAGGAATGGTGCATTTCTGTGGTGAGAAGGATGGTTGTGCTGGTGGAGACTAGAGAGGTAAGAGGTGGAGGCCAGGTCATGAAAAGCCTCAAGGGCCTTGGGCATTGGACAACTCCAAAGGCCACAATCACAGCAGAGACCACATGGCTCTGTGGCCCCAAGAAAAGCTACAGAATAGGACACTTAGAGCCTTGGCAATTGGAGGGGCCTTAAAACCTCAGTGTGCAGGTGGGAGAAAATGATGGCTCAGAGAGGTCACCCGACTTTTCCATGTCACACAGCACAACAGAAAGACAGCATTTATCTTGGGGAAAGGAGAGGATCTTTACAACAGAAAGCTACTGTTTATCCAAACGCCACCCAGAAGCATTTCCACACATGCTGTCACCCTTGAGAAAAGCTGCCCAGGACTTCCTGAAGACCTCACCCGTCAGGGGCAGGCCTCTAGTAGACATTACAGGTAGCTCGATTCACCGTGAGTGATTCACCTGAGATGAGGTGCTTCATCTCAGGGCACCTCGCAACATTATGACCTCTTTAAAGTGAATGGAAATTGTATTCAGATGAACTAAGCCTTGGCCCTTATGAAAAAACAACACGAAAATTCCTCCCTTATTTTCTCCTCTTGATAAACTCAAATGAAATAAGGGAGTCCTTGGGGAAAGGAGAGGATCGATGAATCTTTTATTCCTCTCCCTGAGGTCTGCAGGATTTTAACCACCTGCAGGGGTACAGGCCCCCATAGTGGGCGACCAGCACAGCAGGTCCTTGCCCTTGGGGATCATAGTTGAGGCTGAATTTGGGGTTATAAACCTGAGTAGCTGGGCTCATGGAGGTTTGCATACAAATTTTCACTGAGAAGTGGGCACCTGGCTTGCTGCCAGTCACCACACACATTGTTGCAGTTAGACATCTCTGCAGGTAGACAGACTTTATACTGCTGTTTCGTAGGTGAAGGTCGAAGAAGTTAAGCCATTTGCCAGGGTCACACATGTAGGAAGAAAAGGAAACAGATAAAATGCTGAGAATGTAGGGCAGGGGGCCTGGTTTTCTTCTGTTTGGGGGTGCAGGTGGAGAAGGAGCTAGAGATGAAGTGGCACAGCTGCTGAAGCTTAGTGTACCCTGGTGTCCGTCACTGAAAGCTGGAAGGGCGAGTTCCTCAGTCGATGCTGAATTATGAGTGACTAGCAGAGTGAGAAGGAAAAAAAGGAAGCCTGGTTTCTAATTTTACCTTTTGTGGCACTCTACCAGAAAGCCCCTCAAGGTGGCCGGAAGTTGGAACACCCTCAAAGCACAAAGCCCTGGACCAACATGCAAAGGCCTGGGAGGGGCGGGGCCCAGCGGCGGTGACCACAGGGCTCTGCCTGGGTCTCCGGCTCTAACTAGCTCATAAGGTTTCTTCTCCCTGGCTCCTCATTTGCATCATGTCATACCCACATGGTGGCGTTTTATTTACCTCTTCTAGGGAATTGACTACTTTAGCAAAAGAGGAAACCGGAAGCCCTGAGCTTCTATCCCTCTGTCCTTCCCTTTGCCCTCTGTCACGCTCTCCAGGATCTGCCCCCCCTCTCCTGCCACCTTGACTTTTATAAATGAGGACCTTGCTTGAGCGAGAGGATCCATTTCTTCCAGCCAACGGTTGCCGGTGGGGGCAGAGGGGTTTATCCCATCAACATTTCCAGCCAGGATGAGTTTAAGTGGGACTGACTCCCATTTCTTTCCCGACAGAGGAACACTTGGCAGTTTAAGAGGTGGGCCAAGGATGGTTCTGCTCATAGATCAAAGGCTTAAGTGACATGCCACTTTGCTCTTCTTCTGGGATATCTGGGGAGCTCCCCAATATTGACATTTTAGCTGTGGATTCTGCAATTTACATACAGTCTCTTAATGTGCTTCAAGACAGAGTTTTCACCCTGCGTGGCGGGTGGGGGGGGGTGGTGGTAAGAGAGAGCAAATGCTCTGAGCTTCCCTTGTTCTTGAAATGATTCTGGGTGATTCAGTTACTCATTCATGAGTTCTTGGCTCTCCAGCCTATGGAAGTCAAACACCTGAGAAGTATTAAACAACCACCAAAAAACAAATAAATAAAACAAATCTTCAGAGGTACAGCTAAAGGATGATCCATTGCTCTTTAAAATACTTTAATTCCACATTTATATATTAAATGAGCATTATTTTAGGTGCATGCTGTGCTGGGCATTGGACTAGAGACCCAGGATCCAGAGTTGGAGAAGGTCCTGTATCTGCTTTGAATCTGATATTCATATTTGCTAATTTCACACGTCAGAGGTCACAGCTACATGAGAGCTACCAAAAAGGGCCCAGGGAGCTTTCAGAACAGGGCCCAGAATGGCACTTTAGGAAATTTGTGAACTCTGCTAGACACTTAATGCAAGGTTTTATTTATACGTGGATTTTTCTGGGGGAGGGTTCATAGCTTTTCCTGGATTCTTAAAGCATTCATGATCAAAACATGTTTGAGAACCATGGCCTCTGAAATCACAGCAAAAAATGATTATCTACTGGTGGGATCTCCCCTTTTTGCTCTTGCTGGGTTATTTGCATGTGGGGGCCTGGTTTTTAAATCTATCTTCTGAGTGTACACTTCTTTAAAAACTGGGTCAATGTCTTCACCACTTGTACTCCAGCACGGGGCCTTGAATCCACTAAATTTTTACATTTCCCATAGTGCTCAGTTCATGTCTTGCAAGCAAGAGATCCATGGACACTGTGTTAATTAATCGTGCTCTAACCTTGTCACCCAATTCTCTATTCGGGCTTCCGCAGTCCTGACTCTGCTCCATCGCTGGCCACTATGAAATCTTCTTCCTCTCCCAAGGCAGGGTGGGAATAAGGAACATTCCTTCCCTGGGGTGTGTGCACACACATCAGTTCTCTTGACGCTCACACCCAAATGCTTTGTTCCTTAACTATCATGTGGAGCGAGGTGTTTGGATACCATGTTAATAATAGCTCTTAGCATGTATGTGGCACATTCCATTTTCAAAGGCATTTATAAACATTGAAAGATGAAAGCATGCACCACCCATCTTGGGAAAAAGGGAATGTTAATCACCACCTCGTCTGTTCCTCGGAGAGGGTCACAGAACTTGAGAGCTGGAAGGGATGTCAGAGGTCATGGTGCAACCTCCATTTCCTAGAGGAATTCTCTTTCCTGCGGAGCCCACAGGGGTAGGGTATTCCCTGCAGTCTCTTCCATGAGTTCACACAAACTCTGCCCTCATGTAGCTTCATAAATATCTGTATCTATCTATCTATCTATCTATCTATCTATCTATCTATCTATCTATCTATCATCTATCTGCCTATTCATCCTCTCTGTCCTTTCTCATTGATTCATTCTGTCGCCTCCCTCCCTCCCTCCCTTCCTTCCTTCCTCTCTATCTTTTTGTACAGCCCTTCCAAAATTGCAGACCCATGAATAAAGCGATGTTGTTTTAAGCCATTAAATTTGGGGTAGTTTGTTAAGTATCCAAAGATAGCAGCAACACCTGGGCAGACTGGGATAGGTGGTCTCCCTGGTTGCAGTGACATTTCAGGCATGCCGCACCAGCCCCAGTTCTCTTTCCTCTGCAGCAGCTCTCTGATGGGGGTGGGGGGGCACTGATGATCCCAACCCTGTACCTTTGCTTTTCTCACCTAGCATAGCACCTTCCACATTATTCTTGTAACTGCTGCTCCACCACTCCCTAAAACGCTGACATAGGGAACTTGGGCTAAGCTGTCTTTTTTCTTTTTAGTTAAAGAGAGCATTTATTAAGTGCCTGCTACTTCTCAGGTACTGTGGTCAGTGCTTTTCATGCACACAGTCTTCCTCAAAATGCTATGAGGGAGATATTTTCCATTCCATCTGCAGACCAGGAAGCCGAGGCCCAGAGAGATTAAGCAGCTGTCCAAAATTGCACAGCTAAGAAGCAGTAGAATGGGAATTGAACCCAGGTCTGCCTGGGTCCAGAATCACTTAATATCGTACATACTATTGTATTTATATGGCACATGAAAGGTATTTAATAATTATGATGCATTATTTTCCACCCTTTTGCCCCAGACATCCCTTTCATTATTTTTCCATCATATACCATTTATTTTTAAAGAATGTAGCCATCAAATAACTATATAAAATATGTTATTTGTTTTCCAGTTTCTCATTAACTAAAGCTATCAGTATTTTAAGAACAGTGAAATACTGCTAATCATTAGTCTTTTACCACCATTTGTGAAGTGCCACGTATCATTTCCTTAACTCTTCAGTCGCCCAGGGAAGTTGACCTCACTGTCTCCATTTTATAAATGAGGAAACAGCATCCTTGAGGGGTTGAGTTCCCCATGGACACGCAGCTGGCAAGGAGGAAGGCTGGCATCTCCACTCCATCTGACTCCGATGACTGTTCCTTTGAGCTGGCTCCTTACTCCTGATGGTCATGGCATGGCCAGTGCTTTTGAACTGAGCAAATGCGATTGTAGCCAAAAAGCAGGAAGAAGTGTTAAAATTTTTAATTAATCTATGCAGTGATATCATGGATAGCTATATTATTTTCAAGGACCCCATTTTGGTTACCATAGATAACCAGTTAGTTTGTGCTAAGATTATCTAGTGGAGAGATATTAGTAGTATCATTGCCAAAATTTACATTCAGATTTAATATGATTTTTGTAAAAAATATTGAGGTTCAACAATAGTAATAATAGACTAACAGTATAATAATCACTGCTATTTATGGAGAGCTACCATGTGTACAGCTTTGTGCTAAATACTTTATTACATTTTCTTCTTTAACTCCTCCACCCATAATATCTAGTCTCTATTTTATAGGAAGGTCAGTTTCTGTGATGTTAAGTAGGATGTACAAAGTAGTTCTAATGGAGACCTCAGGATTTGGATCCAGGTCTATCTAGCCCCAAAACCTGAGTACTTAATCAGTGCAATACCTTGGAAAACATCATCCTCCTTGAAATAATCATACAGGACTTCCAGACACCTTACCTAACAGGAGGGCTTCATATCTTGAAACAAATGAGGACGATCTCATGCAGTTGTCTGATGCCATTTCTAAAGTAAAACGCCCTCAGTGACAGGATTGGGGTTGGTGGTAGATGGCATTATCTAGAAGATGGGGGTAGTTGTCATTTCCCAGATCCAGAATTCTAGTGTTGGCCGTTCTGAAGGCCCTTTCTGAATCTTGGTTCTAAGAAACAGTTATTCTATCCCACGTGACATGAAGCTCCTTAAAGACAAGCTCTCTGAAGGCATCCCATAAGCCCTGGGTATAGTATCTGGCACATAATTGGGCCTTAGTCAATGTCTTGAGTTTCCGTGGAGTTATGGGAGGGATGGTTAGAGATGACATTATTTGCCTAGAATGTGGAGAGGGAGAGAATGCAAGCACCCTAGACTTCATGAACATGAAGAAGCCATCTCTGGGAGGAGAGGAAGTTATGAATGAAGTAGGGGGATAGAAAGACAGCCTGTGGACTCCTCCCTGTCCTGCCAGTGATTAACTGTGTGGTTTTAGGTGAATCCATTTTCGCTCTCTGAGTCCATATTTCCAGGTAAGATAATGTTGCCTGTTTATCTTTACATGAAAATAGCTATGAACACCATATGACAGAGAGCATCCATGAAACATGTGGAAAATAACAAAATGGCATGAACGCAATGGCCATGGTGTCAATGACAACAGCGATAAGGGAAGTTTCCTGGCATTCTTCCTACAAGGTCCTCACCACAACCTTGTGGATCATTACGTCTAGTTTACAGATGAGGAAACTTTGAGATATTATCATTATTAATTATGTAATTACCAAACACATGCAAAAACAATCCTGACATCCATTCAGTCTTTTGGGAGATGGCAGAGTAAAAGAGGTGGGGAACCAGAGGTGGCATTTTGAGGGCCAAAAAGCAACTCTTCTAATGAAGTGTAATTCAAATTGTGCTGGGAGCATCTATGCAATATTGGATTCACAAGGGATTTTTTTTTTTAAACATCCTCACTGAGGCATGATTGACATACAAAATGCTATCTATACTTAATGTCTACAACTAGATCAGTTCAGAGATAAGTATACATACACCTGTGAAACTATCACCACCACCTACGCCACAAACATATCCATCCTTTCCAAAAATCTCCTTCTTCTTTATTTATTATAATAATTATTTTAATGAATTCTTGAACTTGTACCTCCAATCAAACATTTTGTACTACCCATAGTTTCGGGACATGCTGCCCAGATCCTTCTGGCGTGGACGCTCTAGGGATGCCTGGATTGAATTAAAGCGACCCATTCTGAAGCCAACTGGCCAGAGTTTGGGCAACTCCATTACCTCATCCTCCTTGCCATGTTGAAGAAACAAAGATAATGACACTTTCCCAAGGCTGGGGCTACATAAGTCTTAATTTGTGAGTGCCTGTAAATGACTTTGAAGATGCAAAGGTTATTTAAGTGCTAAGTATTATTTATTGTGGCCCTGAGTACTGTGTCTCCTCCTTATTGTCAGGCTACAAAACAATAAGGAATATGGTTAAAGAGCCTCTGAAGTATTCAACCATTAATAGATTAGGTAACCTTGGCCTGAGCCCTGTGATGGTATCTGCAAACCTAGCATTAGTTTTGCAGCATTTTTGTGTGGGCTGGTGGTTGCCTAATTTGCCCTTGAACATGCCAGCAGCAGGTCCTGGCACAGGTTTGGCACACAGGTGATGCAAGTGCTTTTTGGACAGACCTCTTGCTGACATCATGTTTTGCTGTGTGCTCTTTGAGATGCAAATTAGGTGGTGGAGGAGACCTCTGGTCCTTTCATCATTGACACTTAATGGAAGAGAATTAACATTCATTGAGCCTTCTGTGTGCCAGACACGTTTATGAACATGATCTCACTTATTCTCAAAACAATCCAGTGAAGTGGCTATGAATGGCCCCATTTTACAGATGAGAAAACTGAGGCTCATGGAAGTAAAAAAATTTGCCCTTGATCATATAACTAATAAGAGACCTGGCAAGGATTAAAATCCAGGACTGTCTGGCTCCATTGGCCATGCTCTTTCATTATATTAAACTGTAGGCAGTGTGCCCCACTCTACTCTCCACCTCAGTGGCTTGGTTAAGTTTCTCCAAATCCCCTGCTAAATCTCTTCAATGCCTTTCCTTTGCTTTAAATGGAAGACAGAGCCACCCCTAACTATGGTCTTAAACCTCCTGCCTCTGGCTTCCTCATCAGCTTCCTTTGACCCCAGGACCCCATGCTCCATTAGTTCAGTTCCTTGAACAGGCCACAGCTTCCTTCCTCTGGGCTTTTTACACACTGCCTTCAAAAGTTTGTCTTTTGCTTATACTCCAGCCCACTCCTGCTAAACCTTCACACATCACTCTCTTGGGGATGCCTCCCTGACATTCCAAAGCAGCAGTTCTCTGTTGTGGTCCCTGGACCAGCCAACAGAAGCATCACCTGGGAACGTGTGTGAAATACAAATTCTTGGGTCTCAGCCCAAAATCGGAGACTCTGGGCGGAGGGCACAGCTCTCTGGGTGATCCTTTGTCTACTCAAGTTTGAATATCACTGGGGTTTCTCCCTGGACACTGTTGACATTGTAGGGTGTTGAGCAGCCTCCTAGCTTTTATCTGTTCAATGTCAGCAGCCCTTCTGTCCGTGTTCTCACCTCCCTCCAAGTTGTGACACCTGAAAATGTCTTCAGACATTGCTTAACACCCCTTGGGGGCAAAATTACCCCTGGTAGAGAATCACTACCTTAGACTAAAGTATGTCTCCTTATAATTCCTATAACTTATTGGAATTGTTTATGGCATGTCTCTGCGGTCACACTTCCAGCAGCCAATGCACTGTGGACGCCTAGTAGGTTCTCAGGACATGATGAGGTGACATGGCAAGGTTGTACCACACCTTCTCAAACCCAACCCTGTGTCTGAATTTTTTGGAGGTGACAGTACTTGGGGACTGGAGTGGGAACACAGACAAGCAGGATTCTTAAAATACTTCACAACTTGAAGGCAAGTCACCTTCATCAGAACCCAGGGAACAAAGGGGCTCTTTCATGCCCAGCTATGAACAGGATCTAAGTGCTGCTCCTTTTAAAATGTAGTTGTCGAGAAGGTGAGTGAATGCAAGAGAGGAAGAAAATGTTCTTAGAACGGCGCTGAGGTCCTCACCGAAGATGGGCTCAGGGCTATTGTCTCTGAGAGAGAAACAAAACCACATTCAGTCTGCGCACAAGAGCAACGAGGAGATTGTTGGCCACGAAACTTGACTCCACCTGCCTTGTGGTGGCTTAGGTCTTTGTGACAGCACACACTCAAATTAAAGAAAAGAGGAAAGGCAGCTTCTGACCCACCTGCTGTGCCATATTTCCTTGGGCTGAGAAATGATTTCTAGAACCAGGGTAGGGGACAGCTGTGGAGGTGAAGAAGAATGAAATTCTTGCTTGTACCCCTTTTTCTCAATGGATAGTCAACTTTGCCACCCCAGCTCCATGGGGAGGGGATGTGAACATGGGGCACTTGGTTGGCTACATGGACATCTGTCATTCCTAGGACTTACACTGCTTCTGGGAATAAACAAGTTCCACAGAGCTTCAGGAGAAATATTGCAGACATATGGCTAATGTCAGACTTCCTGTTACCTAAATGATTGGTACGAACAATTTGGGAGTTGCAGGTGAAGCATGAGAGGGTGCAGACCTAAGACACAATTATTTTCAAGTATATACAGGATCTGGCACAAATAATACCCCTTTTTAATCAAAAAACCTTTTCTACAAAATCGTAAGCATGTAATTCCATAACATAACGATATCACACTCAAGCACACCATAAGACATTTTAGGTGAAATGCTCAAATAAGAACTCTAAATTATTACACCCATATTATTACCCTACCAACCACACTCAAGCAGGTGTTACTTCTGCCAGACGCTGTGTGTGTGTGTATATATATATATATATATATATATATATATATATATATATGTATATACACACACTTTTTCTTATTTATCAAAGAAAGATTTAATTTTTTTCTTGAGATTTTAAGAAGAGGAAGAAAAATGGGGAAAATAGCATTTTTAATTTAAATTTTTTCATTTTTATTTATTTTTTGTTTCATGTTTGTTACCAGATTGTACCAACACTATTTTTTCCCCTTTTTCATTTAACACTATATTTTAAGCCTGTCTTGTTACTTAAAGCTAAAGACAGAGCTCACAATTTCTCTGACACTAGAGCTCTAAAGAAATCAGTAATGATGAGTTTACTAATCCGCAATTTGTAATAATTTGCACAGGAGCTAAAGCATAATTTCAATATAGTCTATATGCCAAATTGACTTAACCAATCTCATTGTTGGCATTTGCAGTCAAAAAAGCTTTACCACCAACATCTTATGTAGAAGACTTTGACTTTACTTTTTTATGAAATTAAGAACACTTCCTTTGAAACGAGGTCAGAAATTCAATCAGCAATATCAAAAATATGAACACATCTAACTTTGATAAAATTTTCGGTGAAACTGCTTTCCAAATTATACTCCCATTAGCAATGCTTGAGAGTTTCTATTTAATTTGCCCTTACCAATGTCAGGGGATACTCAAAATATATAATAGAGAAAACTGTGCCTCTGTGTTTGCATTTCTTGGATGATGGCTCAGGCTGAAGAGCAAGACCACGTGAGCTTGGCTTGAGGCAGACGCGCCTGACACTGGGCAACATCCATTTGTCGCTCACTCTGCACCTACAACATCAACAATTCATCTCTGATTAGAGTTAAGGTGTTTCTCTGCCAGAAACTTTTCTTTCATGCTTACTGCATTCATGAATTCCATTTAAAAAAGCTGGTAAAAAGAACGCCTCTCTCCAACCCCAAATAAATTCAAATTCCCATGAGGGCCAGATCTCTCCTTGCAGGAGTTTAAGGTAATTTGTAGGCGTGCATATTTTCTTACAGAACCAAATTACTGAAGAGAGTTGTAACCTGGTTTCAAATACTCTTGGGTTTTCTTACTCAGGCTACTTTTTGTCATTGCAATTAGAGCAGAGGAGACTGGTTTAAAAGTCAAGTGTAGCTGTCCAGTGAACAGATGATGGAAAAAACACAGAGAGGGGAACTATTTTCCCTTTTTTCTTCCTTTTTTCTCCTTCCCTCCTTTCTCCCCCCTTGTCTTTCATGAGACGTCTATTTAGTCTGAGGTAGACTATACGGTAAATGGGGATTCATTGGGATAATGAATACTATAATATCATGATTAAATTAGCCTTGACTTCTTAACTGGTTAGGGTAAAATCCAAAGTAGTTGGACTGAATGAGAAATGTATTCTTTTGACAAATTAAAATTTCAATAAATTAGGGATATTTTGATGATTTTCCCCCCTCCTTCAACTGCTATTGGAAGTCTTTTTTTCCCCCTGAAGTACATTATGTTTCAATTTTTTAGGAGTAGTCCTGTGATGGCAATTACATTTTCTGAGACAGAAAATTTTATGAAATCTTAATTCTGTACAGGGATTCTTGCATGGGACTGAAGATGCAGTTATTAGAGACTGATCCTCACTTCTCTCCTCTCCAGGGCAAACTCTGGAAACTGCCCTTCTGTTGTTTTGTGCTGATGTTATTTCCCTGGCCAGTGATTTTGAGCCTGTGAACCACAAGAATTTTTAAAATATGCAATACCTGACTATTTAGTCAGGGGCACCGACCTCCCTTGCCTTAGATTGTCAAATACAAAAATGACAACAGCCAACACAACAATAGCCATCTGGTGCGAATGAATCAGAGTTATACCTATTCTTTTATCAGATTGGCAAAAAATGTATTTTTTGGTGCACTGCAGCATTTTAATAATTAGTTTATGTGTATCATGAGAGAAAAAGGGTTGAAAATCACTGCTCAATTGTGATGGAGGTGGGATAGCAGCACCGCACTCCTGTTTCCTCTTCTTTCTGGGCATACAGCCTACATTTCCCAGCCTCCTTTGCGTTTAGGTATGGTCATGTGCCTGAACTCTAACCAATCAAATGCAATCAGAAGTGATATGTCCCACTTTCTAGTCTAGCAGGTAAGGAGCATTCGCAGTCACTTCCATGTTCTTTCTAGTTCCTGAGCTTGGGGAAGACGCAGAGAAGCCATTAACTGTGGGAGTCCCATATTGGAGACCATGGAGCCAGGAGATGGAGGGGCCAGCCTCCTGGAATCACAAAGAGGCCACTTGCGGAGCAGCAGCGCCCAGTTGTCATTTTATGTGTGTGAAAATTTCTGTTGTGTTTGGGACATATAAACTTTTGAAATTGGTTACTAATATCTGCTAATAACACCTTAAGTCATGTTCTTATCACTTGCTAATATAAGTAACGTCAAAACCCAAATTTTAATTAACTGACGTTAATGATGAATAGATTTCCAGGGAAACAGTTTTTGTTGTTGTTTTTTGCAGTCAACACGGACAAACTCTCCTTTGGTTTAGAGTCAGTAACAATATAGGGGAAAAGACAAGGATCAGCAAGGTGGGATCAAGGGGCTCCAAGGCTCTCTTGGCCCTTCCCAAGCCTTTCCCAGCCAGAGAACTAATGCCTCTAGTGGTGGACAGCAATAGAGCGCCACCTCAGTGTTCAGCTCTTATCTCTGCTACAGTGTAAATCCGCAATATCACTGTAAGCTTTTATTTATCATTTGAACCGTTGTGTGCCAGAAGGGTCTGAAGAGCAGACAAGACTAATACTGGCCTATAGATTACATCTGTGAAGCATGTTGAGATCCTGGCAAAAATACACTGTTCTGTTTCAGTTGAAAATAAAAGGACAATCTGATAGAAGGGATTACCTTTAAGTGGAGAATTGTGATATAGGAGACACAATTCTCTCTTCCCTTTTGATTGCACACTAAGTTATCCAGGTGCATCAGTGGTCCACATTGTAATCATCCCTTCGGCATTTGGAGATAAAATTTGGGGGGTTGGAGTAAATAACTGACTTGGGGTTCAGTTAATATCTGTCTTCTAGTGTAGAGGTTTGGGGGGAGTGGGTAAAGGACAAACATCCAAGGATTTAGGGAAGAGAATAGGCTTTGCCACATTCCTCTTAATGCAAGAACTCAGGAGAGCAATGAATGATGTCCTAAATATATAATGGAAAAATTTTTCCCACGGATTGTTGCTAAATATCTCTCTGTTTGTTTGTCTGGGCTGATGAGGCCCTCTCTGCACTGGATGAGTCACTTCTTTCTTCTTTACAGACTGATTCTCTTGTAGGTCCTAAAAACATTTATGCCATTCATAAATATTATTTGACTGGAGGGTATAAATATCGAACTGGGGCTCATAAGTATGCCCTTACATTCTTTTTTTCAGAGCCCTGAGTCTTCTCTATCTTTCCTATTTCCCATAGCCCTCTGAGCCCCTAAGTTAAGTAAAATTTGCATATATATACATATTTTCTGGATGTATTTCTTTATCACAAGGAGTTCTGAACCAGAGTCAGGAGGCCTTGATTCAAATCATTGCCACGACTTACCTGTGTGACAGGTGAAGTTGATTCCTGCGTGCTGGGAGTTGCAAAAGAGTGGGGGCTCTGTTCTCCATGCAGTACCTGCGCCAGTGCCCAAGAAATGTGAAGCCCCTTTTCATAGCTAGCCTTCTGGGTGCAACATTCCGTGATCAAGTGGTCATGTGATCACACCTTATTCCTAAATCTTCTTTCTTCATTCCCTTTTCAATTTTTTTCTTCTTTTTCCTTTTTCTCTTGTTAGCCTGAAGAATCATTTAGTGGTGGAGCTAGAATGGTGGGTAGGCCAGGGAAGCCGAACTGTTGGCTCATCAGAACTACCCAGGTTGTGGACCATGCATTCAATCATTAAAAACTCATTGAGCATCTACAGTTCACCAGGTACTATGCTAAATGTGATTTTTAACCTAATTTTAAGTGTGCTACTTACCTTATTGAACAAACAGCATAGGTTCATTGTGGTCTTTCCTGAAAATATAAAGAAGGAGAGGGAGAAGGACAGGAAGAAGAACAAAAGAAGAAGAAGGAGAAGGAGGAGGAGGAGGAGAAGAAGAAGAAGAAGAAGGAGGAGGAGGAGAAGGAGAAGGAGAAGAAGGGGGAGGGGGAAGAGGAGAAGGAGAAGGGGTAGAAGTTGTTGAAGTTTATATACCATTTCCTAGAGCTTACTGCTTCTAATAGTTGGATGTATATTTTTGGATGGTTGACTATGTAAGTATATACATAAAAAAGGAGAAAATATGGAAATACATTTGTTGTACATTTTATTATATCTATTACTTCATTTTTCACATTAATAATCCATTTACTTCATTTCACTTTCTCTTCACTGTTGGCTGGCTGGATTGGAAGAGGTGGTCTTTCTCACCTAGGATATAAGTTCATTGTAAAATATATTTACTGGAAGAACACTACGAGAGTCCATTCCAATGGACTGTGAGCTCAAATTCAACATTAAACAAAAAGGAGATGAAGATGCCTATGACATCCAAAAAGGTCCTTAAATAATTTACTGGAGCATCTGGCCAAGTCAAAATCCTTTTTTATGAGTAAGATAAAAATTGTAAGACTGAGCAGGTTGAACTGTGAAATGCCTGTCAGTGCGTGTCGGCCCCAGAGGACACTCATGCAAACACACCACCCTTTTACGAACAAACAAGTGTTTCAGGTGCAAAGTAAACATCTGAAAAATTTCTCAAATGTTTTCCTAATTAAGACAGGAGATAACCTGTTCATATGGAATACTCCCACCCACCCATAATCTAGCACTTATTATTATTATTTACAATTTTCAGACATAATTATTTACAATTTTCAGACATTAATGTGCCAGATAACATGTGAATTGTTTAACCTACATTAGTTTACATAAAAAGTGCTATCCAGTACTCATTTTAATGTAGACTCGAGTCAAACTCATAAAGGTTAGGGAATTTATCCTAAATCAAACAGCTGGTAAATAAACCCAGGAGGCAAACCAAAGCTGCTCTACTCTAAAGCTGGAGCTCTGAGGCTGCCACATGTTGCTGCCTCTGTCATGTGAAAAAGACACAAACTATATTGAGTGAATAAATGACTCAACTTATCTTACAGATGGATCTTAATAAATGTGAGTTGACTGGGAAACTACAGCTCCTTCTAATTCTCTCACCAAATTTGATTCACCACGCCAAATGAGATCGTAGATTACATGTAATGAACTTGCTGACCAAAGTACATTTCCAAGTTTCTGAGGCCAGATGAGCTTTCTTGGGGGTAGCAAGGAGGCAGGAACAAATCACTATGTAGGCAGTACTCTTCCCACACAAGAGTTTCCCCATCAAGTTGTCATCAAGGCATCCAGCCAGTGAGCCCTGCTTCCCAGACTTTGCTATCCAGCATAAGGTTGGAGCCGAGGGATAATGATTTGGCACATCTCTGCTTCTTAGGGTGTCCCGACTCTGACTACATCTCTGGACCTATTTTACTTACTGGAAAATGAGAAAATTGGATGGCAGAAGAGTAGTTTGGGGAGATTTCTCACCTTCCTTTGACTTCCAATAAAAGCAACAAAAAATCAAAAGAATGTAAGTAAAGACTTCAGTGAAACTAAGAAATTGTCAGACATCAACTTTACAACTGCCAAACGGTGGTGATGCCTGAGCTAAGGATAGGAAGTAACTTTATACCTTGACCTTGAACAGAGTGACAGTTACCCAAAAAGCAACTGTCAGTATCTGCAAAGGCCTATTCCATCATCCTTTGAATGAGTCACAGAAGTAGGGTCATGGAAGAGCTTGGGAGAAGGGAGAGATGAGACGTGTCCCTCTGGAGACTCAATTTACCCGTGCAGAACAATATGAAGCAGAAGCCAAGCCAAGAAGCCATATCCATTGTCAATGACCTCCTGACCAAGCAAGGCTGATGAGACTTTTTCTCTCAATTCCTACCATAATGCCTTGCTCACAGTAGGTTTAATAATATGAAGGAATAAAAGTCATAAGTGTGGTGGACAATGTTGGACCCACAAGAACACTAAAGTCTGTGCTGGGCTTGGATCTCCGGCTTTACTATGATGACTTTTACCTGAACCCCTTTCTAGGAAGCATCACTAGGGATATGAAGATTGAAGTGTATGACATCTAACCTCTAGGGTTTCTGTTACTTTCAGAGAGTGCCTGAGGAAGCTGATCTCCTGTCCAATGCCCAGTGATATCTGCGAGCATGGATGAATGTGGATAGTTAATCCACCTTCTAATCAACAGAATGAAGACTAGTGCGGTCATCCCCTCTCTGACACTCTCATGATGTAACATCCTGAAGACTCCGAGGCTCTTGTGCAGGAAGAAGGCACAAGAGCCGAATATCATTGAGCCTTCTGTGATGACTCTCTCAAAACCTAAGGATGTCTGGAATGCATTGTCATTGACTTTAGTGAAACTTGCAGGAAAACTCATGAATGACAAGACATCTTTATGTATTGGCTTCTGTAATTAAAAATTGTGAGAATTTTTAGAGTATTGGATATCAGGACCATGGGGGGCTGCTTCTCACAAGTTGTTCTTTTTCTCCATGAGCTGGTGGGAGAATACTCTGCTTCCAATTTATCTCTGGTTATTAGCCAATCTGTATTTTGGCCCCTCATATTCTCTCCTCTAATGATGGCTTAAGGGATTATCCTTTCAGAGATCAAAAAACTTCATCGTAACAATAGCTAGCTATCCTGTACTACTGTTTCCCAAGAGCTCTGTTAAAGGCTTTATATGTATTATCACTTTTAACTTTACAAGGAAGTTACTTTTTTAATTTACTTGAAGGCAAATGAGGCACGGAAAGCCTGAGTACTTTGCCCAAGATTACAAAGCTGATGAGTCCTAGAGCTATGCAATGAACCCAGACCCATCTGATTTTACAAACTTAACCTGTATCCTCTCTATCCTCAATAACTTGGATGGTCATGAATATTTAGAAAGTTCATAAAGATTTGGGGGGGGTGGGGGATGGTTATCTCTGCCTTCCCAATGCCCTTGGACTCAGGGGATCTGGGCTTGAAGTCAATGTTTTCCTTATAATAAATCTGTGGCTTGGAAAAATCTTTTCTTTTTTTCTTTCTTTCCCTCTTTTTTTTCTCTTTTTCTTTACTTTTGAGTTTACTGATCTCTGAATTGGAAGAGAATGTGATCTTCCCTTGTAGTTGTTCTGGGGATTAAATGAAAGGAGAAATGTGAATGGGTCCTCTGTGGGCTCAAAGTTCAGAGGGGAAACAGAAACCCACAAAGCTAGTCATTAAAACAGATAGCCCGTTAAAACTACACAAGTGAACACATATTTTCTAAAACTGACAAGTTTCTCTTTAACCACTGTATTAATGGGAAAGTTGGCCTTGATCATCTCAATGGTTTTTATGGTGCAATTGGGGATTATTTTATCCACATATTGAACATTGAAACTGAACTTTGGCCATTGGAAGATGACAATGTTTGGGATTGCCTGGAAGAAGACTTCCTATATTGGCTGCATGGTTGAGTTTCTTAACAGTATGAGGTATGTTCAGAAAGTATCCAGCAATATACTATGAAAAATAGAGGCAGTTATTGAAGAAGATACAAGATACAAAAAACATACAGAGGGCAATGACATCTCAGTCCCCTTCAAAGTAGTCACTTTGGGACCTCACACAGTTCTCCCAGTGTTTCTTCCACTGTTCAAAATACTGCAAAATCCATTGTCAGAATCACCATCAGCTGCCCTGTCATATTTTCCTGAATCACGTTGATGGTCTGAAATCTCTTCCCTTTCAAAGGTGATTTTAGTTTTGGGAAAAGTGAGGAGTTGCAGGGCACCAAATCTGGGCTGTAGTGGGGTTGAGTCACCTGGATGATTTGATGTTTTCCAAAAAACTTTGTATAAGACTTGATGCATGAGCAGGTATGTTGTCATGATAAAGCTGCCAATCACCAGTTACCCATAGCTGTGACCATTTTCATCGCATTGCAACTCTCAGCCAATGAAGAACATTGAGATACCATGCTCCTTATTAATTGTTTGGCCTGGAGGGGAATATTCATGATGGGCAAGACCATCACAATTAAAAAGCACAGTTAACATGGTGTTGATCTTGCTGTGACTTTGCCGTGCCTTTCTTCTCGAACATCTTTGAAGCATTTGTGCCACATTTTATTTGAGCTGCACTCATTACATTGTCCCCAAAAACCTTCTGAATCATCCAAATAGTTTCCATGGAGGAATGTTCAAGCTTAACACAAAACTTGATGCAGGTTCATTGCTCTACTCGCTCAGTCATTTTGGATGCGACGACCACACAGTACACATGCTCACTCAATAGCGTCTACTGCCCCAGCTGACTAGTACAGTGGTTATCATTGTTCACACATGCTCAGTCTAGTCCTCTTTCTTTGGCTTCCAGGTTACATGGATGTTGCGCAAACTGTTCTCATTATATTAATAATGGCTGGATTTTTTCTGGACAGAACTCATAGCGATTAAAACCAAGGAGGAAAGAACTCACTGGGTTCACATATGAGTGGAGACCCAAAAAACAAAGAAGAGAGTTCATTACATAGTGGACTAGGAAAGATGATTGGGGGAGGATAAAAGGAAAGGAAGAGCTAGGGAGGCAATAAGTGAAGAAAATATGGAGGGACTGAAAGAAGAAAAGAAATTGAAGGCTAAGGGAAGTTACTGAAAGAAAATCTTTAAAAAATTAAAGGAAAGAGAGAAGGAGGAGGGAGAGGAGAGAAGAAGGAGGAGGAAAAGAAGGAGGAGGAGAAGAAGGGGAGGAGAGGAAGATAAGAGATGAGAAGGGAGAGAGGTTGAGAAAGAAGAAAAGAGAGACGATTAGAAGGCACCTTTATAAAGAACCAACTAACTGTGTGTTAAACTGTTTTAGCTGTTCAATAGGGGAAGTTCTTTAGCCATGGTGGATCCTTCCTAAAGTCCCTGAAGGATAAAACTGAACCATAGATATAGAATCATTACCTTGCTATTAATACCTTGAACTTCGTCCTGACTCTAACTTTATGGTATATAGGTTATTCACTTACCGACCCAAGTGTCTGAAGTAGGTTGAGTCCACTGAATTCTCCTTTATCAACTCTTCCTCATTCATCTTCATTACTTATTTATTCAATATTTATTGAACACTACCCAGGGACCAGGCACTGTACTAATTGTTTTTCATAATGAGCAAAGAGACTTCTGAGACGTTTTGATTTGTGTAGTGTGTCTGTGTCATTATCAACATCGGTATCATCATCATCATTATATCATCATCATCTTTTATGTACATTCCTCCCTTGAGAGTTGTTTTACATCAAGTGATTTTTACATCAGTTCTGACATTGTGTACTCCCAATGCTCTTGAGGAGGTAGAGTTACTCCCTTCACTCTGAATATAGAAAACTCATAGACTTACTACAGGTGACCTAATTTAAAAGTAACAAACCCGAGATGAGAGCTCATCTTGACTTTTCATTTAGTGGCAGGTCAAATGTTGTATAGTCATTGAAAGCAGGCCTATATTTAAATCTCTGCCACTTTTTAGTGTTTTACCTTAGACAATGACTTATTCTCCTTGAGTCTCGGTTTTCTCATATGTAACTTGGGAGTGATAATATCATCAACCTTGCTGGGCTGCCAGAGGGTTAAGTAAGATAATGCACGGAAAGTGCTTGCCGAAGTACTCGATATAGGGCAGGCACTCAATGGATGTTATCTATTATCATTGCAGACTCCTTTACCCTTTCTTTTGGACAACGGAATGTGGCAGAGAGGACGGATTGGGGCACAACCATGTTGAGGTCCTCAAGCACTCCACTGACTGAATACTCCTTTGCCTGCCACTCAGCAACCCAGGGCTCTAAAGGAACCAACCTAGGGCTCTAAGGGAAGCCATTACTTATTTTGGCTGAGAGGAATTAGCTGACACTTGACTTGACATTTTGTTATGGGGCTTGACCCATGCCAATTATAACTCCCTGGGGTCATGTGTCACCAAGTCAGAGCTCTTGAAGATCTTTTCTTTCCTGAGGATGATGGGA
This sequence comes from Mormoops blainvillei, assembly GCA_004026545.1. Lineage (NCBI taxonomy): Eukaryota > Metazoa > Chordata > Mammalia > Chiroptera > Mormoopidae > Mormoops > Mormoops blainvillei. The sequence continues at coordinate 188,004 of PVJD01001661.1, forward strand.
AATAGCCCAAAGGTATTGCGCATGTTGTGTACTGTATAAAAACATGTTGGATATGGAGCTGAATCCAAGAGGGATAAGGAGAACGAAAGCAGTGTGGTTGGGGACCACAGGTCTACAGGACCTTGGCTTTGGAAATCAATTAGCTAACCTTGTCTCTTAAGAAATTCTAACCTTTGTGGAGTTGGCCCTAATGGGATCTTGGTATGGCACTGGAATGGACCAGAGATCTGGGGTCAGACAGATTAGAGACTTATACATAAATAGAATTTAATTCAATTTGTAAAACTACCCTAGGGGGAGTTTGTTATTATATCTCCTTCATAAAGGAGGAAACTGAAACTCACGGTGTCCATTTTGAGATGGTTTGAACGTACTTTTGGCCCTTCTGTCTCCCCAAAGGTGATCTTATCCAGTCACCTGCCAGATTTACCACCTATATAGTGAAAAGCCCAGATCACCGTTTCCAGCCTCATTCTCTCCTTTGAACTCTGGATTCATGTGCGTAATGCCTACTTGACATTTCTGCATGGACGTCTAATAACCGTCCCTAGCCTATTATGTCCAAAGAGACCACTCAGATTCCCTTCCGAACACCCTCAGAAGCTTGTTCTTTACCCAGCCTCCACATTTTATTGACTGACACCCCTATGCATCCAGTCCTTTCAGCCAAAATTCAGGGATCTTCCTGGATTTCACAAATCCCCTTATGCCTCACGTCTACTCCATCAGTGAGACCTCTCACTTCTACCTTGAAAACATTTTCCAAATCTGTGCACTTTGCTCCAAGCAAACGAAAACCACCCTAATCAGCCCTCCATCCTCACCCCCCTTGACCACTATAATACCTTCCTAACTGGTTTTCACCTTCCTTGGCCTCTGTACAATCTACTCTCTACACAGTTGCCAAGTAGATATTTTCCCCAATGAAAATAAGCTCCTTCTCTGGTCTGCTTAACATCCTGAAATGCTCCTATAGCACTTAAAGTGAAATCCACGTTCCTTACCCAAGCCCATGAGATCTCTCCAGATCTGGTGCCTGAATACATCCTGGGTTTCATCTCCTACTTCATGCTCCCTGGCCGTGATCCTCCCAGACTGGGTTTCTTTCTAATCCACTAGTACCCCAGATTTTCATCAGTGTTGGGGGCTTTGTACTAGCTGTTCCCTCCTGCGGGCTTCTTTTGGCCTCAGATATTCCTATCGGGGCTCCTTCTTATGGCTCCTTTTCAGATCAGACTTAACTTTGTCAGGGCCAGTCCTGTCCACCAACTTAGTATAGACCCTCCGCCTGAATAGCTAGCTGTCTTTCATGTCACTCTGCTTATACTTCGCTCAAGTGTCTGTCTCAATCTGCTATGATCTTACTTATTTAGTTTTGCATTTCTTGCTTGTCTCTTCCAGCTAGAAAGAATGTGAAATCCAGGGGAGCAAGGATTGGGCCTCTTTGTGTTCACTTCCCTGTCTATATGGCTGAGCCGATGGTTTGAAATGGAGCGTGTTTGTTGATTGAATAAATAACTACCATTCTCAGACTTCTATGGTTGTTTCTGAAGAGAACTAATTATAGAGGGTTTTCAAGAGGGAGGGGAATCAAGTGGGCCTGTAAATGTGGCTGCAAATATTATCCCAAACCGAAAGTAGCATTTACAAAAAGTTTTATTTGATTGCATTTTGGAGGAAACCAAAATACAAAACAAAAACAAAAGCTGTTTTTCCTCACTCTTCTGATCTTGGTCTTGCACAGCTTGGTTCACATGGCAAAAACAACTTGAAAACAAGACATTCTAAGCAAGTGCATGCCTTGGCTGTGGTTTGTCTTGGGTGGGGAGCTCAGGGAGGGTAGGGTCGCTACTGACAGCTGGCCCAGCACAGCCCTTGCTGCCCTCGTCCTCAGCACACACTTCTCCACCCACGCTTCTGCTCTGGCCACTCTTTCGAGTGCACCCTGCCTTTTCCTCTTTTCTTGTCAGGTCTGATTCCCTCCCCCTCAGCCTGGGTTATACTTCACCCTTGTCGCAGTAGCCAGGTGAGCTGAGTTAATGGCTCTGGGTTGACCTCCTGGCTTTGCTACTCACTACATGTGTGATCTTAAGCAAATGGTTTACTGTTTCTGAACGTCAGTCTTCTGCTGAGTGGAAAGGGGGCAATACACTGCAGTTGTAGGGAAGAAATGACCTGGTAGTTGGGAAGTGCTTGTCATAGTGCCTCCTGCACGCCAAGTGTGCCCATGGGAATGCTTAACTCTTACGTCCCTTTCACGCTCACCCTAAGGAGTGACATTTTCCTAAATCATTTGGTTCTTCAAAATTCAACTCTTCAATTTGAAACTTCGATAGTTTTCGTTCTGAATTACCAGCTGCCTCGTGTGCGGGGAGGTCTTTCTTTTGTATCAAGAAGTGGGTTTCTTGAGTGCAGGAACCATAAGACACAGAAGTACAAAAATACTTATCCCTTCCTTCTTAGAATGATTCTAAGCCCAGACTAATGCTAATCCTCACCATTTGCAGAGTACTCTACATTTTGCTTCCGCTACTACTGTTATTACTACCACACAGCAGGAACTACTCATTATGACTTTTGCTATTATTCTTACTGCTATGGCTACTACTGCTATTACTAACACTAGGCAACATTTGCTGAGTCCTTACCCTGTGACAGATGGCGTTCTAATGCACAGTAGCCAGAGAAGGAGGCAGTAGGCACAGTGGTTGGAAAAGCAAATTGGAAGCTAGAGCTCTTGGCTCCCGTGATGAGTAGCTGTGCGATTCCAGAAAAGCTGCCTAAACGCTCTGTGTCTCACTTATCTTAAAATAGGGATATTAATCATGGAATAGAATCAAGGAGATAATGCAAGTAAAACGTTTTGAAAATCTTTGAGCAGTGCATAGTATTTGATGAACACTCATTATTGTTAATATTAAAAACACATTTTAGTGTACTTAGGGTTTTTTGTCCCATGTCATCGTGCCCTCCTCTGTGCTGCTATAGCACTGCACGTTTTGCACACCTGGGGCATCTTCTACAGGGTATCATTGTCTTTTCATTTTTTGCATTCTCCTCCTGGCCTGGACTCTTTTACAGAGCGAGGGAATGAGCCGTGTTCACCGCTGTGACCTCATCACCTAGCATGGGCCTGGCCCCTCCTAAGTTTCAATACACACTGGTTCGAGCAGATAGAGGACTGCATTTTTGAGTTTGTATTGTGAACCACACCTTATGCTAACCTGTTAGGACATTTAATGCACAGAACGACCTGATAAAGATGGAAGACATTCCTCCTCCTCTTCTTCCCTTTCTTCCATCCTTTCCTCCTTAGTGGCGGAGGTCTTATTTTCCAACTTTATAAATGAGAACACTGAGACCTGTGGTGGCAAATAGCCCAGTCAAAGGCCAGTAGCTTCTCCATGCAGACTCCGACTCTCCCTTTGGATTGTACCCATGCAGGTCCGCGGCAAAGGCTCTCAAAACGCTGGGCAGGCTGCATTGCCATTTGAGAAACTCAATGAATGTTCTTGAATGGTGTGGCTTGTTCTAGCCCTTTAGTTGAGAATAGTGTCTTGGCCTCACCGAGAAGCGAAAGCATACAGCATTCTCCTGAGGGACTCTGAGCATATTCAGCGGTTAAAATCATTGTTTGCTACTAACTACATTTATGAGATTAAAAGAAAAATACCTGAGTCTCTATGTTTGGGCTTTTAGCTGCCAACTGAGCTGACTGCATGGCTGATCCACATCGATGTAGGGAAATTGTCTGTTAATCTTTTATTGCCATGTTCTCATTCAGAGAACTCTGTTCCTAATTTGCCTGTAGTGTGTGGACCCAGTAATTGAAAGAACATAAAGTATTGTTTTTAGTCAGGGAGCAATCTCCTTTAAACATTTAAAAGATTAAACACCTATACGCACTCACATCTTTATTACAAAAGGTAATAAAATAAACCATATAGTAGAAAATTTAGAAAAGTATTAGAAGGAAAAGAATTACCTTTGATTCCGCGACTTTAGCATTATTACTGTTAGTACATTGATGGTTTTTTCCCCAGAACTCTTCCTACTTATTTTTACATTTTCATTTGTTATAACAGAATTCCTATAAAGCTGTTTCCCTGCTTTCCCTTATTATTTTAACATTATAATTTTCCTTATTATAACATAGTATCATACCGTAACCTTTAAATAGTTAAATAATGCTCCCACAGACCATCGTTAATTTTCTGGTTCTCAGTATAAGAATGGCTCATTAGGTCTGATTTTGATTTTCAAAGCCAATGGTGAAAAGCTTTGGGAATGCAGGTGTTTCTTTGCCGTTGGTCAGAGTTTGTGATATGGTCACCTTGTTAGGTTTGAGGCTTCATGATCTTCACTATTCACAGATGAAAATAGTTACAAAGTCATAACAACTTTGTGGAGGGACCTGACAGATCATGTGATCCTGTCACCTCATTTTGTAGATAAGGAGTTTGAGGATCTATGTGATGGTGGACCCAAGTAAGAGGGTGTGCATCGTTTTTAGGAACAGCAAGGAAGGCAGTGTTGCCAGAGTGTAGTTAACAAAGGGGAGACGGGGGAAAGTGCATGTAGCGGGGCGCGGACAGCTCATGTAGGGCCTTAGCATTCCTAGTAAGGACTTGGGCTTCTCCTCTGATGAGATGGAGAAACTTCAACAGAACAACAGGGCCGCTGTGTTGAGAACAGAATGTAGGGGTGAGAGTGGAAGTAGGACAATCATTGGAGGCAGTGCAGAAAGAGAGGCAAAAGATGACAGTGGCTCAGGCCAGGGTGGTAGCACGAAGGTGACCAGAATGGTCAGTTTTTACATATATTTTAAAGGTTGAGATGATAGTATAGTATTTGATAGCAGACAAGATGATAGTATAGATAGATGGGTTAGATGTGGTGTATGAGAAAGAGAGGGGTCAAGGGTTGTCTCCAAGCTCTTTTGACCCAAATAACGGAATACCTTGTGTTTCCATGAACTGAGATTGGGAAAACTTCAGCAGGAACAGGTCAGGGAGGCAAAAGAGAGAGGCAAAAATTAATACATCAACAGTAATTCAACTTGGAACATGCTAGGTTTGAGATATTTCTCAGGCATTCGAGTGAAGATGTCAAGCCAGCAGTTGGATATACAAGTCTAGGGTACAGGAAGGGGGTACAGGATATAAATTTGGAGGTTTTGAGTGTTGAGTGGTGTTAAAAACCACAACAACTAATGAGATCACCTAGTGGGTGAGAGTAGATTAGTAAGAGAAGGAGACAAAAGACTCCTCTTTGGAGAGAAGAGGTGGAGCTTAGGGAAGTAACCAAAAAGAAGCATCCAGTGAAGTGTTTAATAACTGCGTATCACTCCACTGCATGGAAGAATCATAATTTACTGAGTCATTCCATTCGGGAAGGACATCAAGTTGTTTTCTATAAGCAAGCTAAAATTTCTACTGCCCACACTCTAACAGTGCTCTCTGGTATTTCCCTGGCCTTTCACACAGACATCAGCTACGTGTTAGGACCTGGTGGGCTGGTGTCTTAATCACAGTCCTGACGACACCACCTTAGATTTCTGAGTAATGCAGCATTTTGTAGAATTTATTATCATTAGGCTTGAACCGAGGTAGAGTTCACCTTTATACTGTCTCTGATGAGAGAGAAATTCATTCAATTCAATCCAATAATCCTTACGAATTGCATAAGTGAGCGGTACCTTAGCTGTAACTCAGTTTGCCTAAACCGGGCAGCGCACAGTGCAAGGAGTCATGGCAGTGAGCACAATCCACTTCCAGGAGCGAACTGCTTCCGAGGGCTTTCGTGCGTCCATTGGTTGTCGGCCACGGCAGAAAACCCCGCCCTATGGCTTTGCCTCACCGCCCAGATAGCTGACCTCAGATGTTCCATGCAGAGACTCCGGGGCATGAGAGGAGAGGAAATCATGGGCTCTGGGCTCATCCAGGCCCGTATTCGAACCCAGACTCCTACTCTTTCATAGTGTGGCCATGGGAAAATTGCCTTATTTCTGTAATGAGAATGTGATACTAATGCCTGTTTTAAGAATGAAATAAAATATGCTATGTAGAACACACGGCACAGAGTAAGTTCTCGACAAAGATGAGTTCCCTAATCTTTCCTGTGAGTTTGGTCTTCAAAGCCCAGATGAAATGTCGTTTCCTCTAGAGAAGAAAATCAGTTGTTCCGAATTGCGATGATTAATCCATTCTGGAAGCTCAGACAGCATGCTAACTTTGCCTCCATTTTGTACTATTTCTATCTCAAAATGAAGTTAGATATTTGCATGTTTCTCTCACCCAGGAAAGAACCTAGATCTCATTCATGGCTGTATTCTCCTCGGCTCTCCTAGAGTGGCGTGTAGTATTGTGTGCACTCAATATTCTAATATATTATATTTTCTCTATCCAGAGAATTTCAACCTCGATCTGTTTAGCTAGTAGAGAGTTAGCCGATGCCCCCATGTGCATTTGAAGGTAATACTATGACATTTATTCCTTAAATTCATAATCTGCCCTTTCCTCTCTATTAGTCTGAATTAAAGAGGTAGGCTTGAGAAAATTTAAAGGAACTTTCTTTCTTCGATGGGTGTTCCTGTATCTTGAGTAATTAAAAACCACCACCATCTAAACCAAGAACCAAAAAACCTGCTTAGAAATAATAATGTGGTTTTAACTTTTTGCTAGACCTGGATTCTTTTTATATTTCTCTTTTTATTTATTTGATTAAATGACCCCTAACCTCCCGCACACACATACACACACACTTAAGGACAATGAATCGCTTGACTCATTTGTTTAGTAATCGATAAACTCTGAAGAAGGTGGTATATGATTAAACACTAGCTTTTTAAACCTCAATTGTGGTTTCTTTATGAGTTTGGGGCAGAACAAAAAGTCTGCCTTGCAAAAGAAATATGTGATACAGTCTTAAGTCCTATGATCTCGCTTACGTGCATATATTTTTTGAACTGGAATAAAACAATTTAAGTTAGGAAGTGATCACTTGGGACTATACTTGTGTATTGTGCTAAGGGGACCATGAAGTAAATGAGTAATCACTGACTGCACTAGAAGTACAAAGCTACCACTTACTGAGTTTTTGTTGTGTACCAGGTACAGTGCTAAGCATTATACAAACATTTTCATAATTATTTTGTGTTCTCATAACAGCTCTGTAAGGTAGGGTTTTTTCCTTACTTAATTCACACATGTGGGAATGGGGTCTTGAAGGGGTAATTCAACTAGTCCACCCAAGGTCACTTGGCTCAAAAAGGGTGGAGCTGGATTTTTAATCCACATTTGCTGTTCTAAAGTCTGGGATCATGGCCACCATCGAGTACCTATTTTGTAAAAAAAAAAAAGAGTGAAAGATGAAACAGCCACAGATAATGTTCTTTAGGACCTCTCAGATTAGCAGGAGTGATAAAATAAATGAAAAAAAGAAAAACACATATCATGCAAAGGAGAAAGAAAGATCTTAAGAAAGATCAAGAGGAACGCATTCCTGACTGGCCTATGTCTTCAGTCTGTGCCCCACGCCCCCATACTTACCTTGTCAGGGCGCTTAACCCAATGAGTGCTGAATTGCCTGGAAAGCTAGGCTGCTTGGCACTCAGAAGACCCTAAATGCACGGGAGGAAGGTGTGAATGGGATGCATGCTTCAGGAAAGATGCAGGGTGTAAGGTGAGCTCTGAAGGACAGGCAGGATTTGGAGCTATAGAGATCAGAGTGGCAGCTTGGTGAGCATTCCCAACAAAAGGACCAGTTTAAACAAGTAAGTTTGCAGAGGTTGGCAAATGCCATGTTTCCATGAAGACTCATGGTGAATAGTTTTGTTCGCCATGCCAAGTTCATGAAGGGCAGCAGTGAGGTAACACTTGGGCTCTCAGCTGGGGTCAGATATCGAGATCCATAAATTCCAGGCCGGGGAGTCACACTTTTTTCCTCTCAAACAAAAAGGAGCATTTACAGGATTTTGAGCACTTTTGTGACTTAGCGAGATTCATTGGCAGTAGACTTTAAGATACATTGAGATCGAGCAGGACATCCTGCAAAAAGCTTTGGAATTGACATAGATTCGGGTTTGAAACCTAACCTGGTGATTTACTGGGTAACCTCGGGCATATAACAACTTCTCTCAGCCTTACTCAGCTTCCTCATCTACAAAATAAAGTAATGAGACATATGGTCCAGTTGTTATGGAATTAGAGAAAGAGTATGTCATATGCTTCTCTTAGTCCCTGGTAAGTAGTAAGAGCTCAGGAAAGAGTAGTTGGTAATGTTATAATGGTCAGAGCCAGAAGAGACTGAAAAAGAGGATCTCTGGTTGGGAGATTTGGGCAAGAGGCTGAGTTTCTAGGAGGTGTGTAAATGGGGAAGAGGAAAGGAAGAAACGTGCAAATGATTAGAAGTCATTAGGAGAGGAAAAGTTGGCTGTAAGATAGTCATAATTACAAGTATGACTCCTGATGTCAAAGATCTCAGAGTCTTATCTCACAGGAAAATTTCATCCACAAGGGAGAATTAGGCACAGTGCCCAAAATGAGACAGTGTCGGGCAGAGTGCTGGATACACAGAAAACCCAATCATAAATAATAGCTAATGCAACTGTGGCTTACTGAGCACCTGCTTCATGTCAAATAGTGTTCTAGAAGCCAGCATGTATTTTCTTATTTAATGCTTGTTTCAGACATCATGAAATCAAAGTTTGAGGCATTCAACAATTCCTCAAGGATGGAGAAATCTTGTTGATGACTGAGGTGGAATTCAAACACATTCTGATTCCAATGTGTATGCATGGAATTATTCTACTTGTATATAGAATAAACTATGAATGCTCTAGAAAGGAATTGTGTTGAGTCCTAAAGGGTTGGGTGGAATATCATAAGGAGGAGGGAACTTTGAAGCACAAGAAAGAATATGAATGACATACTGAAATTCAGTCCTTTCTACCTGTGGGGTGATGAGGAAACTAGTATAATAGGCCAGAATTTCATATTATCTTTTCTCCTGGGGAAAAAGTAATGTGACTCTTGGTTTTCCAAATAAAGTTATCTATAAAGAACATATATTTCCAGATAGAATCCCTCAAAACAATATATGTTCATGCAGAACAAAATCAGCTATTCACTGAGTTTAAAATTTTATAAAATTGGTAAAGTTTATAGCAAGTTTTAGGAGTGTTGGATTGCTCTCAGAACTTAGCATTAATCTCTATTCTTTGCTGTCTTCTCTTAACTGGTAACATTCTTTTCCACTCCCTGGTGCATTAGAATTTATTCCAGCCTTAAAATTCCTTTGAAATTTTCTTATGGGTCCTCCTTGCCCTGCTAATCTTTCATGTTGCCAGCCCTCTACATACACCACATCCCCTTTCTTGGTACAGTTGAGTCTCATTATTCACACTCTAGAGGAGCTATACTCTATAAAGTTGCTGTAAACACTGAGTTAGTGAATACTACACCATTGCTCCTAGGGGAAATATAATGTTAGGTTCCTGTGAGCCTCTGGTCACAATGTTTTCATCAACTGACCAGTAAATAAACTTGCTTTATGGTGTTTCTACTTCAAGTCGCCTTATTTTGTATGTATTGTTCATTCATTGATGTTGAACTCATGACCTACAGCATTACATTTCATGCCTGAGCAAAGCTCATGGAACACATGTATTTTTCTCCACAAGGCACACTGCAACCTTTGTGTGCTTAGAAACACCAGATAGCACCTCAGCTCTACCATGAGGAGCCATTCTAAACAGTGAACCAACAAAAAGCACAAAAATGAGAAAAATAAGGCACTAAATAGATCAGGACACTTATTCCCATAAGAGAGTAGAAACAGGAGGCAAAGCATCACCTTGTTAGAACACAGCTGGGGATCTGCATGGTGGGTGGTGCAAGTTCTTTGCTGCTCTGTCCGTGTCAATGAATAAACTGAAAGTGCTGTGAGCATTGATTTTTTATTACAAATAAATCTCAACAAACAAGCAAATTCACAAATATGGAATCCATGGACAATGAGGATTGACTGTATCCAAATGTTTAACAGGAGTGGGTTATAACCTCACATTTGGCCACCAGGTGCTACCATACAGCCCAAGAGTTACTTCAACATTGAGTTACCTTCAAGTTCTTTGAAATGAACCAGGGCTCTATTTGATCACACCTTTGTGTTTCTAGCTTTGTAAAACAAGCCAGTGGATCTTTTTATTTAAAAATGTTTTAATTCATTTTTAATTATAGCTGACATACAATATTATACAGATTCAACATTTAGGCACCTCACACAGTGATCACCACAAGAAGTCAAGTAACCATTTGTCTCTGTACATAGTTATGATGATCTTATTGACTCTGTTTCTATGCTGAACACTAGATCTCTGTAATTTATTTTATAACTGGAATTTTGTACTTCTTAATTCCCTTCTCTCTTGCCACTCAATCCCCTCTTCCTCTCTCCCCAGTGTATTTTTTTTAAGTGAGGTGAGTATACCAAGAAGACATTTGGGAGAAAATACTTTCTTTTTCTACTGAAGTTCTAGGCACTGTAAGTCAGGATGTTTTGTAGCAAATGTTTACAGTCACTGTCAACAGTTTGCCAAGTACACACATTAATTCAATTTGCAGAAGCAGTGAAAGGAGGAAAATGAAGGGCAGGAGGGAGAAGGTGCCGGAAAGGGGACTCCCAGGAGATGTCATTTAACAGGAGGACTGAACACAAAGCTTCCCCGTCGAGTGCCAGGAATGGCTGTCTTTAGGCTACAGGGGACATTCAGCAGAGGCCCTGTGGCTTGTGTATGAAGATGTGCCCCCCACCCACTGTTTCAAAAGTCCAAATTCATCCTGAAAGAAAACATATTTGTTTAGTGATTTGCTTGCTGAGTAAAAATGACCCCATGCAGAACTGTTTTTAGCTGTTTCTTACTCAGAGGCATTCCAGCTGGTGTGGTGGCCAGGAGTAGGACTGATCTTCTTCGATACCCTTTCCTATCTTCTTGCTCCACAGCTCAGGGTCAAAGTGTCTCCCTAAGCTTCATAATCTGATTCCCTGGAGCTTTCCCCCAAGATTGATACAATATGACTTTGGTCTCTCTTTCACATCCCCTAATCCTTTCCCATTGCAGCTATAGCTAGGCATTTCCATGTATCCTTAAACAAAATGTCACGTGCCTGACTCCACATTTTTGCATCCTTTAATCAACACGCACACACTTGTTTCCATTCTTTTCCCAGCTGGCTGGGAAAACCCGTCCTTGAAGGCAGAGCCTGGCTTCACCTTCAGAATAGCCCTTTCTGAACTTCTTCCTGCACAGAGGCCTCTCCTTCCCTTCCGTCACTAGATGCACTCAGAGTCCCTCCAGCTTGGAAATCCTAAGTTCCTGAAATGTCATCTGTATCACTCTCCTGTCATTCGTTTTTACTCTCAAACCGCCATATTACAAATATGTAGGTAGCATTGATTTCAGTTTTAGTTCATCCGTGTAACTGGGTTGCACTCTCCTTTGTGGACCAGACTATGTGTTAATTTTTCTCATCTTTAGTCTCCTTATTGCACTAATAATAGGGGATCATAATAGGAACTGCCTGGTAGGATGGTTTTGAAGACTAAATGAAACAGAAGATAATCCTGATTAGGGGATACGCTTAATTCACTATTATTAGTCATTTTATGCTTCTTTTCATCTATGACCCCCAGAACTGTAACATCATAAGTGATCAACTTCTATTTAGAGTGGATTTTTCTCATCTGTCTATTTAACTCATGCAAGTTCAACCAGCTACACACTTTTTTATGTGTAATTACAATAGTATAAAATTATATTTCTGTATATATAGTAATTAATATTTACATCATACATTAATATGCATATATTACTGTGGTAGATTATATATAAGAGACTGTATTGTCCTTTCTGAGCAACTTAAAGGGTTCTCATGGGTAACATGAGCTATATGTAACTTTATGTCATATAAGATTCAACTCCATTGAACTCTTGAACATGACAACTCTAAAGCATTGTTAGATGCTTTACATATAACATCTCATTAAATCCGTGTGCCCATTTATTTTACAGAAGAGAAATTTAAGGATCAGGGAGGTCAATCAACCTGCTCAACGTCACACAGCTACAAAAATCAAGATTTAAAAATACCAAAACAGTCTGAAACCCAAGCCTTTGGCCAGTCATCCGCATTCTTATCGGCTGATCTGGGTTGAGGGTAATAGGGATGCCCGCACATGAGCAGGGGTCAGTGACCAACAAGCAAGATGGGTCACTGGTCATCTCTGAAAATGTGGCCTTGTCATCTGACCTCATGGAAACTTTGTCTGACCTTGATGACTGAGGGCATCTCCTCAAGACTGAGGGCAACTCTTTGATCTTCTGGTTCCCTTAGGGACATCTAGCGTGTCCTGCATGCAAATGCAGGCTGTGGCTGGAAGCCAGGCCTTGACTTTGTATCCACTGGCGGATGTAGGCGAGGCTCTGATTTCATCAGCTTGATGTTACTTAATGTTTCTTTTATTGCTCTTGAGGAGACAGCTGCTGACAGCACCTGATGACATTGTTCTCCGTCCAAGGTCCCAGGGGATCCTGTTCAGGAATATTTGTAGCCCAAATCTAAGCTCTGGATTTGATTTGACTGGAGAGAGTAACTAATTGTAAGAGAGAGAGCTCATAACTCAGGACTCTCCCAAAACGCTGTTATCTGAAAAGAATAGTAACGTACTAGTTGCTAAAATCAATAGACATTCACTCTGTGCTGAGTCCCAGGCATAAAAAAGGTCAATAGGACATGACCCTTGCACTCAAGGGGCTTATAACCATCTCTGTCCCATAACCAATTCCACATTTCCTTCATACTGAGACAGATTGCTGGCTGCACTGCTACATAGTTTGCTCGCTGTAATTTCTGTTTGTCCATCCACGTTGGTGATGCTTGCCTTGACTGGAGAGGAAGAGTGACCAGAATTTGGGGCAGGACAGGTGGCAGAAGGCTCCCTGAGTGAAGAGTTAGGAGACACAGCTCCAATTGTAATTCTGGTCCCTGTTTGCTGTGTAACCTGGGACACGTAATGAAGCCTCTCCGGGCTTTTCTCTCTGTAGTGCAGATAACCCTGTATCTCCCCCATGGTGCTCTATCACACTTGGTAGTGTTCCTCAGAGTACTCTGGAGACTGCGTGGTGTTTTTATTTTATACGAGGTCAAAGGTAGCCTGTTCTACCTGTCTACCTTTGGAAATCTAGAAACCCATCTTTTTTGTCTATAGCCTTTTTTTAATTCACCAGACTATTAAATTAATGAGACTATTTCATCCCCCTGACTTCTGGGTAAATGGGAGTTAATTCTCATATTTCCTGTCTTTTAAAAGCTGGCAATTAGTTAAAACATAAGTGACTAAATGCCTTGAAATGGAGCAGGTACCTAATATGATTATTCTTTCCAAAGCAAAGACTTGAGAGAGTTTGAGAAAGGGTTTGGGGGCTGCCTTTGGGTAAGGAGGGGCCCCCAGCAGAACTGGTGAGATCTCTCCAACAATTCAGTGGTGCGTGAGAATTATCATACACGCTACTTGAAATTTGGGTTAACCCTAGTACATCTGAACTCACCTCTGTCTTCTGAAATCAGGCTCTGGGTGTTGTCTGCCTTGTAACAGTAGTCTTTCATTTCAGAATATGCGAATAAAATAATCGGCGAGTTAGTATGAAAGTCAGGAGTGTTTTGACCTACTTCCAGGGACCTAAGCTTCATATAAAGTTTATTTCTTCTTGGCAAGCACTGACTGTTATTCAGAATAGAGGACATCTCAGCATAAAGATATCAAGACCTTAAGTTAGAGAATATCAGCCCATTAAGAAAAAGTGAATATGGCAGAATATTCATGTTTAACTGAATGGGCTTTGGAGCCAGACTTGGGTCTCAGTCCTGGCTCTGCTACTGACTGAGCTGGGTGATTCTCAGCCAATCAACTAAACTTCCTGAGTTTTCTTTTCTCCACCTGTAGAATAGAATAAGAATCGTATCCCTCCTAGGGCTGTTGTGAGGAATAAATGAGGTAACGGACGTAGAATGCTCAAGAGTTTGCCAAATGCTCACCGTCATAATATTCTCCTCCTCATTATTATTGTCTTTATCATCCCTGTCACTGTCATCATCATCATCTGTCCTGACATCGCCGCTCATTCCCGTGGCCCAGTTGAGATCCATCTCAAGTTCTCCATTTCAGTCTAGCCTGCTGCCTCCCAAATCAAATAACAGTTCATCTTCTCTAAAAAAATCCCTTTTATGTCTTCTAAAACTCATGGGTCTCAGCCATCTGAGGCTGCCTGTGGAAGATAGGAGTAGCTTATACCTTTTGATCTTCACAGATAAATGGCCAAAAATCCCACCTGGATTTTCCAAATTCCAGAAATGAGGGATGGAATTTGGCCTCCAGGACAGTTGTGATATAGCTGGGGTTTCTCTGCCCTTTCCTTACACTCATCCTAAATGGAGCCTGGAATCCCAGAGAGGGTATCGTTCGTGCCCTGAGGAACTAGTCTTCTTGACTGCTTTCTGTGGAAATGTGGGCTGTTTGTTTCTGTCTGCCATCTTCCATTCTCTCATTCACTCATCCATTTGTTCCCTTATTCATATTTCTCAAACAGTTTCTTTTTCTACGCTATGTGACAGCCGAGGGGTAGAAAGGAGAGGCATGCTGGCTTCCCAATGGGACACACAGTCCAATGAAGGATGCTGAAAAGTAAGTAGTGACTCCAGTGCAGTATGATAAGGGCTAGAGTGAAGGGACGTGGAATGCTGGGACGCACAGGACAGGTGAGCCTGACCTGCCTCGGTGGGTTGGGGAAAGAATTATAGGTACAGGGGTTGTAGAAGCTGAGTTGGCCAGTAAAAGAGGGAGGATGCAGGTGGTCCAGCCAGGGGAACACCCACCTTGAAGGGAGAATCACACCTTCTGGCTCTCCCTGGGCACCAGCTACTGTCAGCTGTCTAGCACTTTTAGTTTTACTTCCTCTTTTCTTGAGAACTTGACCAAATACCTGAGACATGAGGCAGTGTGAATTACAGCCACTCGCTAACCTTGGAATCCTCCTCTGTGGCCTTTGAATCGAACACACGTGTTTTCATGCAGAGCTGCCTAGAGACTGATAAACCCAGTCAGGACCCTCTGTGACATGCACTTTTGGGTTCCTTCTTACCTTAAAATGAGACAGGCATCTGTCTCTGTCTCCTTCTTCTGCTTCTATAGTCTACACAAACTATACTTGAGACTTCCAATCAGAGAGGCAAAATGAGATATCTAGAATTATATGTATAGCTGGTTACTCGGTGAACAACACTCCTGAACACATAATGAGTTTTCAAGCTTCCCAAAATTTGTTCACACTCTTCCTTTAACTGGAATGTTCTTTTCCACATCCTCCAAGGCTCTCTTAGAGTTTATCTCTCAGTGTTAAAGTATAAAACATTACATTGAAACTTTGAAGGACTGTAAAGACTAGAACTATCTGTCATCTCGATAGTGTCAGCAAGTCGTAGGTCCTCAATGAATCTTGCTGAATGACTCAACAAACAAATCCCAGAGATATCTTATTTTAAGCCAAGGTGCCTTTTAGTTTAAAGCCATCTGCAAGGGTTTGGTTTCTTTTTTAAACCCCAGAGAAGGTCACGTCCCTTCCAAATAACTTTTTATCTTGACAGTATCCACGGAGCTGGGGAATTGTGTGGGCATGGCTGTTGGGCAACATGCAAACAGAAAACTCTTGTGATGGATGGGAGCAAGATTGCCATCAAGTACATGGACTTGATAAACCAGTATTTTTACAGAAGCAAATACAAACCGTGGTTACCAAGCAGATAAATCCTGGGAATCCTCTGTCTGTCTCATACAGGATTTCCTCGGTGACTTCCTTTGTCTTCTCACAGCTATCGCAGGGCTCTCTGCTGCTTTCAAGTACGATTTTCAAATCCAGGGATCTACGTCTGGGCCCACGTGTCTGGTTCAATAATGAGCAATTTCAGAGTCTGAGAAGGGGTCTCCAGGTAGCAGAAAATCAGTGTAGCAGAGATTTTCGAGTCCGAAAGAGCCAGGTCCTGATCCTGGCTTCACTGTGGCAAACTTGGGCAAGTGACATTGCTTCTCTAAGCTTCAGGTTCCCCATCTGCAAAGTGTGATGTTTTCCTCCAAGGGTTTTAGAGAGGATGAAGTGTGATAACGAAAAGAGGTCATAAAGTGAGCCTGGTGGGTGCTTGGTGCTCGGTAAAGGTGAGGCAGGCACGAGAAGGGGAGATAAGTCTTCGCTGAGAGCGCTGACAACAGCTGAGGAAGAACCACTTTTTGCATTAAAGGTCACTTCTTCTGCACCTGTGTTTGCCCTTTTTTGGATAGAGTCAAGCGGGGGTCATCATTTCCCCTCTGAGAGGCTGTCTCATATCACTCCTGCTGAATGGAGCCCTCGTGGTCGCCCCTTTGCACCACAGTGGTTGTCTGCAACCTCCCCCCAACTCTTGCACCCCTGCCCTGTCCCACTCCCGTGGTGGCTGTTCAGTGACCATTTCCCCAATACCAGGAACTCGGAGGGGATACCGCGAACTTGGCTATAACTCTGGCCTAGGGTTTTGACCCCAAATAGCACATCCTGTTAGTACAAAATCGGTACCGAAAGTGGTAATTATAACACTGAACACCCCTCCCTGTCACATCCCCCACCCTGTGAAATTCCCCCAAGAGGTGTTAGAGGGGTGAGGTTGGGTGGGGGGAATTCTTCCTGGGCGCCAGGAAGACATTCAGAAGAGCTTCCCTTTCCCTCACTACTTGCTTGTGTATTACAAAAGGCATGTTGTCTATTTCTTCCGATTGGTAACCTCTGCACCTAGAACACTATTTAAAAGGTACAAAGTGGTATCCAGTGAAAATCTCTACCTGAGAGCCAGTTTCCTGTTACCAGTTGCTATGTACTTTTGCAGAATTCTAAGAATATATAGATTTGCATTTATCACACAAACAGCAACATCCTATGCACATGCTTTTTGTAGTAAGCACTGTATTCTGGGGCTCATCTCTCCACCAGGAGATACAGACCTTGCTTCTAAATGAAGGGATCATGCTCATTTGTGTGTATGACTCAGCGTTTACTCAAGTCATTTGCTTATAGGCATTTAATTGTTTGCAAAAATGCCATGAGTAATGCTGTGCGTAAGTCATTTCCCTTGATTGATTCTTAAATTCATTAAGAGATGTGAAGGTGGGGGCCCCGTAAGCTGGTTCATGGGTCCGGAGTACAAACATTTCTGGAACGTTCTTCGCCAGGTCTGCTTGTTCTTCTGGGAAACTCAGGCGCCTTTGGAGAGACCTGGCTTATGGGTCATTTTCTGCCTTAAGCCTTCTAGACCAGCACCAGTTGGGGAAAGCCGCTCCTGCTTCTTTGGGGTTTCTAGGAGGTGCCTTCCAAGCTGTAGCTACGTAAGGGTGGCCCGATGACTTGTTAAACCCTGATTGCTGGCCCCAGGGTATCGCATTCAGGAGGTCAGGGGTGGGGCCTGAGAAGTACACTTCTAACAGGTTCCTAGGGGCTGCCACTGCTGCTGGCCAGGACCATCGTGGGGACCCCTGACTGAGTGATTTCCGTCTCTGTGACCACAGCTTAATGCATCTCTTACTGACAATGCCCCCATGCCCACACCCCAGGCTGGGTTAGCTCCTCTGAAATGCTGACCCAGCTTTGCTTTTTAGGCTGAAAGCTCCATGAGGACAGGGACTGGCCTCGGGTTTGTTCTACACTCTCTCTGCAGGGCTTGGCAGAGCCCCCGAGAACATAGCAGTTGGACAATCCATGTGTGTTCAAAGAATCAGTGCATCGGAACTGCCAGTTTACTGGCTTCTGCCCACAATGTTAGATTTCTTAAAGCCAGGGCCTCCAGGCCCTGAAATACCCCTCTTCTCCATCTCCATCGCCTCCTGCTGGTTTCTTAGATTGTCTATGGCTCGTAACTGGTCTTCCCAGTTTGATTCTTACCCTCCTTCTCATCCCTGCCTCCTGAGGCAGGCGACTGGTGGTCCAATAGTGTAGGTTGGAGAGATGGGCAAATGCCTTCTTTCCATCAATACAGGGCTGGTTGAATAAATGATCGTATCTCCATTTTGATGCATAAAGAATTTTCTAATTCTTTCTCATAGTCACATACCTTCTCGTACCAATGTCCTTTGGTTAGTTAAATGCTCTGGCATTGGAGGGATAGGGTAGTTTGATGTGAATAATGGATGTGTCCTGAATCTATATTTCATAGAGCACATTTTCATTAAACTTCTTTAACTAATACTTTTCTATTGATATAAATTGTGCCTGGATCTTCAGGAAGGTAGTGGAGGATATCAAGATGCTCTTTGGCGGTGGATTTCTTGTGCACACTGGTGAAAAGACAACAAAGTCAGGTCAAGAAGGATTTTGTTGACTATACTTAAGAGCTTGGACTTTATGGCAATAGAAGATGTGGGAATGGACAAAGAGGGAGTTCCTACAGTTGCTGTGCATGTTAGAGAATTGCCCCTGGCAGCACTGTGGAGCTTTGATTTACAGGAAGGAGGGAGACTGTCCCCCAAGTCAGGCAAGAAATGATCAGATTCTCCACTGAAGAGCAGTGGTAGCAGGGTTGGAGAGGGGGACAGATATGGAGGCAACTGACAGGATTTGATCTTTGCATACGGCATGTGTGTGTGTATGTGTGTGCAAATACATGTATAAGAGAGAAAGCATGTGTGTAGTTTGTATGTGTGTGTGTATTGCGGAAGCAATGCTGTGAGAATCAGTGAGGATTGATAGTGACTCCCTGGTTTCTGGCTCTAGGAACTGGATAGTTGGTGATGTGGTGCATCTAGCCTTGGACCATGGCGGAAGCAGCTTTTGGAGGGGTGGAGAAGATGAACTCACTTTAGGCCATGTGGACTTTGAAACACATGTGGGAGAAGTCATGCAAAGAGTTAGATACTCCAGTCTGAGGTTCAGAAAAGAGGCAGAACAGGAGAGACATCTCTGTGAGACATTGGTGTACTCAGATGGACCATCCCAGAAGAGCATGGGCTGAAATTGAAGGGGTTGGGAGATCACTCACATGTGGCAACAGGCAGGGGATGTGGATCCCAAGAGGAGACAGAGAAGAAATGGTGAAAATGGGAGGAGAAATGCCAGAATGAAGGCAGGATGAGGAGGTTGCTGGTAATCGCTGGAGAGAAAGCTCAGTGATGGGACCAGAAGCCTAAATGGAGTGTGGAGAGGAAGGTGAAGCCAGGGAGAGAGGGGCCATCCCTGACAGTAATTTAGCTGCAGAAGGGAGGGGGCCTTCAGCTGCAACTCGGTGCTTCCACGCTGGGTTAACTCAACAGGACTCGGTTTCGGCTTGCAGTGAAAACTGAAGGCATCATGAGAGTACGTTTATAATACCACTATTTTTACCAGTGAAAAATCTTGAAAACATTTTTAAAAAATACAACAAACCCAAAGCTTTAAAAATTGGAGGAAAAAAAATCCACTCCAAGGTTGTTTTTTGATTTTTTTGTGGCATTTTCTTCTGAGCTGTGTGCCAATCATTGCTGGGAGGCAGGATGAGTGATTATTTTAAGCATCTGCTAAAGCCACATGGGAGACAGATTCCATCAATATCGGCACGGAAAGGGACTTGCCTTCCCCCACCTCACGCTGCTGCTAGGTGACCTTGGGCCAATCATTTCACCTTTGAGGATGTTGGTGTGATTTGTCATGAGTACAACGGGGCCTTCGGAAGAGGACACTTCTAACTAGGCATCTTGTGCCTTGACAGCCGGGAAGGACTCTACTTAGCTCAGCCCCAGCTGGGCACAGCTCAAGAGGAAGTGATGAGAACTTAGGAAATCTTCTCTTGTCCACACCTTTGTACTTAATACAGCAACCTGCTGTTCCGCGCCAGGCTCCAGATGCCACCACAGTGTAAGCTGCCTGGCTGATTAGGCATCTAGAAGTTTGCTGCCATCTTAGTGTTGTGACCCAGTGCTCCAAGGTCGACACAAAATTGCTTTCAGGATGATCTGAAGTTCAGAGCAGCCAAAATTGAAAAAAATGTATGGATTCATACATGGATTTTGTTACTAATTATTTACTACAAACCACTATAAAGCAGTGGTTTCTCAATCTTCCACTGCGGGAGAATCATCAGGACCGTTTGTGAAAACCCAGAATGCTGGGCCCCAACACCAGAGTTTCTGATTCAGTGGGTCAGAGGAAGACCCTGAAAATTTGCATTTCTCATAAGCTCACAGGTAAGTGATGCTGATACTGCTGGCCCAGGGACCACACTTTGACAAACACCGGTGTGGCGGAGAGAGACTGGGCCTTCAGAGCACAGGTGGCTCTATGTCCCTGAGCCTCAGTTTCCCCATTCATGGGACAGGGACATACAGATCCAATAAGCCAAATGCTTAGATTTAAGAAAAAAAAGGAAGAAAGGAAGAAAGGAAGGAAAGAAGGAAAAAGAAGGAAGAAAGAAAACCAAGGTGATCCCTCCCACCCCCCTTCATTTTTGGTGACATTTTCTTCCAATCTGTGCACAGGGAAGATGATCATTATAAGAGCTATTTCAAACATTTGCTAGGGACTCGGTGGTCATAATTCCTCAAATCTCTGGTATGGAAGGAATTGTATGGATTGCTTCCCCCAGCCTCAATCTATAGCCGGGTGACCTTGGGCAAGTCCTTCACCCCCTTGGAAACCTCTTCTGCTTGCATCTCATTGGGTAGAAATGGATTGCATTGCTACTCCCAGAACCACCTTCATGTATAGTATCAGTCTTCTTAAGACTTTAAGGATGTTGAGGACTGGGACTGCCCCTCATCAATTTTGGGGAAAGGAAGAATGTGCATATTACAGCATAGTGGTGAGGAATCAATCAGACAGAAGTAGATCTGAGTCTTGGTTATGCCACTTGATAGCTTGTGAGCTCGGACAAGTGACCTGAATTCATTGAGACTCAACATTTCATCCCTAACATGAAAGTAAGCGTATGACTGACCTTCCAGGTTGGCTATGGAGAGTAAATGAAATCAGGGCTAGAGATGCCTGGCATGCTTTCGACATACAGTAAATAATCTATAAATGGTCTTTATTGTGTACTTGGAAATGCCTGACACAGTGCAGTGGTTACTCAGCCAGTCCTAGAACCCACCTGAACTAAATCATGACCAAGCAGACAGTGGAAGTATTAAAGTAATAACACCAAACACCAAGGGGAAAAAAAACAAAGCCCATCTTTCCCTAAACAAAACCTTCTGAAATTTCTTTTGTGGGCAGCCACAGACGGGCACCCTGCTGCCCCCGGAAGATGAGGAGAAACAGCTGGCACATCAAGGGGAAGCCCCGGCCAAAGTGTCTGGTCCACCTGCCCCAGCAGTTTCTGCAGCAGTCATTTGCCAAATCCTAGAGGAGGGAGGAAAGTCAGTGAATCCAAGAAGGGAGGGGGAGCAAGGAGAGAGCAAAAGAGCCTTTGCAATTATCTCCTGGAGACTGTTTAGAATGTAATGTTCCTCACGCCCCCTTTCCTTTTCACGTTGTAATTTTCTTCACAGAAAGAACACAATGGAGAGCATATTCCAGACAGTTGAGAGCTTGCTACCAACTCCAGCAACCCAGACACAGTAACAGATAAGGAAAAAGAGAAACAGAGGCATTTTTTTTTTTCCTTTGCAGAGGCTGAAGCTAAGAAATCGTTACATTTGAAGATTGCATTACCCACCCACTTAATGGTTTCGGTATGATCTGTCCTCCGTGCTCAGTGTGTTTCAATAGCTTTCTTCCCTTGCAGGAGGTTGGAGCTGTGCCATGGATGGTGCCCTCAACCCCATCCACGGGAAAGGATGGGGAGTCACCCTGGGTTGCCTGGGTTGCTCCTGGATTGCCACATAGGTGTTTGATTGTCCACATTTTCTTCTCACCCAGCTCCAAGAAGTGGGGACAGGCTCTTGGCTTAGTTTCAAGGTGACGAGTGCCTTTGGAAAAGTGCAAGACAGTGGTATATGAGGGGCATCAGGATGCAAGGTACCCTCGTGTTTCTCTGCCTCCGCCTGCCTCTGTCTCCTCTCCCACTCCCATCACCTCCTCATCTCCTCCCCAGCCACTCTGTGCGGAGCTGGATTTCTCTAAACCTTTCAGCTTTTGGCTCATGTGCAGCCAGGCTGCATTCTTTAAATCACTTTTTAGTTTTCAACTACAGCTGACATCCAATATTACCATACTAGTTTCAAGTGTACATCCCAGTAATTAGGCATTACATGAGGTCTGTCCGGAAAAAGTCCAGCCGTTGTTAATATAATGAGAATGATTCGCTTGGCATTGATGTAAACTGGCAGCCAAGGAGAGTGGACTGGAATGTGCATGTGTGAACAATGATAACTTCACTGTACTACTCAGTGGTGGTGGTGTATTGTGTGCCGTGTGGCTGTCACATTCAAAATGACTGAGCAAGTAGAGTAACGAATCTGCATCAGATATTGGGTTAACTTTGAGCATTCCTCCCAGGAAACTATTTGAGTGATTCAGAGGCCGCAGCTTTGAGCAACTGGTGATTGGCAGCTTCATCACAGTAATGCACCTGCTCGTGCATCACGCCTAGTGCAGAATTTTTTGGCAAAACATCAAATCATCCAGGTGACTCAACTTCCTGGTAGCCCAGATTTGGCACCCTGTGACTTCTGACTTTTCCCAAAACTAAAATCACCTTTGAAAGGGAAGAGATTTCAGACCATCATTGAGATTCAGGAAAATATGATGGGGCAGCTGATGACAACTGGGAGAACTGCGTGATGTCCTAAAGTGCCTACTTTAAAGGGGACTGAGGTGTCATTGTCCTGTGTACATTGTTTCTTGTATTTTGTATCTTCTTCAGTAAATGTCTCTATTTTTCATATTAGATGGCTGGATACATTCTGGATGGAACTTGTGTAACTTACTGAGTGATTATCCCAATAAATCTTGTACCCATCTGACACCACACATAGTTATTAGAATATTATTGACTGTATTCCCTGTGCTGTACTTTATGTCCCCATGACTCTCCTATGTCTGCCAATTCGTGCTTCTTAATCCCTTCACCCCTTTTTATCTATCCTCCCAACTCTCTTCCTATCTGGCAACTGTCAAAATGTTCTCTGTATGTATGAACCTGTTTCCATTCTTCTTGCTTGTTTATTTTGTTTTTTAAATTCAATTATTGATAAATATGTGTTTTTGCCACTTTATTGTTCATATTTTTAAAATCTTTTTTTCTTCTTCTTCTTAAAGAAGACCCTTTAACATTTTGGGTAGTAGTAGTTCGATAATGATAAACTCCTTTAGTTTTTTCTCATCCGGGAAGCTTTTTATGTGTTCTTGGGTTCTAAATGATAGCTCTGTTGGGTAGAGTAATCTTGGTTGTAGGTCCTTGTGTTTTTACCACTTTGAATATTTCTTGCCACTCCCTTCTGGCCTGCAAAGCTTCTGTTGAGAAGTCAGCTGACAGTTTAAGGGAGCTCTCTTCAAGATAATTAACTACCTTTCTCTTGCTGCTTTTAAGATCCTCTTTTTGTCCAGGAAGTGCAAAGAGTCCCAAAGAAGATGAACCCAAAGAGCCCCCGACAAGACACATCGAAATTATAACGCAGTCAGGCTGCATTTTGACACATAGAAGGTTGCTCTCCAGAAGGTTGTCTATTTTTCCCAGAAGAACATAAAAGAATGTGGAACCACCCATCTTCTTCGCTCTTTCTTATTTATTTTCTATTCATGTGGACCTATCCGATGGAATATCTTGCCCAGAATATCACTTAGTGCCATTAAATAAGTTTAATGCTGACCTGTTAAACCTCTGTCTCCCAGAGGACCCATCCTCTCTGAGTGGCCTTGCGGAGCAAAATGCAGTCATCCCAACTGCAAGCTCCCCAGAGCAGACGACCCTTAGCTGACCCACTAGCTGCTCAGTGACACAGACCCGAGCCCAGTCAAGATCTGCTGAGCTCATCCTGTATCAGAACTAAGAAATGTTTGTTGTTTACACTGTTGCTATTTATTGACCATACGCTATGTGCCAGAAGTTGCTAAATTTAGAGAACACAATGATAAAGGAAATATGGTCTGTGCTCTTGAAAGGATCCTGAGCGTTCGCAATGGCATTAAGATAGGCAAGCACTACAATGTCTGTTTTACAGATGGGAAAAGCCGAATATGGAAAAGTTGCTTAAATGAGTGCTACGGTGTGTGGTTGTGCAAAAGAGGATCTCAGAGCTTGTCCATCCTTAATTTAAGCATTCATTCAGAGGAAAATCATTAATCAATGGAAAAATGGGAATAAAAACCCACATTCTTTTCAATCCCCACCTCTTCTTTCAATTTGCTTTTCAAAAAATTGCTCTTATTTGGCAATGTGGAAAGTATAAAAAATTTGCCCTAGGTTAGCTCGCAGTTGATTTGGAGAGATAAGATAAAAATGCCCAGAATTTCAAAAACAATACAAGAGTGTAAGGGTAAAGTTTATCAGCTAGAATGCAATTATAGTTTTGGGTTATAGTATCCCTCATTAGAGCAGGATCAGATCCTCTAGCCCCTTGAACCTACAGCTTGTGTCTTACCCTGTCACATCTCAGGACTTCATAGGTCAGTGAGTAGTAGTCCACACAACTATCTGTATAATTTGCTTTTTCTTTAAAAAGGCCATTTCTAAAGGCATTCATTTTACATTTGCTTCTGTTCATTGGTTGGTTTTAACTTTACCTGACAAATAGAATCAGAACTTTTCACGTCTATAAAACGGAAGAGAACGGACAGTTGTCAAACACTTAAATACTTGCCATTTTCCCACCGCCACGCTAGGCATGTTACATTCCTAATAACATTAATCCTCACAGTGACCACAGGAGGCTGATTCATTACTGACATTGTACAGAAAGAGAGACCGGGGCTCGGGAGTTTAAGTAACCTGCCAAAGGTCACAGAGCAAGTATGTGACATAGGGTTTTTGTATTTAAAACTTACTCTTCCCCCGACCACTCCCAATGCTAACATTCTACGTTGAATAACGCATAGGTCGATCCCTTTTCTAATGACGTAAATACTCAGTTTGGTGAGGATTTGAAAAGGCTTTCCATAAAGGAAAGCCACAGCCAAGGGAGGCTAATGTGTTTTCAACTGCAGGACAGAGTCACAGTCTATGGAATGATAGTGGGATAGATTCGTGTATGAGGCATATAATAACGGGGTCCACAGACATTCCTAGATCGAACAGTTTATACACATCTTCCTACCTTCACCAGCTGTACTTGCCTCTGATTTAATTATATGTTTAGGGTACAGCCGTCTCTAGAGTTGCAGATCGTATCTTGCTTGCCAGGAAGGGTTATCGGTTAGATGACGCTTGACTCATGGAATGCAGGAGGAAAAAAAAAGATGCTGGGTTGTCCCTTAGCACTGGAGATATAGGTGAACCACTGTGAGCCAAGATTCATTCATTAATTTATCCAAAGATGTATATTGATTACTCTGGTAAACATTTATGGTCTCTGTTTACCTGAAGAGGCAGGTAGCCCGTCAGAGTACTCCATTCTCCTAGGCAGAATAATTAATGCAGGGTTTAGCAAACATCCCAAGCTGAGCAAAAGTCCAATATCAGGAATTAACATGAACACTCAGGGAGGAAGTGTCCCTCGGATCTTGACCTGAAAGGATCTTGGGGTTGCCAGGGCCATTGTACCTGCCACACGAAGACAGTCTGCCTGAGAGGGACGGCAACACAGAGGAAGCAGGGCTGAGACACAGAGAAAGAGAAAACGGTTGAACACCTGGATCCTGCCATGCCTGAATCCCTAGATTTTTGTAGCTTCCTTGGGTAGATATCCTCACTGCACTCAATACTAGAGTTGGGGGTTGACTTTGGCTTGTGCAGGGAAGTTCCAGAGCAGCTTTGGAGGCGTAGCTGATATTACAGAGCAAGTAGAGCGCTTGAAGTCAGAGCTGTCCTTGAATTTGTTCTTTTAAAATGTAATTATAGGGCCTACAGATCCTGTCCCAGGAGTCGAGACAATAATAGGCTGCCTTCTCAACCCACAATGAGCTCCCAGTCTAGTGGGGCATGTGGGCTTACTAGCTGGTTGCATCATTTTGGAACGTCAGCTGACCTCTCTGATGCTTAGTTTACTTATTTGTAAATAGGGGCTCCTGGGAATGCCACCCTCCAGGAGCTTTGAGAATCAAATGGACTAGTGGATGTGAAAGCACTTAGTAAATTGTGAAGAGACCTCACCCAAAAACTCCCCGGGGCAGGGCCTGTCTTAGTCACAAATACTCATTTAAGGACTAAATGCCTAAAAACAATGTGGTTGATGCTAAACATGCTTGTCCAAAGAAGAAAATAACTTAAGCCAATCCTCTTCAGGTAGATGCTGAAAGCTTCTTTTTCTTGTTATAGTGTAGTTTAAAATGTACCGCTGGAGAGGACCCAGCATGCTTGGCCATGAGAGGCTCTGATCTCGATGCCCCCTCTGCCTGACAAACCACCCTGACACTTACACTGGAAAAATAAACAAACACCGAAACCCAAACTGACCATTTGTTATTATTATTTTTCTGAGCCTGTGGGTCAGCTACCTGGTTTTGCTAATCTCAGCTGGGCTTGGCTGGTCTTATCTGTTCTCATACATCAGACGTGAGCTCGTGGGCCAGCAGGGGAAGGGCTGGGACCTTGGGATGCCATCAGATGGGAAGTCCCGCATCCTCAACAGCCTAACCTGAGCGTCTGTTCCTGCCGGTGTCATGTTTCCAAAAGACTGCAGAATTGCTCAAAGCCTCCAGAAGTCTGTGCTCAGAACTGGTCCACTTCACAGTTTCCAAAGCAATGTATAAGACTAGCTCAGATTCAGCGGGTAGGAATACAGACTGCACCTGTTGAGGGGAAGAGCAGTAAAGTCACATTGCAAGTGATGCAGAAACAGGGAACTGGAGTATGTTTGCAATGAATCAAATAACCTTTGAACCTAAGTGGGACAGCCATTTAATGCTGAAAACTCAAATGGAAAACAGGTGGATTCTCTCTTATCTTTTTCTCACCCTGCTCTTTTTGCCCCCCGGCGCCACCCTAGGGAAGCCTTTTAGGAGCTCTGCTACCTAGGCAACTGTGGTAACTCCAAACTGACCTACCTGCCTTCAAGCCAATTTGACGATCTTTTGTTTGGTGTCTTTCATCTTTCCAGTCAGGAGAAGAAACAGACATACTACCTATTATGCAGTCTGATAAATCACTCTCCCTTTGTCACCAAGGTTACTTTAATAAAATTCTTTGTTGCCTACAAAACAATGACCCGGTTTCTTAGTCTAATAGCCTTCCGTGCACTCTTCAATTGCTCCCAGTCTCTCCTTCCAGGCTCTTGCCCTGTAACTTCTGGGAGAGAGAGAAAAAAAATACACTTCAGTTGCTTTTGAACCTTTGGCGTTTCCGTCAGTCCCCCAGCTGTACTTCTTTGCATGTAACATTTTCTCTATCTGGTTATGCTCACCCTCACCTCTGCTTGTTGAAATCCCACACATCCTATGAGGATCTCACTCAACTGTCAACCTCCACCACAGAGTCTTCCCTTCTCAACCTACCGAGAATCAATCTCTTCTTCTTCTGTTTCCTTAATCGTTTTTTACTACATTATCATATTCTTGTGTTATGTACCACACTGGGTTGCAGTCCCCCGAGGGCTGGCCTATTGCTTGTGTGTGCAACTCTCTCCTGGTAGCTGTCGGGTCAGTGCTGTGGACCTGACTCGAGCCACCTCCCGGTTCCCTTGCCCTGTTCTGCAGCCCTGCCTCGAGTCTCAGAGCTGGCCAGAGTCACTGTTACTTCCCAGGGCGCTGTTTAGCCAGCAGTGTAAGCTGCACTTAAGTTGGGATATGTCCTAGGCTGATGAATTGGCGCGAACCATAGGCCTAAAAATATGTCCTGCTCTGGGACAAGGGGTTGGTTACTAATTGTATGTAATTCGTCCTCTGGCCACTTTTCTTAGTCTTGAACTCGCATTGCCTTGCTGACATTATTTTTAGGTGTCTGGCCATTTAAAAGAGGGTTACAACTGTCTTTGGTTTATTATTACACTATGAGCTGCCCTTAGAAACCCAGTGCCCTGATTATAGTAAAACAACCTGTTCAGATGAGACTCTTCTTTCCTCCAAGTTTGAAACCCCATGTTCTAGATGAGTGGCTTTCAAACTTCAGTGTCAGTAAGAATCATCCGAGGTATTTGGAAGCATGCAAATTCCTGGGTGTTATCTTCAGAGTCTGAATTCCTAAGTCTGGGAAGGGCCCTAGAACCGTGTAATTTTCTCAGGCTCCCAGGCGATTCTGTCGCTGGCTGATGGTGCTCAGAGAAAAATGACTGTGGAATTATAAGCATCTGACAATGAAGAAAAATTTTGGCTGCAGTTAAGCAACTGATGTGATGACCAAGTCACCACCACATCTCAGAGATCAGGAAGGTCTCCAAACACCTCCCCTTTCATCGTGCCACTCCTCTGCTCAAGAACATGCAATGGCTCCATCCGACCTCTTCCAGATCGAGTCCAAACTTCTCCCTGGATGTCCCACCTGCTGGTGGTGGGCTATTTCACCTCTGCTGCTTTGCACTCGGCTAATTTTATATCCCATCTCTTCATTAAGAACCACCAAAGTTTTATTGAAAGCTTTCCCTATAGTAGGCACTGACCCATTCATTAGCTAATTTAATCTTCAGATCAGTCTTGGAATAAAATTTTATCATCATCTCCATTGCTGCTGCAGATGAGCTTCTATGACTTGCCCAAGGTCATACAGCTGATAAGTGGACTTCAAACCCAGAGTGACTGATCTAAATACCATTGTCTCCTTATGTAAAGCTGTGCTGCTTACATGAAGCTTATTTAAATCATATTCTTGCTTTAAGACTCCAGTCAAGTAGCCTCTTCTGAACTAAGAGGCCAACTCCATCTTCCTCATCTGTACCTTGGCTGCGCACGCCCAGCTCCAAGGTTGCTGTGAGGATGAAGGACAATAAGGTATCCAGCGCACCGTGCACGGTGTCCGCATGGCCTGGCTGAGTAAGGGCTGCCGTTCCCCTCGAAACCCACACCAAGTGCCCCCAGGCAGGAGAGGAGAAAATTGTGTGGCTCTTGAGGAATGATAAAATTTAATTATCAGATTAAGCTTTCTGATGTCAAGGCACGATTTACTCTTTTTCTTATGGGTCAGAGGTATCATTCAAGGATCAAGATATTAGGAATCGTCCTTCCTGCTGAACAGATGTTATCCCCTCTTCAAAGAGCAATCCCAGGGCCAGCAGCACAGCCACAGAACCAAATGTGGCAGGTGTGGCGGTACTCTGGTACGAGGCCCATTTCCCTAGTGAACAGGAGAGAGCCTGTGGTCAGCGAGGGCAGGTGGACCAAGGCTGTTTTGTCACCATCTGCAAAGAGGACATTCTCCTAGTGCCTCCATCAATCAGGCCCTTGAATGGAAGGTGCTCTGTTCTCACTTTCGAGTGACTTGCAGCCGTTTTGTGTTACTGTTGAGGGACTTCTCATCTGCTTGGTGACCCAAAAGTGTGATGTAGCCCACGGCGGGGCCTGCCCCCACAGTGAAGAGTAGATTTGTTTCTTTGTCCCTCTGCAGTGGCTGGAATGGAGGAAATTTGGAGTTTTCCCTAAGAAGAGCTCCCTGGCCTGCATTTTCACAGTTTTGCTTGTCTGGTCAAGCGTGGACAAAGCTGTTACCTATGGTGTCTCTTGAGGAAAGGAGAGGACGCGACAGTGGAAGACAGTGATGATGCATGCTGCTTGGACCAGCCATCAGGAGGTGACAAGTGAGGGAGTGGCTTTGAAGCCAAGCGAGTGTGGATTTGGATCCTGGCTTAAAGGCAAACCACCCTGCCTCAGTTTCCCCAAACTATAAAGTGAAGGTGATCATGCCTAACTTGCAAGAGCATGGCAAAGATTTAAAATAGTTATGCAGAACATCTGATGGGTAGTGATAAAGCACAGTAATGAACAAACTGAGATTCTGAATCTCTGAGCATGTCGCAGTGCACAAGCATAAGCAGGCTGCTTCTTCATCTCAGTTCAACCAACATTTACGGAGCGACTTGGGTGTGTTAGGGTGCTAGGTGAGCCTCTGAGGACGTAAATATGGTGGAGATATGGTCTTCACGAGGACTTTATGGTGAGCCTACGACTGGTGTTTATAAGGCACCAGTATGACTGGGGGAACCAGAGCCCAGATAATTTAAGGGACTCACCTGTGGCCCCAGAGCTGGTTATTTCCAGAATCTTTCACCAGGCCTCCTGATACGACATCCAGAGCTTTTTCCATGGACCTTCTGCTCTCGGTTTAAGAAAAGAGCAGGGCCATTTGCATCACCCTGAACTAAGACCTTGCTAGTGCTAAGCTATGCAGAGACCAGCCCAGAATGGATGGTTGACTAGAAACAACCAAATAAAAGCTAACTGGAGGACTAACCGTGATCATGTTGGAGAAGGGAATCATCGTTTACCAGGGGTGAGCTTCTCATCTTCTGGCTTGGGGAACTCTTGACTGCCTCTTGCATGTCTAAGCTCAGCACACAAGTCAGTCTTTTGACTCTAGAGATGTATTTCTGGTGATGTTAGCCTCCCACTGGGCATATGGGCCCATTATCATGTGCGCTTGACCTTCACTCATTCATGTCCTTGGGTCTCGGCCCCAGAATGACTCAGCAAGGGTAAGACTTTGTTCCACCTGAGGGAAGGGTCTGGTTTTCTCAGGACAAATGTTCTTGCTGCATCCCCTTGCCAATTCATGTGTATTAAGTGTCAGTTTTCAGCCATTTCAGACCCAATTTTAACTTTGCTAGTATTTTAGGGACAGGACAGAAGCTCATTAAGCTTGTTTCCTCGAGAGAAGTAGAATTTATATTTGCTTCTATGGATTTGCTTTTCCCCCTACATATTATTGTGAAAATGTTCAAATATACATTATGAAAAGTTGAAAGCACTCATACACCAATCACCAAGAGTCTACCATAATCATTGTATTATAACTTACTTGCTTAATGGATGTGAGTTACTACTACTACTGTTGTTATTAACTCTTTTTATTATTATTTCATTTCATCATGTTCAGTCATGATGGCTATAGTATGTATGGAGCCAGTCACCAAAACAAGATGTTTATCTCAATTTCTTCATCTGGAAAGTTGACCTCAGAGAATATTCTAGATCCTAAGTTCTGTGGTTCAGAGCTCCTTGGGGTTATTTCTAGCAATGTCTCTCTTTATGCTCCTTTTCTCGGCTAGATCATAAGCGTTTTAGTGGTAGCACCCATTGTGTTTGTTGTGATATTTTATTCATTCTAGTGTCTTGTAACATGGTAAACATTGAAGGGATAATTACCATATGCATTTAATGCCAGCAAAATCAATGCTCTACTACACAAGAAGAACTTGTTCAGGAAATGTTATGTTAGTTCTGGAGTAGTTAGTTACCCTGCTCAAGTTCATGTCACTGGTGTGGGTGGTCAGAGTCTTGGTTTGAATTCTGGTTCTGCTGTGAACCTGTTTCTAGGGGAATGGTTTACCCAGGACTTACGGTTCATCTGTATAACAACTCTGTAAAGTAGATATTATAATCTCCACTTTATAGATGAGGAGACAGGCTCATGGAAGCAACCAGTAGTTATGGAATTTGAATTTGAACCCAGGTCTTTCTGATTTAGAAATCTTGTGTTCTATTCTTGTGCTGCAGTCTCTCTGACTTATTTTAGGTATGTATGGAGGTCAGAAGTAAAATTCAAAGTGTCGAACAGTTAATGAGGCTGCTAGTATGAACAGTGCGTAAGATTAATGATAATCTAATGATAATTTTGTACGTGGCTCTCACACGTACACCTCGTACAATCAACAGTTGTCTTATTATCACATAGAGTGGGTTTTTATTTGTTTGGGTTGTTTTTTTTTTGTTGTTTTGTTTTGTTTTGGTCCTAATGCAACCCTGTGAGGTATACAGACAAAGAATGTTGTTGCCACTTACCAGGTAAGGAAACTGAGGGCCAGAAGGTGACTTATACAAGGTCACAAAGCCAATACATGACAAATGGTTAGTGCATTTGAAAACAAGTCTCATGATTTTAAAGATTTTCCAGGCTATTCTCTTATATACTCTGGATGAAAGATGCAGGAATAAGATATCTGTAGGTAAATACACTTGAAATAAGAATATGATTAATCCTTGATATTTCAAATGAGGTTGTCAAACTAATTTCAAAGTTAATGTATTTTTACAATATATTTATTGAGCATTTTCTATGTGCCTGGCATGGAGCCTGCTGACCATGTCCTTTCAGCAGACTTGACGACCTGACCTCTACCCATAAGTGATTCTGTGCCATCATCACACATCCATCTTAGGAGCAACTCGAAAGGTTGGCCATCTGACTCCCTTTACTCCCTCGGCTCAAGACCTGAGTCGTTTCGTTGAGTGAGTGTCCTGTTTTGGCCCGCTCCCAGCCAACAGCTGCAAGGTGCCAGATTGAAGCAGATGAGTGCAAGCTGGCATAAATTTAGCATCACAGAAATCGGTCCCTGTGGACCCCTGGGGACCTCTCAGCATCCTCAGGATGAGATAGTTACCTACACAGCCACTAGTTCCAGGAGGGAGACCTTCTTTCAAGGATTAGCAAGGGCAGCATGGTTTACCTTGAGCTATCATCTGCCTGGTTGAATAGCATGACTCAAGTCCTTGTTTAGAAAACAACACAGTGATCAATGGGTGGACCCAGGGAAGAGCCATACTGAGCAGAAGGGAAGGGAACATACAATTTACATACATTTTCACAGAGCCCTATGGCGTTCCTGTAAACCCGTGCGGTAGATGAGTAGGATGACCAACTTGTTCTGGTTTGTCTGAGAATTTCCCAGGTTTCATGATGAAAGCCCCACATCCTTGAAATCTCTTGGTCCTGGGCAAACTGGGACAGCTGGTCCCCTGAGGTGCATCTGAGATCCTACCTCTACTGAAAAGAGCATGTCCCTAAACTTAGTACTCTCCTGCCGCTCATCCATGATGTCATCTGGCCGTCCAACCATGTTGTAATTTGGGGATGTCATACCCATTTTACTGATGGGGTAATGAGACTCAGAGAGATTAGTGACTTGCCCAGGGTCTAGTGATTGAGCAGTGGAAGAGGCAGTTTGGAACCCAGCTGTCTTCGGCTTTGAAGCTCTTCTGTACGACTCTTCTAAAAAACCAGTTGAAAGGTAACAACTGACAGGTGTGTCATTTGTGAATATCTCTTCCCATTCAGTTGGGTGTCTTTTCATTTTGTTGATGGTTCCCCTTGCTGTGCAGAAGCTTTTAAGTCTGATGAAGCTCCATCTGTTTACTTTTGCTTCTGTTTCCTTTGCTTAAGGGGATGAATCTAAAAAGATATTACTAAAAGCAATGTCATATGGTTTGCTACCTATGTTTTCTTCTAGAATTTTTATGGTTTCAGGGCTTACTTTCAAGTCTTTAACCCATGTTGGGTTTACTTTAGTATGTGGTATAAGACAGTGGTCCAGTTTCACTTTTTTTCTTTTTTTTGCATCTATCTATCCAGTTTTCCCAACACCACTTGTTGAAGAGACTGTCATTTCTCCATTGTATATTCTTACCTACTTTGTTATAGATCAATTGACTATCTAAGCAAGGGTTTATTGTACATATGAAACTAATATAATATCATATACTGACTATACTTAAATAAACAGACAAAAAGACTGACGGTGTGAAGAAGAGGCAGCAGCTTCTCTGGGAACCATCCGTCTGCTCTGGGGAGCCCCAGAACAATGCTCTTTCAGCCCTTTAACTTTTAACTCCAAAGGCCCGCCTGGCTTCCTGGCCCTGGGTATGATGCAGAGCAGTGGGGAAGGATCGCAGGGAAGGATGCAGGTCAGGGCAGTTGGATTCCAGGGGGCGGTGTGAGGAACCAACAGCGGGGCAGTCATCGTTAGGTGCCCGACAGAGAGCACGGGCCAGGGGTCAAAGCCCTGTGATGGGGGACCAGCTCAGAGAGGGTGGGGACAATGACCATGGAGGGGCCAGAAGGGCAGGGCCAGCCCTCTCCTCAGGCAGCCGCCGGTCTGTCCAGCGAAGGGCCTTCTTACACATGAGTCTGATTTGACCTGACAGCCCAGACCAGCTGGCAGGGGCTGAACACCGCGAGAGTGTCCTCTGTCTGCAGAGCGTCCTTCACAGCCATGTGTGCTCGACTTGCTTCTCCCAGTACATTTAAACAAATCACACCCAAGATGGTTGCCCACGCCCTATGTTTATTTCCCCTCTCCTCCAGCCTTTACTCAGTGCCCCCTGTGTCCCGGGGCCCTGTGAGCAAGGTGCAAGGTGGTGGGATGTGAACAAAGCATGGCTTCTTCCCCTAAGGAGTGACACTTCATCGAGAAGACAGGTACGGAAGCAGCTCATAGAGCTGGTCTTGTGACCTTGGTCAAGTTACTTAAAACTTTCCCTGAGTTTCTTCACATCTGCGAAATGGGGTTGGTAACGGCGCCTCATAGTTGCTGTGGGGAGTGAGAGGATACGTGTCACAAGCTAAGTCCAGTGTCTGTTACCTGGCAATTACTCAGTTAATAGTAGTTATTTTTCTAGTTCTGCCACTTACCAGCTCTGTAAGTTTGGACAAGTTGGTGAATCTCTCTGTGGATCAGTTGCCCTTCAGTCAAATGGGTGTAATAATAATAACTGTGTTATAAAAATGTGAAGGTAATGCAAAGCTCTTAGAACAATGCCTGGCACACAATAGGAATTGAGTATATAAGAGGGATTATTACCAACACTCGGGGTAATACATGCTACAACAGGGGTGGGCAAAAACTAAGACATTCTAGGAGAGAATTCTAGGCAAATGGGTGTGAAGGCGCTTCAGGGAGGGGCAGCCTAGGTAGGGTATGAGGGTATGAAGATGTACAGCATATTAAAGAACTGCCTCAACTTGGAAGACCAGGGTCATACAATGAGCAGAGGGTAGACGGGCTTTAGAATGAACTCAAATCCAGGTTCTGCCATTTATTAGCCAGGTGACCTTTGGAAAGCAACTTAGCGAGTCCAAGTTTCCTTCTCCTCACCAGCTGCAGGTAGCTAACAGTTTCTGCTTTTCAATGTCAGAGGATGAAATAACATCCTCTCTGCAATAGCTTAGTCAGTTGCCTGGCCCAAGCGAGGCCTTCTGCAAGTGACGCCTTCTGCAAGTGACAACTGATAATTGCGATTTTTGACTAGAAGACATGGTGAGGGTGTGAGGGGTCATGCTGAAGGGTGAAGGAGACCACGTTGTGGGCGTGGGGGTTGATTGTGACCAGGTCAGGAGAAGCAGTATATGACCACTCTACAGAATGTTAGACTTTTCCTGGAAGCAGTGGGGAGCCTTGTAACCATGACTGCCTGGGGCTCTCTCTTGAGGCTACACTGGACGGTCCCCTCCCTAAGCCCGGTTTCTGAGCCCGCATCCCTCCATTTCGTCAGATTCAGAATTTACCCTCCTTGTAATTATCCACACTGTATCTCCCAAGCTTGTGAGCAGAAGAGCTCTTGGAGGCCCGAACTGGGAGGGGGGCGGGGAGGGAAAAGAAAAAAAAAGACAACTTCAGGCAGCAGGGCCGCCCAGTGTTGACTTCAAGTTGTGGGTATTGGCCGGTCCCCCGGAAATAGCTCCTAAGGGCAGAGTTGGCTCATGTGTCTCTGAACGTTAAAATTAGAGCGAACCAAGATTAAATGCTCCCGAGGAACTGACCAGCCTAACATTTTTCTCTTCCCTTTCTCTTTTTATAACTATGACCACAGTAGTAATTCAATTGGAAACGTATTCTGTCCCCGACTGCACCGACACTGGCTCTAGATCATTCCCAGGGCTTGATATTTTTATTAAATGAACACTACTGTTATTTTCTGCTGGGGCTAAAAATACATCTGACTGAGCAGCTAAAGCTCAGCCGGGGCCTCCTCCCTGTCCTCTGTGCCCGTCGGGACAGGGAGGACCGACAGATTGACGGGCCTCCCAATTAATTCAGGCAGCACCTCGTTTCCCAGGAAAACTGCCCCAGTTACTCATATACCTGAAAAATAAAGATGGGAGTTCTGTTCTGAAAGGACAAATACCCAGAGCCTATATTCTTATCCTCATTTACTACCAATCTTTTTGACTTCCAGCTACCATACTTCACTATTTCAAAATACTTGATGTACTTTCGAGCCCCCTAGTCTT
Source organism: Mormoops blainvillei (assembly GCA_004026545.1). Classification (NCBI taxonomy): domain Eukaryota; kingdom Metazoa; phylum Chordata; class Mammalia; order Chiroptera; family Mormoopidae; genus Mormoops; species Mormoops blainvillei. Next base: position 224,291 of record PVJD01001661.1, read on the forward strand.
TGTGGATGCTGTTCCTTGGCCCAGAATGCTGTTCCTCCCTTTCTCTCCGTGCGTGTGATCATCTCTTAGTCTCAGTTCCAGCACCGTAGCATTTTCCGAGCCTGCGCTCTGATTGAGATGCTCTTTGGCCGATACCCCCCTGCCCACTTGTCAGAGCTCACCTTTTGCGTTATAATCACCGGCTTTAGATCTGTCTTCTTGTTAGACCTTGGATTTCTCGAGGGCAGGACTTTTGTCTCCTTGATTATTATCCTTGAAGCACCTAACACGGTGCTGAGCTCAATGGGGCTGGGACGAGAGTGAGGCAAGTGAGGCACCAAGGAAACACAATTTAAGGAAGCACTTCCTCTCGGTGTTGTCCCTGTGCTTGATGATTCTAATCATGATTGCCTCCTTCAAGGTCACACTCTAGGCACCTAGCTTGTCCCCTCCTAGTCCTGCTAAAGTGGTTAATCAACAAGCGATTCTTGAGCGAAGGCAAGTCAATGACCTTTTCCTTTAGGAAATTCTCTCCTTGGTTGGTTTTTATGACAGCATTCTCTTCTGCTTTTCCTCCTACCTATTCCTTCTCTGCTTCTTTTTTGGGTTCTTCTTCCTTCACCTGCTCCTGAAATGTTGCTAATGAGATGCTGCTTCCCTTAAGCAACAGACAAAGTATTGCTGATGTGCTACTCACAACTTTCTACTTTCTGTGACTTTAGAACATCAGCACCCTCCCCGCCCAGGTATTACAAAGATTTTAGAGGAAAACTCTGTAAAAGGTGGAGAGATTCTAAGCAACCCCATTCCTCTACAACACCACGATGCAATAGCTCAGCTAGAACTTCTCTCTGCTACCAAAGAAAGAAGTTTCCAAATAGACTGTTGCAAATGCTTTGACTAGACTCCACACCTACCCCGTGGTTGAGACTTACGTTCCTGGCTTAGAGGTGCCCCTTACTCCCTGTGTGACCCTGGGCAAACCGTTCTCCTTCCTGGACTAGACCCCCTTCTGGAAAAGGAGTTTGCACTAGTTAATTGAGCCGAAGTCCCCTACAGTCCTGACCCTTGGAGGAGGCTATGAGTCTTCTCCACTCAGGGGGATGGTTTGTTAGAATCCTTCTTTTGTCTCCTGGTTGGTTAATGGGCACAAAAATGGTATTTGGGGAACATAATTCTTGCTGTCCCAAGATGGCCAATTCTCAGGCATTTGTTGAGCATTTACTATGTACCAAGATCTGCTCAAAAGGGATGTTATTACAGAGATTGTGTTTCTACCCAATAAAGCTGTTGGTGAAGTATTTCAGTCACTTAGCAATCACTGAGAATATTCCATGATGTAGCTGGTACCAAGTCAGAGTGGACGAGAAGACAGGGCAGTGAGCTTTAAGTAGGGCTCACAGTCTAATGGAGGATCAAACACCATCCAGAGTGAGAACTCAGTAAAAACTCTAAAGAGACTCTTACATAAACCTTTATTCTGAAGGGCATCCAAGATCTATTATTTAGAAATCAAGGGGAAGAGATCCCTGAGAACTTGAATAATTGGGAGAAGGGCTCACAAACAAGGCGGAATGTGAACTGATCCTTGCACATGGTAGATGCAGAGGAGCGGGGAGCCTCTGAAGGGATCGTGGACTCAGGGGTCCTCCTTTCCAGCCTCCAATAACGTGCACTGGTTTATTTATTCATTAAACCCACTGATCAGAAACACACATCTCTGAATTCCCGAGTTGATCGGAAGCTGAGATATGGGCCCAGCACCAGGATTGGTGGGGGGCAGAGCCACATATGTCCTTGCCCGAGTGATGTAGTCATATGTGTGACAGCTGTCACCGAGGTTCTGTGTGGGCAGGTGGGTGGCCTGTAAGAACTTTTTCCACCTTCCTTCTGTCTCTGAGTGAGTTGTACTGTGGGTGGTCTCCTGTAGACGGGGAAGAGAAACACCTGTTTTCTCCCAGAGACAGGAAGAGACTGAACACTCATAGTGTTGCCTACCTCACAGTAGGGTGATTTTTGCTCTTTGAGTCCTTGGCACTCAAAGTACGTGAGAACTAGTCCTTCGCAATGGAGAGGGAGTAGAGCCCACGTGCTCATTCGGAAGCTAATTATCTGAGAGTCCTTAGAGGTAAGAGCTTCTGGCTTCTCGTACTAGAGTAGGCAATCTGGCTCATAAAAAGACAAGCTTTATTATAAAATTGTGTGTGAGTGTGTGTGAGTGTGTGTGGGTGTGTGTGTGATAAAAAGGGAGACATCCAAAATGGTAAACTTCTAGTAAGTGAGAGCAATTTATGAATTTTTATAAATTTCTAATGAGATATGTATTTTTTTTATTGTGGTAAAAGATACATAACAAAATTTGCCATTTTAATGATTTTAAGTGTGTCGTTCAATAATGGCCATAAGTACGTTCACATTGTCGTGTGGCCATTGCCGCCATCCATCCCCAGAACTTATTTTATCTTCCCAAACCGAAACTGTCCTGTTAAGCAATAACTCTCTATTCCCGTTTACCCCTCAATAAGCATCTACTTCCTGTTTCTATTGGCTTGACTGCTCTACCTCTTAGAAGTGGGCTCGTACAGCATTCGTCCTTCAGCAACTAGCTCATTCCACTTAGCAGAATGTATTATGTGAAGGAATTTTCTTCCTTTTCAGGTTGAATAACGTTCCATTTCATGGCTATACCACATTTGATTTTCCATTTATCCACTATGAAGGGGCACTTGGGCTGCTTTTATCTTTTGGTTGTCATAAATAATGCTGCGGTGAATATGGGTGTACGAATATCTGTTAGAGTCTTTGTTTTTGCCTATTTTGGGTATATGCCAGGAGTGGAGTTTCTGGATTCTATGGTAATTTTATTTTTCATTTTCTGAGAAATCACCATACCATTTCCCATAGAAGGGGCACAATTTTACATTCCCATCAGCAATGCACAGGGTCTGTCTAATTTCTCCCCATCCTTACCAAAACTTGTGATTTTCTTTTTTTGTTTGTTTGCTTATTTTTGTGAAGATTTTATTTATTTATTTTCAGAGAGGGGAAGGGAAGGAGAAAGAGAGGGAGAGAAACAACTATGTGTGGTTGTCTCTCACACGTCCACCTACTGGGGACCTGGTCTGCAACCCAAGCATGTGCCCTGACTGGGAATCGAACCAGTGACCTTTTGGTTCACGGGCAGGTGCTCAATCCACTGAGCCACACCAGCAGGGGCTGTTTGCTTTTCTTTTTTATACTGTCCATGCTAATAGGTGTGAAGTGAAATCTGATTGTGGTTTTGATTTGCATTTCCCTAATGATTAGTGATGTTGAGTATCATTTCACGTGCGCATTCTTTTTTTACTTCTCTCTTTTACCATTAATCTAAAACTAACCTCTTCGTTTGAACCACTAAGCTAATTTGTACTGAAAAACAGTTCATTTAAACTCAGTATTGTTCAGTGCATCCACGGACATTTATGGAGTACTCACTCTGTGCAAGACATGATGTTCTGCTCACTGGTAGGAGTCCTTAGATGTTTGGGGGGGGCAATAATCTAATGGGGAGACCCACAGATACACCACTGGCAAACAAAGCAGCTTCTGAGAAACTGCTACCAGGGAGGAACGCCAAATTGCTGTTTACGTGAGATGGAGATGACTGTTGGAATATGTAGGTCAACTCTTAGAGGACTCATTCATTCATTCCCTCATTCATTCATTCATTCATTCATTCAGCAAAAAGTTGTCAAATATCTGCTTTGTTTCAGGCAGTGTGCTGGGTATAGAAGATGGAGAAAGGGTTCGTCTCCAGTCCAGCTGCTCCTTTGTGAGAGTCAACTTTCTCCTTAATCTCTGAGTCATCACCAGAGAACTTAAGTTCCCCGGAAATGGTGCCTTGCTTCCCCGCTCCGTGTTTCCGCTATCCTAAGCCTTTCTTCCTTATTCCGCTTCGCACTTACCTATCTGTTCTTCAGCAGCCTGGTCCAGGACATCCGCCTTCAGCTTTTACCTCTGGATTCACACTTCCACTTTGGAACTAACACTGATGATGACGTCTCTCTGACCTCATGGTGACTCTCTTTGGCTCTGATTTGCATTCCCCCACTAATGCTTCAAATAGTTTCTGCCATGGGTAACTGCCTGGTCTGCTCCAACATTCAAGGAGTGTGGACTTCTCCAAAGCTAGCTGTTCTTGGCATCCGCAAAAGAGAATTTCACAGTTCCTACCTCTAAGTGGACCATAGCTTGGTATGGAAGTGATATGTTAACATGTTAACACATAGAGTAATATGCAAAGTTCTGGAATAGGAAGGGCATTCATAGAACAATTTTGGGAACATAAGGACCAGTTACGGAAGAATGTAAATACATCCTGGAAAGCAATTTGGAAAAAAAAAATGTTTTCCAGGATGTATTTACATTCCCTCCAGGGATGAATGCAAGGCACTACAGCAGGCCTTTTAAAGGTGAAATATATATTTTTTTCTTTTCAAAAAGTTTTTATTGTTGTTCAATTGCAGTTGTCCCCATCTTTGTCCCCTACCTTGTCCATCCCCCCACATTCAAGCCTCTCTCCCCAGCCATTGTCCTTGTCCATGGGTCCTTTATGCATGTTCCTTGACAACCCTTCTCAGTCTTTCCCTGTTATCCCCCTCCCTCCTTCCCTCTGGTTACTGTCAGTTTGTTCTTTATTTCCATGTCTCTGGCTCTATTTTTACTTGCTTGTTTGTTTTGTTGATTAGGTTCCACTTACAGGTGAGATCATGCGGTATCTGTCTTTCACTGCCTGGCTTACTTAGCATAATGCTCTCAAGTTCCACCCATGCTCTTGTAAGTGGTAGTAGCTCTTTCTTTCTTTCTGCTGTGTGGTATTCCATTGTGTAAATGTACCACAGTTTTTTGATGCACTCATTTACTAATGGGCACTTAGGTTGTTTCCCCCAGTTGGCTATTGTAAATTGTGCTGCTATGAACATTGGGGTGCACAGGTTCTTTTGAATCGGTGTTTTAGGATTCTTAGGGTATAATTCCAGCAGTGGAATTGCCAGGTCGAAATGCAGTTCCATTTTTAGTTTTTTTTAGGAAATTCTGTACTGTTTTCCACAGTGGCTGCGCTAGTCTGCATTCCAACCAACAATGTACTAGGGTTCCCTTTTCTCTACAACCTCGCCAGCACTTGTTGTTTGTTGAAGAAGATGGTATATTATTCAAAGGACAATTCCTGATTTTAATGGAAAGTTGCAAAATCATGAAGCCAGACATACCTTCTGGCCCCAAATCAAGACCAACTCATATGTGTTACCAGGGGCCAGTGTTTGATGAGTTCCACTAATAACAGACCAAAGAATATGAGCATGTGACCTACATTTAGTCATGTGTTTTAATAGAGCCGAGCTTCAGTGTCAACTGGGAAAGTACTGATGTCAGGATGAGGTCCCCTAATGATATCATACACGGCTTGGAAATTTCTGACACCAAACTATAAAAGCCTCCTCTACTGTTTCCGCACGGGTTCTGCTTGGTTGATTGGAAGGTGCAGGGAAAACACTGTGAGCTAAAAGGGCACCACTTCAAATATTTGCATGTGGGTTGCTATATACAATTTTCTTTAAGGTAAAAGTTGAATGAAGTTATAAGATTGTGTAGCTGACTCATTTAGAAAGTGAACTCTACAGATTTGCCACATGCCGATAAACTACTGTGCCTTTCTGTACCTCTTCAGGTGGACACTTCAGTGCTTTCTCTCATCTTTGTGTGACTGCTTGGCACACTTTAGTAGGGACAGAAAAATCCATTTCATGGTGTCAATGAACACCATGCCAGAAATGAGAAAACCTATATCCAGGTTCTGTGCCCTCATTGCTTGGGAGCAGTGTGCCTACAGACAAGTCCTGCAAGTGGACATGAAGAATGAGTTGGCATTGCCTTTATCTAACACTGTCACCAGAGTATGGAAATTGAGTTAGAATAGGAAGAAGCAGGCCGGGCACAAACAGGCTTTTGATATCACAAAAAATTAAATCCCTGCAGCATGCAATTATGGCTACTCACATGCAACCAAAATATTAATGAAAGGATCAAAATGTTAACTCTGTTTTACATAATTCCCTCAAAACATGTTCCAATATCTCACAAGAACTAAGGAATTAGGATTTTTAAAACTGATTCATTAATTATCATCTTCTTAATAAGAACCCATTGAACAGATGAGATGTTCATTGTGATTGCAAGTCCTATGTTAATAGATAATATGTTTTGACCACTTACTGTGTTTATAAATAGTTGAAATTCATTATCTAATTTAATTCTTACCACCAACCTCATGAGATAGGTACTATTATCCCCATTTTGCAATGGAGGAAATTGAGGTTTGGCAAGGTTAAGTAACTTGCCTCAAATCTCACGGCTATTAAGCATCAGACATAAATACTGGTCTGTTTCATGTTATCGTTGTTGCTCTCAGGCAGTGTCTACTGAAGTCCTTGCACATACAGAGCCCTGAAGCATTGGTTTGTGTCTATATTCCCAAGGTATTCTTATTTGAGAAGGGTCTTTTTATTCAATATTGAACCAATGAATATGTTTCCCTTTGTGATCCATAATAAGACATCTTTCTTCCTAAAAATAGCCCTTATCTGTCAGTCCTCAGGTTAAAGCTTCTTTCTGTGGATTCCTTTTACTTTTAGGAAAAATTTCTGGCTCCATAATGTGGCATTTCATGTTGTTCTAAGTCTTTTTCCAATGTAACAGTACAGTGTGAATGGTGTTGTAACCCAAGCTCCCCACTTAGGTCTGACAAGTTCACTCATTGTCCTTGAAACACACTTCTCTTGCCATTCTACTTACTTAAGAAGGTTCCCACTTACCTTCCCCATACGTCTAGAGCAAGTCCCTTTGGAGGTGCTCATGTGCAATGTCCCTCTCAGTTCCCAGCGCTTGGCGGAGCCTTATCTTACTGTGTCAAATAGTGCATTCAAATGCCATCTATATTCATTCATTACTGCATTCCTTTCTTCATTGCTCAGCACATATTGAGCATCTACCATGCACCAGGCTTTCGTGTTAAATGTATCCTGGTAAACCAGATAGCATTCTTGTCATATCTATTTTTCTAAAATTATGATTTATCTTTGTAAAAGGACAGCAATCTTTTTGACAGTAGATGTATTTTTTCCAGCACCTAGAATTGGATTTTTGTACCTCTAACTTTGTCATGTAGTAAGTGGTCAGTAAATGTTTTCAAATGAATTTCTGAATCACATTGCCTTCTACCTTATTTATTCAGGTAATACATGGGAGATTCAAAACATGCATATATCATTGGCAAGAATTTTAGGACCAAAAATATCACTTGTGGGGAAATTAACAGGGTTTCAAAAGGTGTGGGTTTGGGTTTTGTTTTTTTTCTCATTATCTTCATCACACTGCATGCATAACACCCAGAAATATGTTACGTGAACATAATAGTGAGAAGTTATTTCTGGTGCCCTTTACTAATCTAGAGTTAAGAAAAGCAGCAGTTAGGGAACTTGGTATAGCCATTTTCTTTGTTTTTCTATGGAAAATACATAAGATGTATCAGGGGTCAAAAGTCCAGATAGATTTTACAGAACTTTGGTGAAAGAACTTCTTCACTGTGGGAAGAACTTCTTCATCTTTTGGCCTCAAAGATGACTTGAAGTATTCTTCAGGCCAGCTCAGCTCATTTGTTAGTGGTAGCACTTGTAACCTAGCAGGTAGGATTGATGACTTAGACATTGATAGACAATGTACTTTCTGGTAATGATCTCACCCTTAAGAAAATGGCCTGGTTAAGATGCCCTGAAGCTACATGTTCTGAGTAGCATTTCTAGAAGATGTTAGCAGAAGCAACACACATACACAGTGTTCCATGAATAAGTAAGTTGGGAAGTACGTCTTTACTAACTACTTCCTGAAGATCACAACTTTGGGTATTTACTAAGCACACATGCATAGGAATGCATCCGAGAAATCCATTGATAAAGAAGCCTAGCTGACTTTGTTTCCAAAAATTATCAGGCAGACTTTATAATAGCATCTCCCGCTGCCATCCTCCTTGAATGGGTTCCCCCCGTAACTCTCCTTCATCCAGTCATTGGCACACTCGCGTTGCCTGACACTGTGCAGGACACTGAGGTGTGGGTGGTAGTCTCTCTCTTCAGGAGCTTTTGGTCTCTCGGGGAGGCAGATAAGTAAATGGTGGCTATATAAGACTGAGATGATCCTTCCAAAGGAGCCATTCACCAGGAGCTATGAAGCAGCAACTATTTGCAGGGAGCTGGGGGGAGAAGTGATTCTGAACCAAATTCTTCAGAATTGGAAATTGACCAAACCAATGGTTGAGAAACAGAGGTTTCAGTCAACAGGAGGCATGTGAAAGCCATCAGCTCAGGATGATGGAGAAGTCTGGCCGGATTGAGTTACAGCGTTTGCACATGGCGCTAGAAGGGGATGGCATGAAAGAAGTGGCAAGGTAAGGATTTTATTTCTCATCTGGTTTTATCTCTTGGTTTTCCAGAACTGATCCTAAGATCGAGCATGGCAGCCCTAATTTGGTTTTTCATGTCCTCTTCTCAGCAGCAGGAAGAGGACAATGAGGTGACTAAGAATATGGGAGACCAGGTTCCAGAGTTGTAGGCATTGGTCAGAACAGGAGACAACTGTACCTGCCTCCGGAAACTGCCCCCCAAATGATGACTACTCCCAATAATCCATTCTCCCCCACTAATGGTTTGTGACTTAACAAAGAAATTCATGCTTTTATTCCTGCCACACCCCATTCTCCTTCAGACGTGGGTGTCGCACTCAACATGATTCTGCTTGGAAATTGTTGTGTAAAATGGTTCCCATGTCATGAACTGTCATTAATGACAAATGATGACATTGTACACCAGGTTCTCTTTCTGTTTTTAGATCCTAGCTGCATAACAGTATTTCTTCCAAATAAGTTTTTGGTTTTTTCCCCTCAGCTATATATGTCTGTATGTATTTGTAAGATTGGAAGTGATTATAAGTGAAGTAAAATTTTATTTGTAAGTAGTATTATGTTCTATCAAGTCCAGGGTTGGGGCGGGGCTGTGGAAAGCATAGCAAAAAGATCTGAAAAAAAGGAAAAAGAAAGAAAACTGGACAGGTCATTTTTCCCCTCGTCTGTAAAATGATGACGCTGGACGAGTAGGTCTCTGGGGTCCCTTCTAGCATTAATTTGATGTTCTTGTATTCTATGGGAGTTACAGACAGTTGAGGCCAGCAGATGTGGAGTATAATTGCCTCAACAGGGCATCTCTCACTGACTGTTTGGGAAATGGTGGGCATGTATTTTATTTGTTGCTCTGACTGGAAAATGTAAGCAATAATTATGGTAACATCCATAGGATTTCCCCTGTGGTGTAAAATACAGATAAGACTCTTATAATATTATCCCTTGATAACTGGTGTTTGTGTTGGATGGAGTTCTCTGTGGGACTCACTGAAATTGGGACCATGCTTCTTGTCATCTGGCTCTACTTGTCTGGGGGATGCCCAGACCTGGGGTTGGTTCCAACAATCAATTCATTCATCCATCTGACAAATATTTATAGAGCACCGGCCACGTGCTGGGCATTACTCTAGGGGCTGAGGACACCAGGAGGAATCAGAGTTTACAACCAGAGGGGAATGCAGATATGAAGTCCATTCAGCAGATATGCATTTGGTGCCTAGACTGTGCCTGGCTCTTACCAAACAGAGACAAACGAATGAGAAACTTGATTAAATGATGCGTGTGTTTAAGTTCTAAGGTTACTAATCCACAGTATCTAAGACTCAGAAGATTCACAGAGGAAATGGCATTTATTAAAGACAAGAGTAAAGGGTCACTAAGAGGAAGGCCATTCCGGGCAGATGGAACAGCATTCCCCAAAGTACAGTGGCACGGTATGGTGAGGGGTTTGCAAGTTGCTGTGATGGCCTCACTGTGGCTGGAGGTATGACTTTGAATGAGCCTCATATGCAAATTTCTATAATCTGTAGAGAGATCAAGAGCCACTCAAAGACTGTGGCAGAAGAACGGCTGCTTAAACTGCTCTTCTGCAAAGCAGGGGGAACGGTGCCAACATTTACAAAATTGTGAACATCAATAATAAGAGCAAGTATTGATTAAAGCCTGCCTATAAACCAGGTGCTGTTTGAACACTATGCATGTTTTTATCTCATTTCAATGTTACAATAATCCTATGAAGCAGGGAGTATTATTGTCCCCGGGTTACAGATGACGAAACGGAGGCACGGGGAAATCAAGCAGAGGCAGTCATGAAGTAACTGAGCAAAGGAGTAAGGAATGCAGGCAGTCGGAACCCAGAACCCTCCCTTCTTTTATAGTTTATTGCATTTTAAACTTAAAATACTGAACAGTGGAACCTGTGTAGGTAAGTGCACCAATCATAAGTGTACAGTTCAATGCATTATCACAGGAGCTGCCCAACTACAGCCCACAGGCCAATTCCAGCCCGCCCCCGTTTTTGTAAACAAGGATTTATTAGAATGCAGCAACGCCCATCATTTGCAGATTCTCCACAGCTGCCTTTGTACTTAAATGGCAGAGGCGAAGAGTTGAGACAAAGATGTGTGGCCCCTAAAGCCCGAAATATTTCCTATATGTCTCTTTACAGAAAAAAGTTTACTAATTCAGAAGTTCCCCATGTGCCCTCTCCCAAACACTGCTTCTCCTCCTCCTCATGATAACCCCACTCTGACTTCTGACACCAGGGATTTGTTCCGCCTGTTTCTAACCTTCTATGAATGCAAAATCATACAGTATGTGAGCTCTGCCCTCTCAGCTATGTGCTGTGCTCAAGTGCTTGGCAGAAGACCACAGAAAAAATGGGTAACCGGTCTCATGTTCTCTGACCACACAGTGGGTGAGCTCCCAGGAGAGGAGGCAGGCTGGCCACGCCTTGATTCTGCTAGGAAGAGGACATCTGGTCCAAGCTGAATTATGGCCCTCTGTGACTACTTGTATTAGTTTCCTGTTGGTGCTGTTACAAACTGCCACAAACCTAGTGTCTTGATGCAAATTTCTTATCTTATAATTCTGGAGGTCAGAATCCCAAAAGGGTCTTACTGGGTTAAAATCAACATCAATAGGATTGCGTTCCTCTGGAGGCTCCTTGGTTCTCCTCCTACACACTCTCCCCGGAGGACACCTTTTACTCCCATGGCCTCTGCTTCCATCCCTACACTGTTGAATTCCAAACCTCTACCTGTGTTCCGCCCCCTCTCCTGAGCTTTATACCTGCATTGCCTGCTCTTCAACTCCCTGTCTAATGCCTCCTCTAATGCCTTCGAATATCCCCACACTCCTCACATAACGCATGCACGGTCACCCTCCTCTGCTCACCCAGCTGGCTAAATGGCAAAGCTAATCTCCTAAAAAACTTCCTTGATTTTTATCTCTTGGCTTACCTCTAAATTCAATCATTTGTGTTACCCTGTCCACTGTATCCTTAGTATTTTCTGAGTATCTATTTCTCCCAATCTCTACTTCCACTGCTCTAGGTTAATCTCTCTCTTATTTTTGCCTAGGTTACTCTACCTGTATCCCAGTCATGGTCTTGCCCCATTCCACATGGTAGTGCAAGGGGTCTTTCTAAAGCAAAATCTGATCCTCTCTCTTCCTAATAGGGAGGTAACGCTTCAAAGACAGGCCTAGTGCCTTGTTTACTCTTGTGCTCCTGACACCTAGCAGAGATCCTGTGACAGGAAGTTCTTAATAAATGCATGTAATTAAATGCACGACTTACCGCTCCATCTGTTTCGGGCTCTTCTCTCACACCCCTCTACACCCTCAGGCTTTCACTAATTCTAAAATCCTCCATCCTGACCCAGGCTCCCCTTCTCCTTTCTCTCACCTCTACGGTTAGAGAACATCTTCGTTCCAAGAGAGCAGACCTCTGCCTTAATCACAGTGCCTGGTCCAGAGCACGTTTCTAATGCATGTTTGATGAATAAATGCATCCTTACATGAATAAATAAGTGGAGTCATGGGGCTGTCAGAGAACATTTTCCAGAAGATGAAAACATGCTCAACCTATTTGTAGCTTCCAATTGAATTGTGTAGTGCAGGAAATGAACAGCTGATTTGGGCCAGAAGGGATTTGGAAAGCGTATCCGGCCCGTTCCTCTGGCTCCGGGCAACTTTTCTCAAAGTATGTTGTCCATAGAAATCCAATGAATTTGGGCAGTGATTTACCCTCTATTGGAAATTGCACAATAGCACATTAAAGATGAAACAACTTGACGATAAAATAAGCTCCTCAACTTTCACCCTAGTTTTCAGTTCTACCCTTGTCTTTCCCAACACTAAGTGCCATGCAACCCTTCTTCCCAATAACATCTGCTTACATCCGGTGGATCTGATGTCCCCACTGACATCCTTTGGGAGCTGTGAGCTTAAGCAAACTTTTACTTTTTGTGTGATTCAAATTTACAAGGTGAAGAGACTTTATTTCAATGAATATTTTCCCTGCTGTATGAGCTGATTGTGTTCAAAGGAACCTTAAAATGACATAGTTTTTTTTAACCTGCCAGAGCAGAAGCAGGTTTTAACATTCCCTTTGTCAAAGTAAGCCTCGCCGTTAGGAGGAAAACAGAGGTAATTACACAGTGACGGGAACTGTTCTTTTTTTCACGTGGAACGCCAATGTCAGCCTTCTCGAACAAAGGTGCTATTGAAATCATGAATCATAAAATTGATTTTTCCTACTTTGGGGCACTGGCTGGGCTCAGTAGGCAAGGGTCTCTGGGAGAGAGGCAGGCCTTTTTAGCCAGAAGTCCCTTATTGCGTCCCTCAAGGACTTCATGCTGCTGTTTTGCATGTCATTTGTTCATTTCACAAACGTACATTGAGCCCCTATGCTGCTAGGTGTTGGCAATATCCAGATTAATAAAACCCATTCGTGGCCTCCCTGCATGAGTGAAGATTGAATAAACTCATATGCCATCATTGCTCCCATTTTTAGGGCACTCATTACAAACCACGGACCGTGGACCATACCAGTGCTTTCATTGTCTTGATAAATCCTCACAGTTACCTGGGAGATGGCTAACACAACTGTGTTGTAATTCTGGTAACTGAGCCTAAGGGACTTTGTCATATGTTACAGTTATTAGGGGGCAGTGCCCAAGCTGAAACCCAGGGCATATTTACTCCCTGGGTCATGGCTCTCACAAGTGGACAGTGTGATGTCATTGGCAAAAAATGTAAAGGTTTAGCTTTTGCTAAGGGTCAAGTGTGGGCTGGTATAAAACAGCCACTGAGTCCTTTGAGCCTGTTTTTTTGGAGCTATCACTCAGCTGCAGCGGGAGTAGAGGAACATTTTTACCCTATCTCAAGCCTCATGCAAATTCCCTCATAGCAACATTGGTTTTGTGAAGAATTACATTTCCTGCTGCAGTGATTAGATAGACAGACTCATTTAAGTCCTATCAGCCAGAACTTAGCTCTGTGTTTTGCTGGTAAGTTTGGGAATAAGCTCTTCATGGTAGCGTTGTACTTTTTGCAGTGGGATAATAATCCAGGGCTCTTTGGTTTTCATTTCCTTTCATCTACATCCTTTTCTTTAAGATGTGTCTATTGCCCTATTCCAAGACAGATGATATTATCCCCATCTGTAACTGAGAACTGAGGCCCAGAGGCACCTAAGAACATGGTTGCACCCCATAAACACCTCCATCCTAGTACTTTACCAAGTGGTGTGATATACTTTTCTGTTTATCTGTCTCTTTTTCCCAAGGCAGTGAGGGTATCTTGAGGGCAGAAGCTATGTCTTTCATCTGTATTTGTCTAAGATGTAGCAGAGAGTCTGGAATATATCAATGTGTAATACATTTAAGAAATGGTTCCTTGAGTGGAATATGGGATTCTGATTACTACTGAATTTTTACCTCCAGACCTGAACACACCCTGCAACTCTAGACTTACACATCTAAGTGCTACCTGGATGTTGTAGGCATCACAGATAACACGATTACTGTCAACAGACCTGCTTTCCCCTGAGCTTTGTCACCCCAGTACGTAGCTTTATAGTTTTTCATACCAGAAATGAGTTATCCATGATTCTTTTCTTTATGCCACCCTCCAAATCTGCTTGGTTACCAAGTCCCCTTGAATTCACATTTAAAACATATCCAAAATGGTCTGCTTCTTCCAACGCCCTCATTCTTACCCTAGTCCAAGCCACCGTCTTCTCTTACTCAAAACACCGCAAATACTTTCCTCATTGGTCCACTTTCTACTCTTGTCCTACGATCCATTCCCCACAGAGCACTGAATAACCTTTTAAAAAAGCAAATAAGACCAATTCCTTTTGCTGGGCTTTAATTACTACTGAAAAGCAAACAAACAAACAAACAAACAAACAAATACAAACTCAAATTTCTTGGTTTGTGAAACCTGTTATGACCTGGCTTTGTCACACCCTTTGTCTCTCTACATCTCTCCTTGGCCTATCCATGTGCCAACCATGCTAACCTTCTTGATATTCCCTAAATTTTCCAAGTTCACTTAGCCCAAAGGGCCTTTACACTGGTTGTTCCCTCAGTCTGGAGTATCTGATCCCCTCATCTTCTTTATTCTTGTCATCCAAATCCCAGCCTAAATGCAACCTCTTTAGAGAGGGCAGTTCTGACCACTCACTTCTAGCTAGCCACGTATCTACTCTTTATCAAAGGGCCTTCTTTTAAGTCTCTCTTTGGAGATAGCACATATCCTGACCTGAAATTTGTCTTCTGGTGTCTTTTTGTTCCCTCTTCCACCCTCTACACTACAGGCCCATGAGACATGAATCCTCCTCTCTTTTTCCTTGCTGTGTTCTTTGTACAGGACCTGGGATGCAGCATTGGGCCCGTGAATATTTATGCAGTGGGTCTCAGAGGTGTTAATGTTCTCTCTGTAGTGACTGTGGGTGTTTCTGCTGGTATACGTGGTCAAGGACTAGAAGGATATTGTCTAAATTCTTGAACGGCCTTTGATGACATATGCTATTGTCCCCTATTTTGTCAGGGGACACAACTGGCACTCGGGGAGGTTAAGCAACTTACTTAAGGTCAGTAGGACATAGTGACTGGTTAGACCTGAAAGGCGAGGGGGTGAAAGGAATCAAGGGTAATTCAAATTTCTGGTGTGAGAAACCATGGAGCTACTTCTGGAGATGGAAACATTCAAGGGAGAGCATTTTCAAAAGGAAATCAAGAGCACTGTCTTAGCAATGCTCTTCGTGTGATGTCCCAAAATAACCTCTCCATCCTGGCAAGAGGGTCAGGATGTGAGCTCCTGTCTTTAAATTCCAAACATCATGCTGCCTTTTCCAACAGTGTTTTGAATTTTTGTAGTCTCTTTCCTTCTCTGCAACTAGGATGCTTCACCTAAGCAATTTTCCATACATCTGTGAGAGGTGGTGGGCCATGCATTTCTGCAGTCTTGAGATAAGAAAGCTAATATACCAACTGGGAAGTGTAAGTGATACCCCTCAAGAGGAAGCCATAAAGGCAGATTGCTTTGTATTCTGATGGTTGATAAATGGGGCCTTTGAAGATTGAGAGGAAGAAGTGAATTTCATAGTCAGAATGGGGAAGAGAGACCACACAGGAAGAGTGTTCTTCCCCTAAGCCCAGGTCTCCGATAATAGTGTCACCCCTGCATGCAGATGGGGCTTTACAGTACCCAAAGCAATTCGCATCATTTACAGTGTGGGAACCTCACTGCAGCTTGCAAGTTGGGGTGTTATATTCCTGATAAACCGAAGAGGGAACAGAGGATCAAGAGAATTAAGTGGTTGTCCAAGGTTAGAGAGTTACAAGTGGGATGGGACCGACCTTCAAAGCCAGTCTTCCAGTGAAAGGTCCAGGCTCCACACCCTGCTCCCCTCACCGAAGCCCTGTGGCCACTCTTCTCAGCCTCCCTGCAGAGGATCACTTTCCTCCCTTCCTCCTGCTTACCTTTCTCTTTAGCCCACCTCCGTCCCGGAGTTCACTTTCTTGCCAAAATAGTTACAAAGCTGAGTTTATAACACTCGGAACCTCTGTATGTCTCTATTGAAGAGTTAACTACCAGTCCCACTTCAGGACAGGTTATTGGGAGAGGACAATAGTTGGGGTGATTAGGAACACATGTGTTGGATGGTTACCCCATTCATAGCTCTACTGCTTGTGCTCTAAATGGATGGTTCTCAAACTTTAATTGACATAGGAATCATGTGAAGAGCTTCTGAAAATCCAGATTACTGGGTCCCACCTACCAGAGGTAGTGACTGAGTAGGTCTGATGGGTAGGACCTGAGAATCTGTGTTTCTATATAACGCAAAGACCACTTTGAGTAACACTGCTCTAAAGCAGGATCTGCTGCCTATCGTGGTCAGGTAGAGTCGATATTCTCAGGTGGTATCAATAGAAGTGTCTGTTGGTACAACTTCTCTAGGGGAAGTAATTGGCAATTCCAATTAAAATCTAAAAAGTATGCTTTGACCAACAGTTCCATTTCTGGCACTTTTCTCTTAAAGACATAATGAAGAGCATTAGGGGAAAACTGGAAACAACCAAAGTTTAAAAATATCAAGAGATTAATTGATGATACTATATATTCTTTCAATTGGAAACCAGCCATCTTTAAAATATTAAAAATGGTGATGACAATATAACAATATGTGAGAACCATTAGTATGATTTCATTTTGTTGTATATTTTCAAAAAATATGAATAATGATGGGATGTCAGTTAATTCTTTTTTTGTGATGAATGTAGTTTTCTATGTTTTGTTTACTATAAGCAAATATTATTTGCATCATTAAGAAGTACTTGTCTAAAATGAGCATAAGAGGGTAACTCTTTAAGTGAGAGCTCAGTATATCCATTTAGGACCTTTCTCTGGATCTACCATCTTGGTGGAAGCAGGAGTTTCTAAGTGTGGAGAGGTGTTCTTTGCCTTTTAAGAGGCTGTTACAATCCCAGTTAATGGAAACCAGATGCGTTTAAACCTCAGTTTTCAGGCCAGGTTACTCTTTATCTTGGAGTCCACCTTTAACTCTGACGTGAGCTGTTCTTCCCTGTGGAGCTGATGTGCAAGGCTGGTTTCAGTGGAGGTAAGCACCTCCAATGTAAACATTAACTGGCTTACATGTCAGTTCAAAGTCAGCTTGGGTAAATTGCGTTCATCTCCTTTGAAACTTTTCAATTAGTTGGTCAATATTAACTAGCAATGGTTGTTTGATCAACATTTCAAGAGAGATTATTGACCATTGTTTGATGATTTTATAAAAATAAGCAAAAATATTAGTATCTACTTTTTTTCCTGAAAAAAAAAAGTTACTGATAATAATCTCCATAGTAGACATGACACTGTAAGTACGGACTTCACCTATTTGTCGGGACTGTTAAAATGAACAATACTATCTCTGGTTGGTTGAATTGTGGGCTAATATCTGTTTATTTTGCAAATATTTTCATGGAGCAGGTATTGGTTTACTAATCACTAAAAAATATAATAAAACATGAGCTCGTTATGAAAGAATTTGCTTGCTACAGGAAAGATGCAGCTGGAATGGTGGAAAATTGAGGGATAGATATGCAGAACCTGGTAGTAATCTGTTATGATCGATAAATCATTTCGGGGATTTGCCTTAGTTTCTAAATTTGTGAATGGTGTGGGCTTTGAAGCCAGACATTCAAGTTAGTGTTATATCAGCTGTGTGACTTTGGGGAAAAAAAATACCCAATCTTTTTGGACTAGAGTTAGCTTATTTGCAAAAAGAGAATCTAGAAACTTACATTAAATGGGTCTCTGGTCAGTAAATGTTTGTTTATTGTAATGATACTGGTAATAAGGCAAAATCATGAGGAACCTTTCACTTGTCACACAGACTTAATTCTACTTGCTATCTAATCCAGAGCAGTAAAAATGCATTTATATGTATTATTTTCATTATGAGTAATAGATAACATTTAATTGGAAAATAGTTAATAAGAAAAATCCTTTTAATTCCACCATTATAACCCAATTACTAACAGATACATTTTATAATGAATGTGAGCAAGGTTAGAAAAATAGTTAAAAAACTCCCACTGTCTGATTGGAGGTGGATGAGGAGTCTTTTTAATTTCCCTTTAACACTGAATTCCTTGATTCCACGGACCTAGAAATTTTAATTTGGAGATATCCTATTTTTAAAGTATTTTTGAGGTTTAACTCTGAAAAAATAACAAAGTATTATTTAAAATATTACACCTTAAAACAGATTTTTATCCAAGACCATTGAAGACATGATAAGTTTTTCATTCATTTACTCCTTCATTCAACAAAGTATTTATTGACAGATATACCTGGAAGTAAGCAAAGAACTGGGGATACGATGGTGTACAACTATAACAAAAATTACACTTTCTGCCCTTGTGGGAATTATAATATGATTCAGGAGACAGACTTTAAACAAGTAATCACATATGTAAACTGAGTTCGAAACTGTAATCGGGATTTATAAGGAAAAATAAAGAATTCTAGGACAGGGTATAACTGGGAGCCTACTTTAATTGGGTGGTGGGGAAAATCTTTCGGGTAATATTTATGATGCAGGGTGAGTTGAAATTCAACAGCCTAAAGAATGGAATGGATGGGGTTACATCGGAGGAACAGGAGCGTCGTGATGAAGATTCTCAACTGAGAGATAACGGTGTATTTGAGGATACGCAAGAAGCATGGTGTAGCTAGAGCACAGGAAGTTAGAGGGAGCATGACACAGGATGAACCTCAGGAGTCAGCTGGGGCCACAACATGGAGAGAGGGCTTTGCTGGTGATGGGTTTTGATTGGACGAGAGACCTGGTCCAATTTACATGTTCAGAGACCCTGCTGTTGTCTGGAGACTGAGATAGAGGGAGTGGGAGGACAAGTATAGAAGCAAGGAGGAGAGTTAGAAGGCCCCCAGATTGGTCCAGAAAAACGATGACCATGTCTTGACTTAGGGCAGGTCAGTGACAAGTTGAAAAGTGGGTGATTTGAGTATTTTGGAAGCCAACTTGATCGGAATCTGTGAAAAATTAAACATGGGGGTTAGGGAGAAGGAGGGTGAGGAATGTTTCTCAGGTTTCTGGCTTGAGAAACTTGATGGATGGCAGTCTCTAACACTGAGACAGAGGGTGAAAGAGGGAGAATGGGGCTTAGAGGAATCTCTCTGTTGGGAACGGGTTGATTCTGAGCTGGCTGTGAGGCATCCAAGTGCAGGTATCAAGAAGGTGGTTGAAAATATAAATGTGGCAGTTGCACACAGTTCATTTCTTTTGATCATTCTGAGAACCAACAAGCTTTTCTACTGCTTTAGTTCTTCATGGTTATTTTATATCTAATAACACCTATGAGTCAATATGAGACAATTTCTATGTATTATCTCATTCTGCCTGATGTGCGATGAAACATTCTCTAATTTTAGTGGAGAAAATTGAGAGCAAGAAAAGTTAAATATCTGAGATAAGGCACAGATTTCAAACTGGGTGAAACCTACTAATAATCAGTGGGACATGAATTCAAGTGAAGCTCTTATGCTCGTCTGGATTCAAATCTTATGCCATTGTTGCTGGGACCTTTCCTCCCTCCTCTCACCTTCCTTCCTTCCTTCCTTCCTTCCTTCCTTCCTTCCTTCCTTCCTTCCTTCCTTCCTTCCTTCCTTCCTTCCTTCTTCCCTTCCTTCCATTCATTTATTCCTCTATTTCCCCAGAAGTAGTTATATTGTAAAGACCTGAAGGGCACTTGGGAGGGGTGGGGCTGGGGAAAGTGGTGGTGGGAAAATGTTGACATGGGGATGATAGGGTGGGGTGCAGGGCAGAGGGGATAAAGGGGAGGAAAGCAATGAGGCAACTGTAATAGCATAATCAATAAAATATACCAAAAAATGGCAGAAGCACTAAAAGGCGCCAAAATCGACAAGTTCAAAAACTACTTTGAGCAGTGGAAAAAAACATCTCGACAGGTGTATTGCATCAAATGGAGAGTACTTTGAAGGTGACTGAAGTTTAAACATGTAAGAATAAATACACAATATTTTATAAATAAATTCCAGGGTTTTTTTGGGGAAAAAAAAATCATTAGTCCATTCACGAGATAGATGAGGAAATCAAGGTCCAGGGAAGAGAAATCTCTGGCCTACAGGTACTCAGTGCTGGTTAATATGCCACTGCTGCTCACTGTGCCTACCCACCCACCCCCTTCCCATAATCGATGCTCTTTATCTCTGTCTTTTCAGGGAGTGGCTCTGCCACCCGCTGAGAGAGAACACGACCAGGGCTCCCTAGGTAGAGTTTGCATCTCTGTCCAGCAGTTCTCCCCCATGGGGCTCCCCTCTGAAGTCCCGCAGAGTGAAACCATCCACAGCAGTCAATGAGCTATCTCCCCTGCTGCCAGGGACAAGGTAGCGATTAAAGGAAAACTTAGAGTGAGGGTTTTGGGAACTCGTGTGTGATTGGCTTGGAGGTGGAGAAAGAGCTGCTGGCCTCAGGAGGCACTTGGAATCCTGCCGGGGGCTAACTCTTTGGGAGCTGTGGTCCTGCACAGTCGGAGAACAGGACCCACTCCTGACTTGAATGTACCCCATTCCTCGATGATAGGGACTGAAAGGGGGGTGAGGAGAAGGAAAGGGTAAAAAAGATATGTCCATGGTTCATTCTATTTTTTACCCATGAGTCAAATGGATACCAATAAGTTCAATGCTTCTGTGTCTTGGCCGATTACTAGAGTGCATTTTATCAAGTGCCTTTTCTGGCATTTCCTGGACACTAGGCATTTCCGGGACGCTAGGAAATCAGTGCGGAAGACCAGCTGCTCTGCTCGGCTCTGCTCGGCTCTGGGCCTGACATTTAGCCCTTTTTCCCCGCCATTCTCCCCCTCATCAGGCCACAGGCTGCTCTCGCTCTGGCCATGCTCCCTCTGGCCACAGGCCTTGGCACGTGGTCCTGCCTCAGAGGAGAAGGTCCTGCCGCGGAGGAGAAGGTCCTGCAACACCCTGGTCTGCCGTTTTAATATCTCTTTCCCCTTGAAGATGTCATCTCAAGGAATGACTACCCAGGCTCCAGGGTATGCCTGGCCACCTACTTGCCAGGGGTGAAGTGTGAGACTGTGAAAGCCACTTGGTGACATCCCTTTGGAAACAGGACAAGAGCTGTCCAGCACTGGAGAGAGCAGCTCACAGGCCTGGGCAGGAGCAGAGCATGGGGACCAAAGGCATGTGGGGACCTGGCAGAAGGCACAGCATGTGCAGTTCAGCTTTGGAGACAGAGCCCAGCTCCTTTGTTACCAGCGTCGGGACTGTGGGCCAAACTGCTCGCCTCTGTCGTGCTCAGTTTCTCCCTCAGCACAGCAAAAATACATCTCTGTCCTCTCCAGGTTGCCAGGGCAATATAAATAGAAGATGACTCTAAAGCAAAGAGCACGTAGCGGGTGTGCCCTCCCCACCTGGTTTGTCAGCTTGGGATCTCCGGAAAGCAGCTGCCAAGTCAGAATTAAAGGGGCCAGAGGTTCATTGGGGGAAGCGCTGCTGTAGGATGAAAAGACAAGGGAGCAGGAGCAGGTGCAGAGAGACAAACTGCGGTGAGGGCCTGGCCGTTGGGAAGCAGAGCGGGAAAGAGGAGAGCCTCAGATCACATTCCAGCTCTGAGGGACTCTCAGCTGGCAGGCGGGAGTCCTCAGCAAAGACTGGGAGCCAGAGGCCGCTGTACTGGGCGGCAGTGGCCTGGCTCTAGTCTCCCCACTGTGCTCCGTCATTACCCGGGAGCAGCTTGGGGGGAGCATGGCCTCTGTGTGAGCACTTGGTCCTTCCTCACGGGCTTCCTCCATTCCCCTCAGCAGGTTCTCTGAGGAAGGGACACCTGAGCAGCATACAGCCAGAGCAGCCACACACACCTTTCTCCTTTCCATGCCCATGCTAAGGGCTAAAGATTTCTATCGCTTGTTGCATCAGTCTGCTGAGACTGCCATAACCAAGCACCGCGAGCTCGGTGGCTTAAACAACCGAAATTTGTTTTCTAGCAGTTCTGGAGGGGGAAGTGCAAGATCAAGGCTTTGGCAGGTTTGGTTTCTCCAGAGGCTTCTCTTCAAGGCTTGTATTCAACTGCCTTCTTCCTGTGTCCTCACATAGTCTTTTCTCTGTGTGTGTGCCCTCCTGGTATCTTCTTATAAGAATACCAATCAGGTCGGACTAGGGCCCCACCCTTATAACCTTATTTAGCTATGATCACCCCCTTATAGGTCCTATCTCCAATACAGTCACATTGGGAGTGAAGGCTTCAACATATAAATTGGTTGTGGGGAGAGGGTCACATTTCAACCCATAAAGTGTTTATACATCAACCAGTAAACATTTATTCTCTCTCTCTCTCTCTCTCTGTCTTCCTCCACACACACCCTCTCCCCGCCCCACCTGACCCTTCATTCTTCAAATTAAGCACCTGTCATATTCCACTTTGTGTGCTGGGGATGGAGAGACAAAGGAAGGAGATAAAGGAGAGATCCCCAATCGACCCTGGGCTTACTGGGGTGGTCAAAGAACACTTCCTGGAGTGGGTGGCGTCTACATAAGTGTTAAAGGATGGGTAGAATTTATCAAGTGAAGAAGATGGAAAAAGAACTTGTGCAAATACAAAGGGTCTTGAGAGATCATAACCTGTTCAGGCAACTGCTGTGTGTCCCATGTGCAGGGGGCATAGGGCACACATTGAGGAAAGAAGTGCTGAGAACTAGGGATGGAGAAGGGTCGGTGGTGCTGAGTTTGGGTTTACCATGAGGCCTTGTGGCAGCATGTCTTTTCCCTTGTCCCTTCATTCTGGTGGTTAAACATATTAACAAATCCACTTCCCAACATTACGGGTGCCCAGACTTAATCTAAGAGTCACAGTGACTTTTTCTCACATCTTCGCAAAACCATAGATACAAATGACACTCACACGGAAAAGGCACCTTTCTCTGCCCCCCTGTGCCCCCCTTTTCCCCACCTGCCCACTCCTAGGCAGAACCTACAGTTCACAGAGATGCAGCTGTTCCCATCTTATAAACAGTGGCATGCCACCCCCCCGACCCCGTCATTAGTGTAGCTGCTGATCACACCAAGCAAATACCTGCTTCTTAGGAGCAACATGTGAAATGGCTCAGAAACATCATATTAAGACCCAAAAGATGCAATTTACATTTCCTGTGGCTGGAGGGACATCACTGACGTGGTGATTACATAAGTCAAGTGAGCGCCACGCAGCAGGTGCTCTGTCCCTGCGGATCCCAGGCTGGGGGCTGCAGGTGGAGATGAAGCCCTGGCAAAAGGGGTGCACGCAGCGCAACTGCTTGTGTGCAGCAGGTGTGTGGCACACGCCCTAGGGGTTGTTCATCTCAGAGCTGTAGAAGGGGCTAAGTGAACAGCGTATCCAGAGGTTGCTGCTGCTGTGAAGGAAGATCAGGCTCAGAGAAGTTTTGACATAAAGTCGTGGTCACACAGGCAATTAGTGGCAGAGTCAGAGCTAAAACTCAAGACACCTAAATGCAAGTCAGAACCCCACTCATTTGCTCATGAAACATGTTGGGAATGCGTACAATGTACAAGCTCTGTGCAAGCTCATTGGCATACACAAGGAGTAGGAGGAAAGGATCTCCCTCCAGGAGTTTATAATCCTAACACATCCTGGAAGCATCCCGGCACTTAATTAAACAAACAAACAAACAAACATCAAAACCTGCCCCTAGCTTCAGAGTTTCTGACTTAGTGGTCTCAGAGGGGCCCAGGGATCAGAGTTTTCCGCTCTGGAGTTCAGGCTCTTGCTCACTGTACCATGCTGCCTGTCCAGGTAGCAGTGTTTTCTAAAACTCCCCAGGGCATAGAAGTGTCGGTTTAGACCTGCGCTGTCCAGCAGGTGGTTACTGAGCACTTGCTCTGTGGCTCATCCCTCATGCCAGGTGCCATCAGACTCACTGTGAGCAAAAGAATTGAAACTATCTTAGTAATGACTTTTTATATTGATTCTACGTTGAAATGTTGATACTGCGGATGTATTGGGTTAAATAAAATCTACCGTTACAATTAGTTTCACATGTTCCCTGTCATGTTTGTTGTTGTTGTTGTTGTTGTTGTTTAACATGACAACTAGATAATTAAACACACACGTGGCTCACATCATAGTTCTGTTGGACAGAGCTGGTCTAGAGGATGATAAACAGTCAATTTTCTCATTGACTGTACATTTCTGTTTCTGGTTTATGCAACCAAGGGCACAAAGTAGTGGGAAGAGGGTGGCCCCTGATCCTGCCTTGGGCACTATGCCACAGGTAGAAAGGACCTTTGCCCTTGAGGTACACTGCCTGCGTCTTAATCCCAGCTTCAATGATTATTTGATAGGTGACCTTGGGTAATTTAACTCTCTGTGCCTCTATTTGCCCATCTGTAAAATGGGGAGAATGAGGCTGTTAAAAGTTTCATTGATATAACGTTACCTATTGTCATTATTCTCTCATCTCTGGATATTTTCTGTTGAGAGCTGGCTCTCAGGCTTGGTTCCAAGACCAGCTGCCACTGAACTGAAACCTATTTTAGTAACTTAAAAATGCATAATTACTCCCAACGAACGCAATCCACAAACACCAATTTTATTTCATTTCAGAGTCCTTTATCATAACCCATCCAGTGTAGCCCCTTCCCTTGCTGGTAGCCTCTTTGTTAACTTACAAGGGAAAAGAGAATGAAGACAAAGGTTGTGAGGTAACAGGAAGACAAGTCACTGCCCATGGTGACACAGAGATGCTGTCTCCGGTTCCCTCCTCCCTGATTCTTCACCATCTTCTAATGACACTCTGGGTTGGGGAGATTACCCGCGGAAGCCAGGCCAAAATATTTAGGCAGGCTTCCCTCTGAAGCAAGTGTCGTTGAGACTCAAGAAGCCATCTTTGAGGTGAGGGCACTGGATGGGGATGTAGCACTGGGCTGATTAGATTGATCATGACCCCGACCTGTGGCAGCTCCTTCAGGCTGATGGGCTCCAAGTAGGAATGGCCCAGTCCCTACAAGGGCCTGCACTGCCTTCCCCTAAAACAAGCCTTGACACAAGCCCTGTCCTCCCAGTATTGCCAGTTCTCTTTGGAAAAGCAGTTTTACAAATAACCTTTTCGGTGAGTGCGGTAGGCATGAGAAGGAGTTATTATCTCATCAGAACCCTTCTTCAGAAGTTCTGGCCCGGGGCTTTGCCCTGGGATGAAGAGGAAAGACAGCCATATGTGTGGGCAGGGAGCTTGGAGAGAAGAGTTCTCTGTGGGTGGTTTCAGTAGAAGGGAGCACATTCTGTGTAGTGACTGTGTTCAGATGTATTCAGAACTAACTAATGCCTGACACCTGAAACTCTAATCCACCTGTGAGGATCAGTGGAACTATTAAGAAAAGTTCTGTGGTCACTCCATTATCTATGCACCAACTACAAGAGTCTACAGGAGGCTCGTTAAAGGCCTGATCCTGGCACTGAACATGTAAACACGGGTAAGCCATTTGCCTCTATGTTCTTTCTCCCTTTCCTCGTCTGCGAAATGGACACGGTCACCTTACGAAGGTCAGATGAGGACATGGGCATAGAGCATGTGACTAAAAGGTAAAATGAGCAGTGATGGGGAGCGCTGATAGCTCTGAGCAGGCAGAGGCTACAGTGAAGGGGAGTCGCCAGACATCCTGCTGGAGGAGCTGTGCTAAACACAGTGGGCTCGCTGGATTTTTGGTGATTTTAAAAAGTTTTATCTGATCATTACAATAGTAATATGTGCTCATTGTGAAAAATTTGAGAAAAAAAAAGCATTGACAATAAATGAAATTACTTTCTAATCTGACTACTCAAAACTAGTGCCTATTAATGTTTTTTAGGAAATCTATGCCATATATAATTTAGTTGGGTGAAATAAAAGAGAAAAAAATTCTGGTCACTTAAAATCATTTAAACACAGAGACTTGGCTTCAGCAAGGGCAACACTGGGTTGGGGGTGGGAAGTATCGGG
>PVJD01001662.1:0-250079 GCA_004026545.1 Mormoops blainvillei
CCCCCCAAAGGCCTCTGGGCCCCACAGGCTCCTGGTTGCCCAGCCCAGCCTGGGGCCGCCGGCCCGGGAGGTGAGCCAGGTGTCGCCCATCTTCCTGTGCGTTTCACCTGCTCGCCCCGGAAGCGGCTCTCCACGAAGTCACGAGCTGAGGGGCTGTGCGGGCAGAACCCGGGCCCGCAGGCCCACAAGGGCCCTAGTCAGGTTCTTCTCCAAGGTCAAGGCGGCTTTCCTGGCATCCTGAGTGTCACCTTGTCACCCTGGGTCGGCCTCCGCGGGTCCTGGAAGAGGATGCGGCCACCGCGCACGTTTTGCAGCTTTAGGAGCCGCTCGGCGCCCTCGCGCTTCTCCTTGGCCACCTGGGGAAGAAGTGGCCCAGACCCTGCAGAGCCACATCGTCCCGGTCGAAGTAGGAACCCAGAGGGAGGTAGGCCAAGAGGGAGGTGTGGGAGGCCGCAGGTGCAAGGTGTCCGGGCGGTTGACGGGGCCTCCGTCTCGGTGCAGTAATTCTGACGAACCGGGGAAGCTCGTGGTTGTCCGGCAATGAGGAGTTTAGGCCAAACACCAGCGTCGCCGGGTCTCGGAGGCTGAGGGTGGCTGCGATGGTTCCCAAGGCGGTGACTGGATGGGAGATTGGAGGGTGGTCAGAGTCTGGAAGAAGCGGCGTCCCTGGGTCTGTGCCGTCCAAGCCCTGCTGACGCAGGAGACCGATCGCGGGGACCCCTGCAGGCGCTGTCTCTCTTGGTTTTGATACCTAATGAAATGTGAAAAAGCAGATGACACTTAAAAGAAAAGCAAAAGGTTACTAATTCAGAGATTAACTTTGGAAAAGCTCCTAAATTAGATCATGTAATTAGTTCACAGTTTAGAAGCCTTTGGTGGAATTAGATTTATGCAAACAAATTCCATTCACATAGTTTAGGAAGACTGAATGATTTTATAGATGAATTATGCTTAAAATTGAGGATTATATAAGCCTTATTCCACATTTTCTCTCTCATATCAACTGGTTTTAACAATCCAGAAACCCCGGGAACAGGCACTAAATTGTTCACTGGAACAATCCACGGTAGACACTAAAACAGTAGAAAGACAGCTGCAACAAAGCTACGTTACAGCAACTCTTCAGAAAGGTCACAAACATTCCTGGCAGGCGAGTAGCCGGGGCTGGTCGGCTCCCAATCTGATCTGCCCTGGTGTTCACATCTTTGAGCAATTCTGTACAGGGGTGAAATCAGTCAAGAGCTGGGCTAGGCCGCTGGTTTGTACATTGTATTTTTATTGTCGTTGCTTCTGGAAATCTGACAGACAAAAGAGTCAAAGGTGAAACTGCTATCCTTGTAGGCGTTGTGGACGGACACAGAAGCCCGGGGCTCTTTGATAGCCACTGGCCGAGGCAAACTCTTTGCGTCTTTCTCACTTGGTGACTTTATCACTAAATATCAGCTGCATCAAACTATACGCTGAAACATTGACCACGGTAGTCTGATCGTAACTTAAAACATTGCTCAGTGGGAATGTTTCCTTGTAGATATTGTAACTCAATAACTAACCAATATTAAAAAAATGCAATTAAGTCAACTCATCAAATATTAAAAAGAAAATGTTTTGGCTCCCCACCCCGCACCCCTCCACTGAATTGACTGGTCATTTGTCTATATAGATGAAATAAGACGTGTAATTCATTGTGCGAATATTTCTTGGACAAATTCTCCCTATCACAAACAGGTTGTTTTCAGACAGGTCAGTACATGTATGTACTATCAGAGAATGGGGAGGACAGGTCAGAGAAGTTCTGAATTTGATACTTAGCCAGAAACCTTTTCAATTCTATTTGGATTCAGGCTCAGCAGTGAAACACATCTCTGCGTAGGACTATGAATGTGTTAGGTTGGAAAAACATCTTGAGGTGTGACCGCAGCCCAGTGTTTCCACAAGAATGGCTGGGGGCCCTAAGCTGCCAGTTCGTATCATGTTTGAGAAGTCGGTGCAAACGTGCTGGAATAGGCAGCAATCTTAAACTTTGCAATGAGTTGAGTGAAGGTTTCAAAGATCAAGTATTGGAAAATGTTTGAGAAACAAAAATAATACCATGAGCTAAACCCCTGTGAAAAATGAGACTGAATGCAAAACTGTCGTGTTTAATATTTTGGTTCCGAGTTAACACTTCATGCAAATATTTTTATTTATTCCTTGCCGTTTCAATACAAATTCAGATCAGTTCTGGTTTGAGAAAAGATGCGGTTGTGCCATGCTTGTCTGTTTGCACGAAGCTCCATGGTAATGAAGCCGCACTGGAAAAAGCAGAAGTTGGTTGAAAGGGGACCTCCACGGTTTTGAGAGTGGAGATGCTAACTGTTGCCTGTATTTTTGTGTATATTTAGTTGTATTTTATTTATTTATTTTTCTTTTTCTACATTGTTATTCAGTTACAGTTTTTCCGCATAGCTCTCCCCTACCCTGCCCTCTAGAGTCAATCCCCACCCCACTGTCTGTGCCCGTGAGTCCTCTCTTCATGTTCCTTGACTTGACCCTTCCCCTTCTTTCCTCGGTATCCCCCTCCCCTCTCCCCTTCGGTCATTGTCAGTTTGTGCTTTATTTCCATGTCTCTGGTTCTATTTTGCTCGCTTGGTTTATTGATTAGGTTCCACTTCTAGGTGAGATCATTTGATATTTGGCTTTTGAGAAATTATTAACCATTTTCAGAAACACACATATTTGAGTAAATTAGGACTTTCTAACTTTGGTCTACATTTCTCCAAACATGGCCATTTCACTGATGGTTTCCGTGTTTTGTCCTGCTGTTAGGAGAGGCACTGCTGCTGGACGTCCACGCGGAGGTTTGCCCAGAGCATTTCCCTGCAGTGCGTGGAGGGCACCGACAGGGTTCTCTGACCACAGCCAAACTCCCTTCCTTAAGAAATTTTATTGCTGATTTCATATGACATAACTAATTATTTTTATTATAGAAAATATAGCTCAGCAAACATAATAAAATAAACATTCTTCTAAGTCTTCCATATTAGAAATAATAATATTGCTATATCTTTGCACATCTATGATTACCTATACAAAATAAATTTTGAGAATTGAAATTAGAGCCCAAACACACACAAACTTCTAAATCTTTAGCTATGTATTATCGAATTGCCTTGCAGAAACCCTCTCTTGATTTATAGCATTACCATCAGTGTGTGAGGCTATCTGTTTCCTGGCTTTAAGAGCAGATTATATCATTAACGCATATTTTTCAATTTTGTAGGTAAAAAATAGTTTTTATTTTCGGGGACCAGATTCTACAAGGCACCAAGTCAGTCCTCCGCTTTCTCGACGCTGCTAAATGTGTCCTTTATGTCTGGTTTCCACACAACCACAAAAATGTGTCTCAGTTTCCCAGGGAACCCTGGTCTAGGACAGTCTAGTATGTTCTTCTGCTGTTGCAAGGGCCTGAACGTTTCCTCCTTTAGTGTAGCCCGTGTTTTGAAAATACAGATTTTTATCCCCTCTGCTAAAGTGAATCCACTACGATAATGTCAGTCACAACTTGACAATGAAGGCATCTTCCCCAAATATATACTTGTTCTTTAAAGGTGTAACTAATAGGAAGTTGAAGAAGTAAGGTATATTGGCGAGGAAACTGAAGGGGAGTCTTTCTTGAAGACCCTCAACTTTTTCCACGTAGGTCATGCCTTGTACTATGGTGTCGAAAACGGCCAGTCCTCCTGTTTACTGTAGTGTGTCGAGCACGGAATGCCCATCTTGCCTGGACCTGGTCACGAGGCTGGGTGGCCTCAGAGTGACAGCATGTGCTTGTGGTGCCCATTAACATGACACATGGGGCCCACGCGGGGCTTGAACAGCGCACCATCCATAGGGGGAACAGCCCTGTTTCTGTACGTTCGTTTATGCATAAATTGATGACAAAATTGATGTGTATATTTAATTTTTTGATCAACGCCATGCAACATTCATTTAAAAACGTTTACTGACTACCCACACTGATTTTCCAAGTTTTGTACAAAATGCCCTTCTGAAATACATTCCAAGTAATATTTTCTCCCCTGAGGGAATTTGGGACAACTGTGTGAACCCTTCACTAAATTTTTCTTTGAAACTTAGATATAGTTTCTTTCAACTTAGATCTAGCCAAGTGCCTGTTCACTCAAGCAAGTAAGTAATAAATGGCTATGGGATAATGCTGAGGTAATACAATTCTTTGTCAGCATAGCAGATGAAAGACTTACAGACTTCTGTGTGAACATTTTATCTTGGTTTTTACTGATGAAACTGATTTAAAGACACTCTGTTTGTAAGCTAAGAATATGTAATGCTTAGATTTTAACAACAGTTATATAAACAGAAAGGTCAATTATTATTGGAGCTTTACATATAACTAAGAATCAAGAAAATGAATTTTTGGGGTGAATAGGAGAGTATGTTCTGTATTTTACTCTAACATGAAAAAACAAATAACATTAACAACCAATAACTTATTTTCAGTTCGTCACAAAGATGTGTAGGGAAGCCTTCGTGTCTAAAGAAGAATGGGAAGCTTCTTTTCTGCTGTGGGTGGGAAAGGGGCCACGAGCGGAACTGGCCAGGCTCGGGGGAGGCCCGCATGGCAGCCTCACAAACTCAGAGACCTAAAGTAACTGCATAGGATGGTCTGAAATTGAAACTTCCTAACTAAAGGCAGTTCACGGCCTGTCGCTTCCTGGACGAAGGTCAATCTGTACCTTAAATCAGCCTGTCTGTGGTCTTTGCACATCTAAGATAACATCCCTCAGGGTTCACCAGAGCAGAGACCACAGAACCCCGCATTGTTTTCTTATTCCCAGTATATCATGGCTCTGTGCTGTAAATGTTAACTGTTAACTGTCCTGTGCCCGCCAATGTAAAAGAAGTACGTGTCTGTCCATTTTATCCGATTCCAGAGATTTCCCCGCTTTACTTCCCTCTGCCTCCCTAATATTCCACCAACGGGTTCCGTGTAACCCCCTTACGTCGCCTCCTTGGATTGTAATGTATAAAATAAGCTGTAAATCTGCCACCGTTAGGATAATTTTCTCAAACCCTTGATATTTTTCTTTCTGGCACACCGTTGGCAGTTTGGCTCAAATAAACTCATAAACGTTCTCTGCAGGTTTAGATATTTCCTGTGTGGACATTGCTTTCCCTCCTCTGAGCCAGGGCAGCACTTTGGGCTGGGTGGGGTCTGAGGCAGGGCTCCTCAATCCTTTTATACCCCCTGACAATGAGACCAGAGACGGCCTCAGTATCTCTTAAATCCAGCAAGAATCTGCAAAAATTACAAACTCAACCTTAATCTCTTTGTATATTATGATCTACCAAGGAAAACAAATGCCAGGTGAGGGGTAATATTCTTAAGTACACCTTTCAACCTACTACCCTGCTGCACAAATATTAAAGATGCACACAGAGCCACCACTGCATTCTCTCTGGGCAGCGCTCCGACCGACTACCCAGCATTCTGTGTCCACTGGGAACAGAATGGAAGGGGGTAGGGAGGTAGTTAAAGGTTGGAAAGATGACTCGTTCGGCAGAGCAATATTAAGGCCATTAATATGCCTGTATTTCACTTCTCGTGTGCAAATATATTATTCCATCTATTAAAATATCATAAAGATGACCTATAATTAAAGATGATTCACAGTTTCAGCCACAACTAGGTATAATTTCACACAACACATTTAGGGTGAATTCACTTTTTAGCTAGTCTAATGAAAACAGTATCTACAAGGCACTGAAAAGACAGAGAAAAAGGACACTAGCCCAATAAAAAGCTGAACAACCGCTTTATGGATTCCTACCTAAATCATCTAAATTGAAGGAACATGTATAAAG
This sequence comes from Mormoops blainvillei, assembly GCA_004026545.1. NCBI lineage: Eukaryota > Metazoa > Chordata > Mammalia > Chiroptera > Mormoopidae > Mormoops > Mormoops blainvillei. The sequence goes on from PVJD01001662.1 coordinate 5,863, forward strand.
CACTGCTTAAAAGGAAATGTGAGTTTGTTCTTTGTTTTCTAATAAACCCTGTCCTTGATTTTTCTCTGTCACTGGGAGAGCCAGGCTGGCCAGTCCTCGTTTGGCCATCTCCACGTTTTATTTCACATTTGTACCGACTTGAACAACAGTTACATTTGCAACTCCAGAAAGCAAAGATGAAACTTTGTTCTTGCTTTTGTGTTGAGCTGTACAATTTATTTCTCTCTTGGCAACAGATTTTAAATCTCTCTTCCTCCCCCTCTCCCTTTTCTTCCTTTTCATGGGAACTGTTTGGTGAGTGCCGACGGAGCTGTGTGTGTGTCTCCCCCTTTGCCTGGTTTCTGTGTTGGTGTGTGCATTCATTAACGTAATTCCTCCACCTCCAACAAGGACGCATCATAAACCCGGGAGAAAAAGCCTCATAAATATTTAGATGCTCCTTCTACCTTCCAAACTAGAGTGAAAAAGCCTATTTAGTGAGGAGTTGCTCTGGGTTAATCTGCATGTGAATCAAGAAGGGGACAAAAGGATGAAAAGGTGATGGAAATTCGAATACAAACCCTGTGGTCTCCAGGGGGCCATTTATCTTGTTCTCCTCAATACCATGGCGGGTTTGGCTTTTTTCTGCGCATGAGCAAACAGAGCGGTTTCCGAAAGACCGCTGGCAAAGGCTGTGTATGCTTTGTTCCAGCTTATAAGTTTTTAAAGGAATGAAACTGCTTTACCCTTTATATGTGACTGCCTTCTTCATTCTTGGTAGCTGCTGCTCTCCTTACAGATAACATCTACATTCAGCGGTGTGTACAAATATACAGGACAGGAAGCAGGAACAAGACTTTTTTTTATTGTGGCAACATATGCATAAAACTTACCATTTTAACCATTTTTAAGTGTACAATTCAGTGGGATTAACTTTAGTCACCAGGCTGTGTAACCCTTGCCGCTGTCTTTAGAACTTTCTCATCATCCTAAAACAGAAGTTCTGTCCACATGAACAATAACTCCTGACGCTCCCTCCCCCAGCATGAACTAGAGTTTGTTAAAGCTCCATTCCTAAAGACTCTCCCTGGAGCCAGAACTGCTGGCACTTGATTTTGGAGGGTTTGGATGGGGCACGGGGTGGAGGCGGGGGAGGCGGTTTGCAGAGCAAGGCCCAGTAACCATGGGTAAAGATTAAAAAAAAAAAAAAGAGTTGAAGCTAGAATAGTCCATTCTCCTAAGAGCGGTTTCAGTGAGCGAATGAATGCAAAGCCTGGAAATGAATATGGGAAAAGACAACGTGCGTGTTAAATGGCCAGTCCGGTTTTCACCAGAACAAAAGAAAATGATAAAAAGTTTAGCAGCATTTGAAAACTGTCCATTTTCATAAGAAATTGGTTTAAGTAAGAATTTTAAAATAAAATTCAAAGATAAAAGCCTTGTAACACTGATATTATTTGGGACAAAACAACTGGATTCTGTATTTTACAGAACATTTCCACCAACTGGGGAGTACACTGTACTTGACTAAAAGACTAAAGACTAAAAAGACTAAAAGACTGAAGTGAAGTCTGGGAAGATAATGTGAATAACTGAAAAAATTTATTTATAGTGTTATCTCCCATTTTGCAAACCTCTGGGGGCTGCAACTATGTTACTTTAAACAAAAAACAGATTGGAGAATTATTGTTGATCAAGTCCCATTACAAAGCAACATGAGATGGAGGAAACTTGGAATCCATATCCACAAATTCATCGTTACTTTAAGAAATCTTTAATAATAAAAGTTCAGTGCATTGGGACCGGGGGAAACATTCCTCTTACCCCTCCAGTTCTTCTGGCTGGCTGAATATTTTAAGCAACATACAGCTGATTAACAGGAGAAACTCAAATTATAATATGTGTGCCTGGAGAATTCACATAGGCATGAAAATTCCAAAGACAGTGAGACGGCATTAGGTATATGTGACATTTTGGACAAAGGAGAAAAGGAGGGGGAAGTGAGAATGGGCAACTTACAGGTCGCTGAGGAAGAGCTGAACCCGCAGGGCAGGTAAATCCTTGCTGGGCAGCTCTGATGCCAGGGGACACGGGGTGTCCAGCACAGATGCTTGAAGGGTTCCTGACTAATGCTTAATGGGCCATGCCCAGAGGCGGATTAAGGTCGGTTGAGGCCCCGGGTGCAGAAGAAAATATTGGACCCCTTAAAAAAAAAAGAGATGGAAAATAAAATACATGCCTTCAGAAGTCGGGGCCCAGGGGTGCGCCCGCCATTAAATCCGCCTCTGCCTCTGGCCATGCCCCAAGGTTCCCTTCCTGAAGCAGGTCTTGCTATTGAAACTCTTTAAGGAAAGCGGGGAGTCAAAACCTCTTCCTGAGTTTGTCAGGCTTTAACTGATTTCAGTTTGAAATCATCTGCCTGTCAGGTGGCACGTTCTAGGCACACTCGCTCCCAACCTCCACAAGTTCAACTATAAAAAAAAGAAAAGAAGTGGGCAGCCCTACCGGGCTTGTCTTGGTGGGAACCCCTTCCTAGCGCAGCCAGCCAGGCCCCTCCCTAAGAGCGAGTATTATCAGCTGAGGCCACATGTGAGTGACTAATACTGTGCTTCCATCTGTGGAAGTCATGCCTGTTGCCGTCACTGTTTATTTAAGGTATTTTAATGTTTGATATAAAGTGAAGATGGGGTTATCAAGACATCTTTCAGGGCAGGTGCTAGGGGAAGAGAGAGAGTGAGGAGCCAGAGGCCCAAGGGAATGGGGGGCAGGGACCAGGCTGGGAAACTGGTGACTTGCAGTTCCAAATAAAGTGAAAACTAGCTTGGATTCGCCTAACCAAAGAGGAAGTCCCCTGAGCGAGGACACTGGCAAACAGGAACCAGACGGGAGCCAATGCGGGGGCTCAGACGATGTCAGGAAGGTCCTTTCTCCATGTGGCATCTTTCCTTGGCAAGCTCTCCCAGTGGTCATTAGCACCAAGGCCACGATACCCTTAAAACATCTTCGTTTTCCAAAACCAGAGATGCCATCAAAAAGAGAGGTCCCTGTGGTGCCGGAGGGTTGGCGGGAACGGTAGCGAGGATAGGGGGGCCTGCTGTGGCGAGGGGGGGCCCCAGCGGGCCCGGGGCCCTGCGCTCAGGCCTGCAGGTGGGGCGGAGGCGTAGGGCCCGAGCAGCGCCACACTAGATCTGCCATAAAACAGGGCCAGGTTACACGGGAAGGAGGCCGAGAAAGGAGAACTATGCTGGGTAGACAACTGTCGTTCTGACAGTTCACGGCAAACCGACCATTCATGGAGCTCGTGGACATGAGCTGCGTGGGTCAGGGTTGGCTGGCCAGCTAGCCGGATGCACACTGGTGCAAACACAATGAAAGTGTGTTTCTCAGTTAAGTAGAAGGAGCGGTGAAGAGGTCTGCAGGCAGCCCTTTTGGGACCACGTCCTCAACAAGCCTCCATCCTGCTGGCCCCAGTGACACACGCGCTGGAGGAGGGCAGTGGGAGGCTATTCTGGGCCAGGCCTAGAAGGGGGTCCCATCGCTTCAGCTCGTATTCTGCTGACTAGAATTCTAGTCACGTGGCCACATTTAACTTCAAGGGAGGTAGGAAATTTAGATTAGCTGCATGCCCAGGGAGAAGAGGAAGTATGTTCTGGGGAACCACGATCAAGGTTTGCCTTGGCAGTCACCAGAATTCTGCAAATGGGTCAAAAACTAGAGGCACCTGCAGTGGCATAACAGTGACAGTCACTGAGTCTTTACTGTGTGCCTGCTGCGCTCAGGGCCCTGCTCCCTCAGCCACCGGGCGCTCCCATCAGCCTGTGAGGTGGGAAAAGCCACCCCATCGGAAGACGAAGAAGCAGAGGCACGGAGAGGTCATTTAACTTGCCCAAAGCAGCAGAACTAGAAATTGTCGGAGCCAGGATTTGATACACGTTGACGGCACAGGGCTGTCAGGGGCACTAAGCGAGATGACGCGTGTGAAGGTCTAGGCTCTGCTGGGCACGTGGGAAGCAACCAGTGGGCCTCGGGTGAGTGCCGTGCCTCCGCGCAGCCGGCCTGGAGGCTGGGGGTGGTGGGGGTCCACGGAGGCAGCCTCCCTGCCGCCGGCTCTTCCCTGCTGAGTCAAAAGGGCCTCCGCGGAGCCCGGATGCGCTCGCTACGTTGGAGCAATTGCTGAATATGCTGAACCGGCTGAGTTCACCCACGCGCAGGACCGGTCGTGAACACCATCCGCACAGGTTACCTTCATGAGCAGGAACACCTTCCCATCAGGATCTGCACTCCCTTCCCGGCTCTTGTCCTCAGGCGGGGAGTCAACTGCTCCTTGCTCAACACCCGTCAAGGGCTTGAAGCACAATTCCATTGCTTTGTCATTTTTGGTTGACTTGCCTTCTTTGCCAGAGACAATTACTTCCTTTGTGTAGCCAGTGCCCCACATCATGCATGACATAGAGGAGGTCATCTGAAAGTGGTAAGGGGATGTTAACAATAATAATATCCAATACTTCACGAGCAATCACTATATGAGTTTCCAGGCACATTAAGGGCTTTATAATCATTGCCTCAGTTCCTCCGCACTGCAACACTGCAGAGCGATACTGACACCGAGCATCACTGTTTTGCAGCTGAGAGAACTGAGGATGGCTGAGATCGACTGGACTTGTCTGCCCAACATCACAGCAGAGCCAGGGCTTTTCATCACTGTGTCACCTGGCTGGACCAGCTTCAGTTCAATGACAAAGAGACCCACACCCTGTATTTGCAGAGAAGCAACTTCAAGATGAGTGCGGGATGGCGGGGTGGGAATGTGTCCAGTGCAGGAGGAGTAGCAATTAGATCCCTGCACCCTCACCCAGGGGCCATTAGGGGCCGCGGTGGCAAGTCGAAGGTCAGAACAAGTAGCCGGAAGCCCGAGGGAGAAGTCTTAGAGGGGAAGCAGAAGGGATTCCTTTGTCAAGGGATCAGAGGTTGGGCCTAGACCCCCCTCCAAGAGCTACGGCAGCATACCCCAGGGACAGAGAAGCTGCCCAGGCACCTGTAACTACAGGAGAGTTTCGCAGGAACAGTTGGGAACTATCTGCAGCGGTGGACTGGTCTCCACAGAAACGGAGAGGAAGGGACCCTGTTGGGTTTCCCCGCGATTCTTCACCAACCTCATCATTTCCCCAATGCTTGCCGTTTCTGAAACTCGACCTTTCTCTAGCTAAAACCCTCTGTCCTTGGTCCGACTTGTGCTTGCTTTGGAGGCAGAGGGACGGGGAGAGGTAGCGGAAGCCGTGTGCTCCCATGGCGGGCCTCAGAGACCCAGGGCAAGGAGGGGTGGCGGGGAGGTGCGGCTGGCAAGGGGAAGTGAGCGGAGCAGGGCTGGGGCTTGACACTGGCCTGGCTGTGGCGAGCAGAGGGTGTTGGCACCGTTTTTGGACACTTCTAGAACTTAACTCTCAGGCCCAAGAAGGATGTGTGTCGTACGGAATTTTATGCCAGCATCAGGGGGAAGCCAGTTCCCGCACCTACCTCTTTATTACAAGCGCAGTTCAAATTAATTTAGGGAGGAGTGACTACAAGCTTTGCAAATCTCCTTTGCAAGAATCCGGGGATCAGAGATGCTTGACAGCTGGAGTCACTCGAGGCTTATCATTGCACAGGGTGGACACTGGCTCCCGAACTGTTTGGTGGAAACTGCTGGCCCGTGGAAGCTGTCGGATGCTGTGTGGATGAGGCCCAGATAGAACAAACTGTGAGGTTTCATTAGCATCAAGATTTTCTCCCTGGATCTGAGGCCTCCTTTGGACTCTTAAAGAGGAAAAATAAATAGTGAATGTTTTTCTAGTTTTGTGAGGTTGACCACTCATTTAATTGAATTCAAACAACAACTACAAAAAAAAAAAAATGACAGGTCCTAGAGCTCTTTATTTTTTTTCTTTGAAATGCTTTCTAATATTTTCCTGTGGTTAACATTTTACAGAAACCAGGATTTTGCTTCAACAATGCAGATCTTATCTCAAACAGGGCACAGAATCTTAAAGCCTTCTAGAGCCGGAACCTGAACTTCAGGGTGCGCAGGAGGACTAACGCCACATAAACACAATTGGGCGGACAGACAGACGAGCTAAACACTGAGCTAGCTGGCAAGCAGTGGGATTTTTGTGCTTGGGACCTGAAAAATAAAACTGCCCTTACGCTTACTTCCTATAGCAAATGTGTCTTTTGGGAATGTTTTCCGTGTTTTCTTTTCTTCCTCACACAATTCCCCTTCACTTCCTTTCGAGAGTGGCGTCATTAACAAATGCCGTACAAAGTTGAGACGGTTGGATGCAGTGCCAATGAAGGATTCATAAATGATAAATCTCAAGTCAAGTGTTTTTTATAAAGACGTATTAAAACGCCAACAAAGTTTCCAGCCAGAAAGTGCAACAACATACATTAGGGAGAAGGTTACGGATGTGCACATCACAGTGTCAACACTCACGCATCATGTTATGAATAAAAAAATGCTATCACATCATACCAGCAAGTTGCAAGATTAAAGTAACTCGAGGTGCCCCTGAGACTGTGCAGAGAGGCTGTTGGGCTGGTAGGAAATGACCCTTGACCAAGATGACAGAGAAAATGGGAAAAGGCAGAGGCAGAGAGGACAGCCATCGAGCTGGAGACTGGCTGGGGGAGGGGAAACACCAAGAGGGAGTGCCACGTCCTGAGCTCCGATTTATGTCATTCGCACAGCAGCTCAATGACAGGACCAAGATTTTGTCTTGGGAAAAATCTGGCATAAAAATAGGTGATTTATGTTTTTTTGCTGTGATCTATCACAGTACTCCTACTTAGTGCATAATTGTTGTATACGTGTTACAATAGGCCGTTTTTATAAAAATAGATATTGAGAAGAAAATTGTTACCAAGCCCTGGTAATATCAGGGATTCAGATTGAATTTTGCGCCCAGGTACCTGGTGATGACACAAGGCCCTCTTTGTAATGAGAAAACACACGATGCCAATGTCAGCTTTGTTCAACATTACCCCCAAAACGGGGTATGTGGTTCACTGTGAAGCAGACTCATAACTGTAAAACTGTTTATTGCAAAGGTGCTTTTTCCCTTTCAGCTACCTTGGTTTACTCGCGCGTCCCTGCCCTCGTTCTGAAGGCTGGAAAGCCAGGCAGAGGAAGTTTTGGCTCCTGGGGTAAATTTTTGGAGGCCGGACGTGTGACCTGGCGGCAGACACTGGGTAACAGGCATTGGGGGCTCAGAGATCCAGCCTCGCTGAAGACCTAGGCCTTCTGGGGGCTCACCCGGAGCAATCATGTCTGCCCCAGTGACGGCCCAGGGAACCCAGCGCTGTCGCTGTCTTCTCTGCTTCAGGTGACCCCTGGAACCGATGTGCAGAAGCCACTTGGGAGGGGGTATGCATTTGTCTCCTCCCAGACTACTTTCCGATTTTGAATTCCTCCAAGCATGACCTCTGTTTTTCCCATGGAGTCTGATTTTTAAAACGGTGGGGAGGTGGGGGCTCACTGCTTTGCTTACCAAATGTCTGCGGCCATATAGAAAGCACGGTCTTGCTGAGCAGGTGCACCTACTTGCCCTTGCCAGGCACTGCAGGAAGCCCTTGACCCGGCCTAATGCAGCCGGCAGGTGCTGGGACATCCCACTTTGTACCCTGGGTCAGCCCACGACTGTTAGTGCTAGATAGGACACAACAGTAGACTCTATGCAGGTGTCCCTGGAGCTCCTGCAAGTCCGGGAGGGCACGTGCCTGTCCACCCGAGTCCTGGACCCTCTGGAAGATGTGACCTCCCCAGGACCCTTCATTAACTGCCAGCTCAGACGCCACAGGGCAGGAATACGGGGGAGGGGCAGTCTCTCCTTTGCCACACCCGCCCCACAGCTGCAGAGCTGTTTCTACCGACCAGCAGCTAAGCCCTGGGTCCCGAAGAGCGCGCGGGGGACCCGGGCCCACCGGAGATGAGCCCGCCGCCACCGCCAACCACGCCGTGAGCCTGGGGTGCAGGCTCCTCTCCCTCGGGCTGTTTGTCCTTTACTTCCCGGTGTCAGCAGTCCTGGGAACAGGAAACGGTTTGTGCAATAGGAAGCGGAGGAAACTGATGACTAACTACTTTTGAGCCTTGTGGATACATTTTCGGTTTAAGTGAAGATATTTATACACAACCCAAAACTCATGTGCATTGGTAACTATGAGCTGTACCAGGCCTCACTCTCTTTTGTGTTTAAAACAGTACCGTGCACTAAAAGCTTACTGCATGCCAGAGATTTCGTGGGGCCCTTCCTCTTCACTCATCCATATCGCCCTGGCAACATCCTTAGGTGGCATTATCCCCTTTTACAGGTGAGAAGAGAGAGGCATGTGTAGTTAAATGCCATGACCGAGATACGAACCCAGGACTTCTGAGGCTGCTGCTCCAGACCCCTGTGCTCAGCGGCCTCCTCCTGGGACCAGTAACCTGGGGTGAATGTTTTAGGACTCACTAAATGTTTCACTGCTTGGGATTTAAAGACAATCCATCTACACCATCTGTAGCAACAGCATTCCTATGGCCTGGCAGGTGGTTATGCAGTGGGGCTGAGACACCATGACTTCATTTCTTTAGTGCAGAAGGAAGTGCTTACTGGACACCAGCTGTCTGAGCCTCTTCCCCCCACCAGGCTCAGCGCTCAGCAGCCCTGACACCGAGACAGCCGGCTGCTGCTGTCCCCACTTAGTATGTGCTCCCTGTGCAGGGACAGGGCCTGGCTGGGGCTGTCTGATTAAGTGAAAGTGTGCCGTCATGAAATCAGGCACCGGACCAGCTGAGATGTTGAAACCTGGTCAGCTGAGGAAGAGGAGAAAGTCAAGTCTGGTTATCGGTCCTCAGGGGCCAAGGGACCTGGCGCGGGGAAGGGCCTGCTGCCTTTGCCCACCAGTGCCGGGCGGCCGGAGAGGCAGCTGGCATGTCTGCTGACGGGACAGTTTACAGGCCTGTCTCTGAACTCTTCCTCCGTTTCACAACTTAACACTTGAGGGTTTCTGACTTCCTCCTCGTGGTCTTTCTGCTCGTTTAAAGCTTCACCTGGACAGAGCCACGATCCTGGCACCAGGAGGGCCCCTCCCATGGTCTGTCACAGCTTTGGCGTGCAGCTGCCCACCACTCCCTAATTCCAAGCACCTCTGAACACGGAGCTGTTAAACAAAACTTGTTCCTTCCACCCATTTCATAACTTATAAACAAAAAGTGTTACTCATTTCACTACTACGTTTTATTTTCATCTAAAAAAAAATGATGCTTACCACCAGTGAATATCGAGGAAAACAGGGTGTAATTAATGCCAGTTAATCAAGTTGGTGGCCCTCACAAATCTATAGAACGTAACCCATTCTTCCAGATGGGCTTGGAAGCAAGAATCAGGAACCGGTCAGTAAATGCTGGCCTCATCAGTGCTACTTGCAGGGCCCAGCAAAGTGACGTGAAAGCTACAGAGGACTGGGGAGGAAGAAGAGCCAAGGGCTTACGTGGTGTGAAGTATAAAGAGTTCACCACAAGGAGGATGATTAAGCATGTTTTAGGTCTGACAGCAACCTGTTTATGAAAACTTTGTCACAAAATAGAAAGTAAAACTGGAGACTTCGGTATTTCATTGTAAACTGGGTAGACATGATTTACGGGAATCTTCTTTCTGAATCTGGATAGAAGCTCAAAGAACCTGTGCATATTTTAGAGAAAAAAGATATCCATTTCAGTTGCAATTAGAAAAAACTAGTAAACTCTAGTTTACTAGACATGAAGATATGAAACAAACAACTTCATGCATATGTAAAGAAGCTGACGGCAACAGAGGTAATATTCCAACTGTTTTTCAGTTGGGAGGGCAGGACCGCGCACGGGGCTGCCGGCCTGGTGGGAGTAGTCACCAGGCCTCCCGCCTTCTGCTGCTGGGCCGGGGGTCTGGGGGGCTGAGGGAAGGGCTAGGCAGGCTGGTAAGAGGGGTCACTGTGCCTTGAGTGGTGTGCAAATGCTTCCGAATTTAAACACTGATATAGCTGTGCTGGTGTGTACTGGCTGAATACCGGTGCTGCGAGAGGAATCCCTTTTAACCTTAAATCCAAAGAAGGAATAACGTGATTCTGATGAAATACTTTTGCTACGTAAGCTCCTTTAATACTAAAACGAGAGGCACTCACTTTGAGACCTGCTACAGACGCAGGGGACTACAGATGCTCTGGCCCTGGTGCCCCAGATGCTTTGTCTTCTGTGGAGTGGGACGTATCTGGCACTCCAGACCACTTCCCAGGAGTCACTGAATCACATTGCAAAACTGTCCCCACAGCGACAGCACCGAGGCCCCTCCTCCTGCCCTGCCTGCCTGGGTCAGAGGGCAAGGCTTTCCAGAGGGTCCTGTTTACTCGGGCCCCTGCTCTGGCACAGCCCGCCCTTCCTGGGGCCCGCAAGTGTCTGTGTGTTTCTGTTTCGCTCTCTGTCATTCAGACAGGTGACTACTGAAAGTAGACCACTTGTAAAGCATTTTAAAAATAAGAGCAGAAGGGAAGGAAAGGTGCCGGATTCTACCGTCCAGGAATTTTATGTTCCCCTAGTAGTAAGTTTCTCCACGAAGAGCCCTGGATGCAATTTTTTAGTGCTCTACTTTTTATTAAGTTGTAATTTTTTTTTAAAAGGATTTGATTTAATCCTTCGGAAATTATAAAAATGTAACATTTTCAGTAAAATGCATTGTCCAAGGGAAACAAAAATCCATAAATATTTTTTTTATTTCCATAAGGAGTCCAAAATCGAACGCTGGCGATTCTCAGATACATTTCTTATTGCCGTTACACAACCACACATATGTACACAGGGTTATCCTAGACACAGAAATTAAATTACTCCAAAGCCAACCTGCCGATATGGGTGAGCACACCTTATTCAGAATCACAGAGCTCAAAAAGACTTCTAAGCTCACTTAGTTCAAATCTCAGAGACACTGAGTTATTTACTCGGTGTTACACAGCTCATTAGGGGAGACTAATAAGGGCTCTTCATACCCAGCGATCTTTCCCCTGTACGATGCCAGCAGTATGTCAATGGGCTATTAGAGATTAATGTTTGAAAAGATTCAACGCCACCATTGGTTAGAATACTGAAAAAAGAAAGACTAAAAAATAACAGTACTTTAGTCACTAAAAGACATAGAGCTCTTGGGGTACACAAACTTAACTTACAGAAGGGCCAGCATCATGCCGTAAATTACTCAGGGCTTGGAAGGTCTGGCTTGAATCTTGTCCCCAGCATTTACTAGCTGTGTCACAAGAGTCACATCGCTTAGTTAACTCTCTGAGCCTGGGTTCCTTAACTATAAATGGGGATAATAAGTAACTCAGAGCTGAAGAGCCTGACAGTTTATAGGGACTCTAAAATGTCACTTCTCTTTTTGTCTCCCCAGCCCCCCTCGGAACTCTGTTAAGAAAGCAAGAATATACAGGAATCACTGGAAAATGCAACAATAAGATATACGTTAAATTTTAGTAAAGGATAATGGCATTTGACTAAATGTCTAGGGCACAAATAAGACACTTCCCTTGCTCCTAAAATGTTGTCTGACCATAGCTATTTAAAACACACACATAAATCATGAATCAAACACTCTCTCTTTAATACGTTAGAAAATCAAATCACAGATTCACCCCCGAAGGAAAAACACAACAAATCAACCCAATCCAGGGGAGCACTATGGAAATTGTTTTGCAATCATAAAACTATGAATCGGCCTGAAAGTTGATCAAAACAAAATACATTTTTAATTCTCTCATGTTCCTATATATAACAGACAATTATTTTTAAGTCAAAGTGTCTGTTTAAATGTGGAACAAAGATTGGATTACATGGCACAAGGGCCTGCCTCTTGGCTGAGAAGCTTTTTACCTCTAAAGTTTCCTTTAGGGTCAAATGAGTGGAAACCTGACCCGGCCAGTTAACATTTAACTGCTGTGCAGTGGTTTAAGCTGAATGTTAGTACTACATCTGCCACCATGTTAGTGGTTTGAAAAGGAAGCCCAATCATCATTAGAATGGCAGTGGAGGGCAGTGCCTTTCACTTGACCAATGTGTTTGCACTATCGGACATAAACATGCCTCACTGAACGGAATCCATGTTACTATTTTATTGATTAATTTCCTTGCATAAAAAAAAATCCTACGTCTGCTCTCTATGAACGCTTTAGCTTGACATTTGAGGATGACTAAAATCTGGACTCTGCTCTTCTCGGGGGAAATTTCTACCCTAAAGCCTGACACCTGGACATTGCCACCTTTTTGTCTGAGCCCACCCTCCGCACTCTCACTGCTGCTTCCAGGCTGAGGGTCCCCAGTGGTCCTGTTTGGCTCCGGGCCTGGAACATATTGCTCATTTCCACGTGGACAGCATTTCGTCTTCAGCCTTCACTTTCACTAGTTAACTTTTTCATATGGGTATGCCATTAGCTTCTGGCTTAGCCCCAGAGTGCCTGAGGGTTAACGATAGGGACTCAAATATTTGTTGAAGACAGCCACACTTAAAATGTGCCATTTCAACCTTTTAAACAGACCTGATAAGCCATCTCACAATTTAAAAGAAGTCTCAAGCAACCTACTAAGACAATAAAGAAAGGTTTACTTCACAAAGAAACTGGGAATGCCCCATTCTATTTTAGAAAACTTTAAGGATTCAGATTTTTAGAAAGAATATTCAGGACAAAAAAACTACCAAACACTGATTCTTAAGTCCAAGGAATGTTTTTGTTCCTTCAAGAACTCCATGCTGATGTAAAAGAGTGTTTGGAATACTGTACTTTTTTATTTTAAATGTCAAGAATAGCAATAAACAATAAAATCAAATTTAAGAGAACTTGTGGTTAATTACTGGTATTAGACATGGAACCATTTTTAGAATCAACATATTAGAAATTTTTCACAATGAAAAACGTTATAAGGATCTTCAACTGGGAGCTCACCCACACACACTTTCTGTCTATGTTGTAACTTGTCAGTGTCATGCGTTTTTGGAATAATGTAATTAGTCTTCCCACATGAATGTTTAGATTTTTAAGCTTCTTGGAGACAAGAGACGCCCCCCAGGATTCTCTGCATTCTCACTGCACGGACATGTGGGGTTGAGAACGGTGTCTGCCGGCCTCGAGCGCGCGCAGAGTGTGACAGGGAAAAGGCAGGGGACTGCGCTCGGGCACTCGCCTCCGGGGGGCGGCGTCTGGCTCTCATGCCCGCCTCAGATGTTTACTTTCTGGTTAGACGAAGTAAAGGAGGTAAGGGTTTTGTACAGTTCCTCGTGCCTAACAGGTACTTAATACCCTTTTTAATCATGTTTCTAATGAGTACCTACCACATACCGCACGTTGTTCTAGGCTCTGGGAATTCCAAATAGAATGAAATAAAGTCCTTACTCTCATGGAGCTTACTCACGGGGAGCGGGAGGAAACAGTCAAACGTACCCAAAGACAGAACGTGTCAGGAGGAAATAAACGCCATGAAAAGAATTAAAAGGAGGGTCAGCAGATGATAGCAAGGATGTATGTGTACACTATTGTGCTGTTGCCACTCCTGGTGGGAAAGCACCTGGAGGCCGGCTTGCAGGCAGGAAGGAAAACTCTGCAAGGAGAGGAAACACCAAGTGCAAAGCCCAACTAACTGAGGAAGAGGTTTTGACTTCCCCCTTTACTCAAAGTTTCAGTAGAAAGACCTGCTTCCGGAAGGGAACCTTGGGGCATGACCCCTTAAGCATTTTCACCCTGGTATTTGTCAGGAAGCCTCCAAGCATCCATACTGGACACCCTGAGTCCCACTGTGGGCCTATTTAAGGGCGGGAAGGGGAGAGACTCCAGGGCCTACAGCCCACGTGACAGGGGAAGAAAGGTCGACAAAGGTCAGCAAGGCAGTGGGGGCAGAGCATGCGAGGCTGCAGGCCATGGTAAGGTCTTCGGGGTTTTTATTTTAGACGGGCAATGAAAGAGCTGTGAGCAGAGAGCTGACGAGATCGATCTGTATTTGAAAACGCAATGCATAGTAACTCTTAGCAAATGCTGTAACCATTAGGGATTTAATACCCAGGAAATGGCGACTGCCTCACCTGGTTCTTTAACTCTGACCTGGTTCACTTAGTGAAGAGCTGGGTGAGCTATGATATTCCAGTTTCTGTGGGCCAAAAACGGTCAAACACTGTCAAAAGGTTCAATGTGACTTCCTGGATAGGGCCAGTAGATGCGCACAGAACGGGGGCTTTGAATAAAGCGTAAGTGGATTTGAATCCCAGATCCAGGATTCATGAGCCTGTAGTCTTAGGCCAGTAACTTAACCTCCTTCTCCTTGGGTTTCCTGTTATGTAAAATGGGGATGCAGCACAACCCAAGTCATAAGGTCGAACTGAAGATTAAATGAGTTATACATGTAAAGCACTTATACACGTAAAGCATTTAGAACAGTGCCTGGGAGCTTAATACAGAAGCGAACCGATTAAGATGGGGGATTGAATCTTTTACACTAGCATATCAAAGAAATAATTTACTACCTAAACCTTTTAAAACTACTTATCATTTTGCTAGGTACTGAAGAAGCATACCTTACTTTAGTGTTTAGACAACAGCTTTTTTTTTTTTGTTAAAATGATATTCATTATATTTATACAGTTCACCCTTTAAATAGGTAATCAATATGTGAATATTCTATGGCTCTTAACAGTAATGGATATTGGATAACTTAAAATTTTTGAGTTAAATGTTTTTAACTTTGCTTGCCAAGGCAGTTCCATTTCCTCTAAGTAGCTTAATTTTAAAAACGAACTCATTCTGTGTTCTTCAAATGAACAGGCCAGAAATTACTTGCTACTTAAAGAGTACTTGTTTGAAATTTACTTAGTAGCTTCAGTGCAACTCAATCTTAAAAAGTGTTCCTAAGAATTTGTTTGAAGCGAGTTCACGGATCAAATACAGTAGACATGACTAATAGAAAAATCTCAGGCACGTGTAACTCTCACAATAGTCAGTGATAATAAATAATTTTGTCCCAATTATTAATTGCACACGTCATAACGGGCTCGCAATAAAATGCAGGTTTAGTAACTGGTAACATTCCAAAAAGAACTACAGTGCTGCAGTTCAGAAAATTCTTTCCCAGGCTAACCTAAATATTTGAAACCCATCATACTGCTTGGCAAACCCTCCTGCCCACCGTATGATTATTTCTGCAATTTGCAAATAGAAATGTTGACTTTCGCTTTTCAACCGGGCACACGCTCTTTATTCCATTTCTTTACTGCGGCTGCATCTCATTTCTGGATGCCGATGCCATCACGAAGCAGAACACTGCGAACGCCATTCACAGCCTCAGAATTTCGTGCTCTGCGCTGCCTGCTCCGGACCGTGGCTGGCTCTCGGAATAACGGGATGCGGCAACAAAGCACACCCTGTCCCCAGAGGCGCGCCCGCCACGGGAGAGGTCACTGCACCGGCAGCGGCGACGCCGTCGGGGCGACAGGGCGCGCCTACGCGGGACTCGCCGCTCCTCAAGCTCCTTCCCGCTGCGCGGCTCCGGGAACCGGAGGAAACCGCGGGAATACGGGATGGGGGAGCGAGGGGCAGAGGGATCTTCGGGCGGTCCCACCAACGACAGCGGCAGTCGGAGCCCACCGTGACCAAGTCCTGCGAAGGCGAAAGGGGGCCGCACAAATGACACTGCCGGGACCTCGGAGCAGAGACCCCTCCGCTTCCCGTCCCCGCCCCTCGGGGTCCGTCGGGCCCCACAACCGGAGCCGTGGGTCTAGCTGAACGGCCCGCACACCTACCCCTCCCTCGTCCTCCCGGCGCGCCCCCTCCGGGGCCGGACCCGCCCCTGCCCCACGCAGGCGCACGCCAGGCCCCTCCCATCCCCCCACGCAAGAGGGGCCCGGGCGGGGGCGGGGCGACCCTCGGAAGGGGCGTGGCTGTCGGCCTTGACGCGCGCACGCGCTGTCGCACCTTACGGCTACGTGTCGGACCACGTGATGCCCACCACGAAAGTCCCCAGTGAAGCAACAGGACGTTAAAAAAAATAATTTTTTTTTTTTTTTTTTTTTGGTGGCGGGGAGGGCGATGAGAGAGCTTTTTAAAAAACTGTAGTAACGAGAAGAGAGAGTGGGGCCGGGCGGTGGCTACAGCAGTCCCGGCGCTCCGAGGCGCGTCCTGCTGGGAGTCCCTGTCACCTACTGCCACAGCCCGCCAGCGCCCGCCAGCTCAGCCAGCCTTCGGCCCCCGCCCCCGTCGACAGCACCGCCACCCGGCGCCCCACACAGGCCCCTCCCTCCGTTCTCGTCCGCCCGGGGTGGCGACCCCGGCCCGACACCCCGGCCGCGCTCATTGCGCACCGCCCGGGTCTCAGCGCCCACCCTGCGGGAAGAGCAGCGCGGCAGCGGCCCGGGGCGGGGGGCGGGGGGCGGAGCGTGCCGCCTGCCCCGCTAACGGCCGCCCTGCGCGGCCCCGCCCGCCGCCCGCCCCCGGCCCTCCCTACCCGCCGCCCCTCCCCCGCCGCCGCCGCTGGCAGCGCCGCCTGAACTGAGGCGAACTCCGCCGCCAAGTGAGTGAGGAGGAGGAGGCGGCGGCGAGGAGGAGGAGGAAGAGGAGGAGCGGAGTCAGAGCGCGGCGGCGGCGGCAGCGGCAGCGGCAGAGGCGGCCGCGGCGGGGACCAGCCCAGAGAGACCCCGAGCCCGCGGCGCAGGCGGCGGCGGCGGCTGAGCGGGCGCGACCAGCGGAGAGAGCGATCGAGCGAGAGGCGGCTCGGCTCCTCCTCGTCCGGCGCCCAGCGGCCCGCGCCCGCACTCGGCCCGCGGAGACCCGCCTCCCCCGCCGGCCTCGAGAGGGACGCGCCGAGCCGGCGGCTGCGGAGCCGCGGCGGAAAGTGCCTGCGGGGGCGGGGAGGGCGCGCGGTCCGGCCGCCCGGCGCGGGAGCGAAGCGGAGCGGGACGCCGAGTCCCGAGCGGCCGGCGGCCGGGGCTCCCCGCCCCTCCCTCCTCTCCGGCGGCGGCGGCGGCGGCGGGCGGAGTGAGCTGCGGAGCCTGGAATATGGTCGGGGAAATGGAAACGAAGGAGAAGCCGAAGCCCACCCCAGATTACCTGATGCAGCTGATGAACGACAAGAAGCTCATGAGCAGCCTGCCCAACTTCTGCGGGATCTTCAACCACCTCGAGCGGCTGCTGGACGAAGGTGAGTCGCCGCGCCGGCCCCCGCGGCCCGCGCCCGGGACCCGACGCCCGCCGGCGCGCGGGGAGGGCGGGGAGGTCGCGGCCGTTGGGGACCGAGAGGCCCGGGCGGGGCGCGGGGAGAGGGGGCGCGGAGCCGGGCTCGCGGGGCGCCGCGGGCGGCGGACGGGCGGGACGCACCCCGGACCGGGGACCCCGCACCCCGCGCCGCCCGGGCGGGTGCTCTGGTTAGGCTGCAGGGCGAGCTCCGCGGGCCTCCCGGGAGGAGCCCGGCCCGCGCCCCGGGCGCCTGAAGGACACCGGCGCGGGCCGCTCCCGGGGGGCTCTCGGAGGGACGCCGGCGGCTGCCCGCGCGGGGCCCGGGGGCTGTGCTTTGTGGGAGTTTGCGGAGCACGGACACACTCGGAGGGAGCCGCGTGGGGCTCGCTCACTTGGAGGAATTCCGCCGGAGAGCGAAAGTGGCGCGGCTGCCGCCGAAGGCGAGCCCAAAATGACAGCGGAGAGCACTTTGTGTCCTTTTGTTTGGGGAAGCGAGAACTGTTTGGGAGTCTAACTTCCCGGGGGGGGGGCGGGGGGCGAGCACGAAATACCGCGAGGCCGGCGCTGCGCGGCCGCCCGAGTTGCTGGGAAGTTCGGCGGAGGGCTGCGCCCGGACGCCGCTGCCGAGTCGGCGGGACGGGGGGCCGGCCGCCGAGGGGGCGCCCCGAAGGGCCGGGCCGGAGAGCCTGCGCGGCGGGCAGCTGTGCGCGCGGGGCGCGTCGGGGTCGGCTCGGCCCGCTCGGGGGTCGCGGCGCGAGTGCCCGGGGCAGAGGCCCGGCGCCGCCGCGCCGCGGGCTGGGGAGGCTCGTGGGCGCCGCGCAGGGCGAGGACCCGCCGAAGTCGGCTTGAAAACCGGGGCGGCCGGGGTTCCTTTCTCCGTCCGGCCGCCTCAGGGAAGGACTGTGCACATCAAACGGGAAAGTGTGTGTTTTGGGGAGACGAATAATGGACTTTAGATTTTTCACAAGGATTTGGAGATTTTTACAGTGGAGCTGGGGAAAGAAATCCGAAGCTTAAGAGAGTTGGAATGTCACTGAAGAACAAAAGGCCGGAACCGTTTCTGTGGTGAGAGACGGTTCAAGAAGACTCCCAGGAGCTGTTGTGGTTCAGGAAAGTCACAGACACAGTTGCAGAGGCGCGGGGCCGGTCCGGCCGAGCTCTCGGCTCCGCCTGCGGGGCTCGCCCGCGGCAGCCGCCGCACGGCGACGGGCTCCCGGCCGTGGGAGCGGCCGGCTGCCGATCGCCAGCTGCGCCCGAGAACACTCCAGCTGTCCTGTCCCTTTAAGGGGGTTCTGCTTCTCCTATTTGTGTTGGCCTTTGGAAGATTGTGGAGGCAGAAAACTTTCTGGAATGTCAAAAAAAAAAAAATGCTGGAACTCTTGAGCCGGGCATTTCCAAATGTGAGCGCTAAGGGGCGCCAGTTATTGTTTTTAAAATAGAAATGTTTGGAGCAGAATGTGTAACACACTGAGGAACCTCACCTGTATTAAATTTAGTTGAAACTTAAAGCATAGAGCATTTCATCTCTCATTTTGTGTCCTTGTATGTATTTACAAACATTGAAAACATTTTCTTTAAAATTGGAACAATTTTATCACATTTCAGAAATAATACGCAATTTTCTACTTGGGCATATTTCGGTGAAGTTAAGAGTTTTAGTAGGATTACTGAAATTTTTTTTTTTTTGTCCTTTTAGAGCAGTTGTTTAGAAGGAATCCTTTATAGATGTTAAAGTGAAAATAGGTCATGACGATATTTATGATTACAGTTATAAATTGCATTTTTTGACTTAAAATGTTGAATTCAATAAACGGCATAAGAGATTATAAAAAGTTGGGAAATATTTCTGTCTTATTCGTATTATTTAAAAACAGTAAATTTGAGTTTTTCTGATTAGTTCTAAAATGCTTTAATACTATGTTGACCTAAAACCTCTAAATGATAATTTGGCATTGGTTCTCTGTTCGAAAGTTTTTAACCTTTAGCTTCGATCATTTTAATCTTCCAAATCTCGAATTCCAATTATGTTATTATCTCTAACAAATGTTTGTTTGTTTCTCTGTGGTTAAATGCAGGGAGGACAGCAAGTTGAGGGTGATAACATTCTAAATTGTAATGTGTGTATATATATATATTTTTTAATGTGGTTTACTCCATTAGTTTTAGTCTGTCCTGTTTTAGCCTTTTCAGCGCCTCAGCATAAAGAGGGCTTCTGTATGGTAGCCAGAATCTTTAACATGGACAGCATAAAATGACTAGGAAGTTTGATTTTTTTTTATCAGTGCAAACATGCAGGAAAAGGGGCTATTCCTTAGTGTGGGATAAGCTGCTTCCTGTAATTGTTAGCCTTATTATAAACTTAATTTAACTGAAGAAAAAATTGGTTTCTGAAGTGCATCTTTGTGTGTGTGTGTGTGTGTGTGTGTGTGCGCGCCTGATTATTTAATTCTGAAATTTGGCAAGTTGTGCTTTGCCCCTTTGTGGCTTGTCATTGTCCAAAACAAATTAATCATGTCTTCTGTTTGTGGTTAGGAATTACATTTTCCTTTGTCTATAGGATTGACTGAAACATTCTTTTTAAATTTAGATAAAACTGTAAATTTTAGTGACTATTTTAATCAGGTTAAGATACTGTACTTAGTTGCAGTAGATGTACTTACTGATAACTAGAAATTTTGAAAGCATTGTATTTCCGAAATTATATTTTAAAACATTTTCAAGAGCAGGTTTTAAAAATGTTTGCTTGTCAGTTTGAGAATTTCTGTTTGGCAAGTTACAAATTTGAAATTTAGGTGTTTTAGATTTTCTTACTCTGTAATACCTGAATGCTTTAGGTGAGTATTTTAATTCCATTTCAGGCCAACCTTCAGCCTACATTTTGACTATGGACTATCTTTTTTGGGGGGGGTGGAGAGAGGTGCAGTGGTTGTTAGACTTTCTTCCCACGGAACATCTCTTTGTTTTTTTTTTTAAAGTTGTGGGTACAGTTATATAAAGGATGTAACTTCCGTTGATAATTCCAATACTTAAGAATCTTTCATTGACAATAGAGATAATTACAGATAAAACCGAAGTCTTCAGGTCTTAAACTGCTCTCTTTAGGGAGAAGTTTTCAACTGAGCTTCGGGGATCATCCAGGGGAAAGAGTAGTTTTAAGGTTTTTAGGTTTGTTTGTTTTTTAAACCTTTATGAAAATGAAACTTAAGCAGCAACAATACTTGAATGAAAACTCTTTTTACGGAGTATTGCGATTTAGAATTGAGAAGAATTTTATTGAAAAATAAAATCAGTTTGACTTAAAAATCCTAAATAGGGGAAAATGGAGAGCTAGGGATTTTAAAATCAGATTTTGAGTTTTTATTTTTTAGGCAGAGGGGAGGTTAAAAATTGCTGAAAATGAAAATTAGCAGGCGCTTAGTATGGTTTATGAGGAAGACCAACATAAATCTTTATTATGAATATCTGAAAAATTAGTGTGTGCCTTAGTAAAAGTGAGCAAATATATTGGATTAGATTCTGCATTACTGGTTTGAAAAATGCATTTTCATTTTCTCCTGGCCTTTTTTTTGGTGGGAGAGAATACCTTTTCTTTTTGACTTCAACTTATTCTACTGTCCTTTAAAAATGGGGCAAAAATAAAATGTTTTAAACTAAAACCTGCTTTGCTAGTTAACATTTTTCCACGTTGATATTTATTTCCATGTATTTTGCATTCATTGTTGACTGTATAAAACCCTCAGTTTCTAATACTTCAAAAATATCTTTTTGAGAAATCTTGCTTGCCTGCAATTACCGATAGTTTGAAAATTAAGTGGCTGTTTGTTAGTATTGAGAGGCTTCTTGCTATATACATTTATTACTATTTTAGGGTTTTCTTTCTTGAAAGACTGTTGACGGTAATCAATATCTGACTAATAGCTTTTACTTAAGTTAAAGGAATTATTCTGTCTTTTAAAAAAAATCTGTTGTTTAGGAGCAAAGATTTTGCATTTTCGTACAGTCCTTTTGAGTTACTAGTAATAAGAAGGAAGACAGTATTTATAATCAGTTGTTCTTTCCATTATCCTTTTCACTCCTCACCCAGGAGGTGTCCCAGCTGTATAAGGTAATAATGGAAATAATCTGTATTTTAGGTCATTTACTCAACATTATGCCGTACTTTTGAAGCTTAATCCCCCCCCACAGTCAGCATATGTATTCAAATACTGTGAGGTAGAAGGTGACTCCTTTTTCTTAATTTTCTTCAATTTATATGTTTTGTAGTAAAAGCTATACTTCCAAGGATGTCATGTAACAGTTAATAGAAATAGGTCTCTTTGCTAATAACATTTGCTAGTGTGTTTAGTATGAGCACCTTTTTTTAAATGGCTTTGAGAATATCAGTGAAAACAAGTTACCTTGACGTTTTAAATGTTTTGTACACATCACTTCTGTGATTAGCCCCTCACTAAGTCACTGTCCTGAAGCTCATTGAAGTGCATCAATTCACAGATGTTTTTGGTTTGCTTTTTCAGGGAAATAGGTTGCTGCAACAAAAGACCCAAGTGTGGTAACCCCTATTCCCTTTGCTTTGACCTCGCCTTTATTGGGGCATGATTCAGTACTCCCTTTTTTTTTTGAGGCCAGTTTACTTAGATCTGTAAAGTTTTTGTTGTATTTTGTATTTTTACTTTTGTTATTGTTGTTGTTATAAAGAATTATACCAGTTCGACCATAGGGGCAGCTTTTTACAATCTGACTGGAATGCAACTACATTTTAATTTACTTGAGAAGTTCCATGTAGTTAATACAGTTTGTTTGATTTATGGTGTACTTATAAGTAACACTTTCCTTTTTCTGTCGGAGATGGAAAATGCTATGCCATTATTGCTCTTTTTTGTCGATATCTTAAAAAACAGCCCACTGAGCAGCTCTCTGCTGTCCGTTTGCTCACTGTTGTGAAGGTGTCCGGGATCTAGTTTAGGGCCAGCGGGTGGGGGCAGTATGTGGGCCTATGTCATGCTGTCTTAAATGGAATTTTATGTGCCAATTTTTTATTTACATGATTGACAGGACTTAATTATTTTCTTAGACCCCTCTTTTTTTTTGAAATTAAGACAGTTCATTGTAAATTTAAGTGCAATAGGGTATTTTTTTGTAATGAGAACTTTTAGGGAATGCTTATACGTCTTTTAAAAATTGACATTTCAGTTTTGTGGCCCCAAATAGCTACATTGTTTGATGTCCAAGCAAGATTTTTGCACTTTATTTTCATTTATGAGACAGCAAAAAGAGCATCAGACTATTCACAGTGAGTGCAATTCGTTTTGTTAGTTTTATTAAATTTGACTGGGGGGGATGCTAAAAGTATCAGTACCTTTTCTCCCTCCTTCTAAGTTCCAGCTGGGCTAATAATCAAACTGAGAGACAGATTACGAGGAGAAAATCAGATTTTTAATACGTACTCGGGGAAGTCCCATAAGCATGAAAATTCCAAAGACTGAGACAGTGTTGGGTGGTATATCTGGACATTGGGAGACACTTTGGACAAAGGAGAAAAGAGAGGGGAGCATGGGGTCTTAGGTTTCAGAAGTGAGAGTGGGCGACCACCAGGTGCTGAGGGAGAGCTGAACACGCAGGGGGGGCAAGTCCTTGCCGGGCAGCCCAGAAAGAGTGGCCCAGGGGGTGTCGAGCTAACAGACCGGCGCCCGAAGCCCTCCTGTCGCCCACACTTAATTCAGGTTAGTTGGAGGTGCCTCCTAAGACTGCCTTCCTGGGGCAGGTTTCTCTGTCTGAGCCTCTTGGTCCAGAGGGTCTGCTGAGTATTTTGTTTCTTAAGGCAGCTGCAGGGTGACAAAACTTTGATTCCCTTCATCTGTAAATATAACCCAGGTCTGCTTTGGGTATTACTCTCTATGTAGTCATCGTGTTTAACACTGTAATATTATCTGTCTCTCTACCCTGTTAAAATTAGTTTCTTGAGGGTGCCCACCTCATAGCCTGACACATGTACACTGTGAGATATTTTTGAATTAATAAGTAGCTTTACACTTTGTATTCTTGTTTTGATTTTTAGTTTCTCCAAAATACGGGATTAAGCAAACAGGTATAAATTGGTGGTGGTTTGGGGTAATTAGGAAAAAGTACTTTTTTTCCTTAAAAATGATATTTTTTAGAAATCTTTTACTATTATTGGCAGTACTTACTCTCAAGGAGCTTAATCTTAATTTTACTTTACTACCATTGGTGTGAATAAGAATTAGAAAGGTAAATCACGTAAGCAGGAGTTTCTAGTCAATCCTTATACAGAACGTGTAGCTCCATAAGCAGGGAAGAGCTCTCAGTGCACATCACAGCTCTTGAAAGTTTGGACATGGATGGAATTATATAGGTAAGCCTTTTCCCTAGCCAGTTGCTCATAAATGTCAACGTTCAACCAATATGGAGGTTTGGAACTCTGTGCAAAGCATAGTAAATAGGAAAAATTGCTTGCCCCTAAGAGCTGCTTTGGTGTGTTCAACAGGACAAAAAAGATTATTTGAATGGTTTTAGTTAGAAGAAAGCCCAGTATAAACTTATGTGGCAGTTACAATAATTTAACACAGATAGCAGTTTTTTAAAACAGGTGTTTCAAGCTAATTTGAAACAGTGCCATTACTTAGAAAATAAATTGAAATTTTCAGTTAACTGAAACTTAACCCTTTTAAAAGGAGTGTTTTTCTGCTTTAGTCTTAACAGTGTTTTAAAATAAACATCATGAGTTTTTAACAGTATAGCTTGTACTAGATAAGTGATTTGTCCAGAATTCTTGTAATTAACAAATGATTGCACTTAATGTTTTTACCATATCGTCAGTTTCCTGAAGCAGAAGTTCTAGTTTGAAAATCTAGACATCCTGTTAAATCTAACAAAATAAACAAAATTTTGTTTGTGTTTGTAATGTTGCCTCATATATTGATGCTAACCTATATATTTTATTAAACTAAATTTTGAGGCTGGTGAATTGAATCAGTTTTCTGTAACATTTCTATTATTTACAGTAAAGTAGAATTTGTTAGTTTGGATGCTTCTGAAGGGTATTGAAGTGTCAGAAAAACAACCAAATGCAAAAGTGGACCCATGTGATATGGTCATGGTAATAAGGAAAGGGTGTGTGTGAGCGTTAACATGTGTGTAAAGGGAGATGTGCAGTGGGTATGCATTCAAGCTGGTCCTGAAATCCTTGGGACTGGGTGCTGGGGGACGTGAAGTTCCGAAACAAGGTAGGTTTTGGAAGTTAGGAATTATCTGTGACCCCCAGGATTAAAAGATTATGTATCAACAGTGGAAAGGGGAATGGGTCTTAGGTACTTAACACCTTGCTTTTGGCTTTGGTGCAGGACAGGTTGTTGTAAGGCCATGATCCCTGCGCAGTTGCAAATTACTGGGGAGACCTGTGGCTTTTGAGCTAACTTAACAGGTTAAAATATATATGAAAATTAACAAAAATATGTAATGTACATATATTTACTACATTTAAGAGAAAACTTAGGCATTTTTTGTATGAAAACATTACCTTTTAACGTCATCATATTTTATGGTGTCTCTAAAGTGTTTTACGGAGTAGTTGAAGAGATGTATATATAAAAATACTTAAAAAGTACAAAAGTTATCTTTTTTAAATGTAAGGAAAATTAAAGTAATCTCAGATCATGGAATTTCAGAGCTGCAAGGGACCTGAGAGTCTAGAGATTCTATCCTCATGCCGTAGGTACTGAGACTGAGGTCTAGAGAGGTTGTGACTTGACCAAATCACAAGGCAAGATAGTCAGAGCTGGAACTAGACCCTCAGTTCTGCCTTCTGATCCATTTTGTGAATGTGCCTGCTACTCTCTAAGTGAGACTGGAGGAGGAAAACCCAGAGGAGTTCCATGTGCTAAAAACTGCCGTGATCTGAGGTTGTGAACATGCAATTGGAGGTGTTTATTAATTGTATGATATAAAGGACTTGAGCAAATGCTGGTCAAATTCTTGGATTAGAATGTTTAAGTGGTATATCTTTATGATAGTTAACAGGGTAAAAGTGAGAAAGTAAAGGTATTTTTATGAATTCCAAAAAGCTGGAATTACCTTCTGGAGGGCAGGCTTCCCGCTAGGTGAGAGTTCCAGGAACCCATCTGTATCAGTGCACCAGCTGGTGTTGTGAGAGGCTGTGTTTGGTTTCAGTGAATTTTTTTTGAAGACTCTTTCAACGTGTTTGCTCATTCCATGATGGGTGATTTACGAGTGCACCTGCCCATGCCACGCTAAGTGTTCAGCAGCTTTTGACCAAAAATGGTATGACCCCCGTGCCCCACTCTCCCTATTTGCCCAGTCTCTCCCCAGACAACTTTTTTTTTTGTTGTTTCTCTGGATGAAAAAGTCCTCAACAGGAAAGCTTTGCCCATGTGGAAGAGGTGAAACAAAAAAAGGCAGAAGCATTAAAAGGTATCAAAATCAATGAGCTCAAAAACTGTTTTGAGCAGTGAAAAAAAGTCCCAACAGGTGTACTGCATCAAATGGAGAGTACTTGGAAGGTGACTAAAGTTTAAATGTATGAATAAATAACGAATTTTTTATGAATAAATTCCATTATTTTTTTCTGGATTCCCCCTCTTAGAGGATGTCAACTCAGAAGTTCTTAGTAACCAAAGGATAGAGCTGTCGCGCTTTAAATAATATGGTACAAAGGAGTCTAGTATGCATTTAGCATTGTTGCTGTTATTGCTATGATAACTATTTAATTAACTGCACAAGGGGAAACTTAACATTCTGACTGGAAGATTAATGTAGAGGTTTAAAATTGATTGCTAGGTGATTCAAGTCAGGAATGTGTCCTTGCATCAGTGTAGACGAGTGTGGGGTGGTAGTAACCTACTGGTTTTATCAGGTAGCAACTCTGAAGAGTGATAGCTGGGAGGTGACCGATGCTGAACTGAGTGGAAGTAGTAGCTGCCCCAGTAGCCAGCGCACCCCGTTCCTGATGCCCGCATCTGGAGCGCGGACTGCTTCGGTCACGTATTTGTGCTCAACACAATTCAGTGTCAGTTACAGTTCTTTGCATACTGTAGAGCAGTAATTGTATCCCTCTGTTAGAATTGGTGCGACATGATGTCAGGGGAATACAATTTTTAAGAAGAAATAGAAATTTCTATACCTAGTTTTCTTCTATTGCTGTTACTGCCATCATTGTTGCCGTGATGCTCCTATTGTGATGCCAGGTATTCAGGTGTCAGCTGTGTGTGTGTGTGTACATGTGTACACACGAGCCAGCAGAAGATGAAGAAGTATTTGTTTCTGTTCACATGCTAATGAGACCATGTTGCAAAGTGGTAACAGTTCTTTGACCAGTAGACTTGGGATCTAATCATGACTTTGCAGTTAGTTAGTTTGGTTATCTTGGACAGGATATCTAACCTCCGTAACTGCCATGCTAACCTCCAATCAAAGTACTCAGAGACTGACGAGTATCATATGCAAAAGGGTTTCTCAGACTGTATGGTAGCATCATCTAATTCTGTCAACATTTTTAGGTTATTTTTGATAGGGCTGACAATCAGATAAACAAAGCCACTTATAGAGAATAGAGAAGAAAAAAAGTGGAAGATTATTTATACGTGTAGGAGAATCACTGACTACAGACATTCTGATAGTTCAGAAGTCACTTTGAGCTGAAGTTTCAAGTAAGGTTTTCTTGAGAGGTGGGACCCAAGTTGGTATTAATACTTGGTAGGATTTAATGAGGTAAATGGGAAGGTGGAGGCTATTCTAGGAGAAGGGAAAGTGCAGCAGTGTCAAAACAATGGCGATGGGGAACTGTGTGTAGATTAAGTTAGTTGGAAAGGCAAATGCATGTGGAAAAGTAGTGAGAATTAAGAGTAGAGCCAGAAGACTAGGTTAGGGTTATATTGTAATGGGCCTCTAGTGCCAGGAAGATTAGTTTGCATTTTATTCTGAGTGTTGGAAGGAACCACTGAAGGCTTGGATTATATCGGGGTGCCGTACTGACTCTGGAGGTAGACCCACGTGAGTGTGCAGAATGCGTGGATTCAAGGAGGTAGAAATTGAACACAGGGTGATGAGTTAAGATAAAATAATATTTAATAAAAATATATTTATATTTTGAGCTTTCTGTATTTTAGGTTTAAACTCTGCAGTTTTTAAAAAAATGTTTAAAAATAAACATACACCCTTTTTTCTTACCCACAAGTCATTGTATTCATCCTGCAATATTGAGAACATGTGGGGCTCATTTATTTAGCTGTCAGCTTGATTTTTAGTTACTTAGAATTGAGCTTTATTTCTCTAAATTAAAGAGAATTGAAGAAACTCCTGGTTTGAGATTTTAGGAATTCTTAAATTAGTTTGACTTGGAGAAAATTTTGTCCC
Organism: Mormoops blainvillei; assembly: GCA_004026545.1. Taxonomy (NCBI): domain Eukaryota; kingdom Metazoa; phylum Chordata; class Mammalia; order Chiroptera; family Mormoopidae; genus Mormoops; species Mormoops blainvillei. Next base: position 33,472 of record PVJD01001662.1, read on the forward strand.
AGCCTCACTTATCTATTGTGAAATTTGTGTTATGAAGTACAATGTAGACTTTTCGAGAACTTTATATTACATTCTAAAATGTATTCATCATCCACTTTAGTTACTTTAATTATATTTGTATTTTAAGTAAATTAGAAATATCTTGACATTCCATCGCTAAATGTTTGTGTCTTTGAAGACTAACATTTTCTCACATTTGCTCTGTGACATCACAGAGCAAAATGGATTAATCCTACACGTGGTGTAATAACCAGGTTATGTTCAAATTTATATAGTTGTCCCTACAATATAACTAACTGGCTCATCCAAACCAGAATGCGACTCAGAGCCACTCACCGAATCTGGTTGTTAAGAGTTTAAATCTTTTAAATCTAGAACCATACCCCCCCCCCCCCCCCCCATCGATACTGATACAGCTTCCTTGTCATTGGACTTGTTTCTTTATGCCCTTGTGTATCCTAACACTTTGGAAGTTAGGGCTAAAAGAATGAATAGGTTCAAGTGTCACAAAATAGGCGATGCACTGTAAAGTTAGATACTCTTTAAAAGGTAGTTTTCTTTCACCAACAGGAATTATATTACTCACCTGAAATAATTTCTTAATGGAGAAGCCAGATGGATGCTTATTCTTACTAATTATTGGTTGGTTCGCTGGCTGCCTCAAACGGTGACTAATGAATTTTTTCTTCCTCTTTCATGATCATCATTATGGGCTTCATGGATTTTCATAGACATATCATGTTTAAGTCAAGTACAGTTATTCTTTCTGATTCAAAATGGCAGCACTTTGGTCAGCAATAGTCTTAACTGGCTTTTGTGTCTTCGAAATCTTTACCTTCTAGGACAGCTTGATGTCCCAAACTCACTTGTACTTTCCCTGCCCCACAGCTGGAGTTGGCCAACGTGTTTCTTGCTGTCAGGGCGAGGTTCCTTCCAGGCCATTCTGTGGATAGCACTAGACAGTATCGATTTTAAAATTCATGACTTCATGCTTGTATTTTCAATTCAATTTTAACATTACATTTTATATTACAATCATATCTTTTTTCCTGCCAACACCAAAATAACATGATTTCTGACAGTGACAATATTACTTATTTGGTTTACCCTACAATATAAAGAAGATACTTTCAAAATGATACTAATTACAGTAAGAATATTGAATATGTTTAAACTTTTAAAATACATTTTAGACACGTTACAAATTACAGATATAGCCAGTGACTTCTTGTTCTTCTAATTGGATAACAGTTTTCTTCTTTTTTTGACCTTTTTTTATGGTATTTATTTTTTACCAAATTTTGTTTTTGACCTTATGATGTTCTCACTTATTGGCTAAGTTGTTGTTGTACTGACTGCTTTTACCACATGTCCAGCAAAAATTAGAAGAAATACATAAAGGTAGCTAACTTACAAGGAGAAGTTTGGTCTGTTTAGACTAGTGCTTTGTATTTTAAGCACGAAAGGTAGAAAAAGAAGAGAACATAACAGGCAAATTGTTTTAATTAATGAATTCTTCGGAAGCATATTGGTTAATAAATAAATAAATAAATATAGCGGTTAAGGCTTTTAGAGTTCTGTGAGGTAAGAGAAAAATCCCTAGGTAGAAATTAAGTATTAAAAATTTATTTCTAAGTAGTTGCAAAATCTCTATTACAATTTTTTTGTCCTTAAGAACTTTTAATAGTAAGGAAGTTCTGTTCCAGCAGATGGAGATATTAGTACACAAAAGACAGTGTTTAGTAATTAAAATGTGTTGAGAAATAACCCTTTTGCTAGAATAGGATTTTTTTTTCTCTTTTAAACTGTAAGAGAAGAGTTGATTAGGAATATGACTAATGGCTGTAACTGACTTTAGTATTTGGGGTGACATGTAAATCGGTTGTGATATTTCTTTAAAGAGCTTGTCTTTTTAAGAGACCATATGTTAGTATGTTGACTATATAAAATATAATTGGTTTAGGACATCAAATTGATTGTCCTTTTTTTTCTGAAATATTTTTTCTGTCTTTATACCAAGTTTGGAGGGTTTTGTTTGTTTTGGCAGGGGACTTGAGTCCAGTATGTTTGAATGTCTTCTATTTGTATATTAGCTTTGCAGTTCTACAGTTTTAAGCCAAGCGATTGATTTCTGTCTAATAATGCAAGTCAGGAAAAAAATGTGTGCCATGGTTTAGTTATTATAAGTTATTTGAAGAGTAAGTAAGCTGTTTTGGGGATTATAGTTTTATTGTAGTAATAAAAAATTATCAGCAGTAAAAAGGTAATCTTATCTCACTTTATTATAGTTTATAGCATTCCTTAGCAGGTCTTTTTTTTTTTTTTTGCTAGGTAAATATTATATATTTTGCTTTAAAATATGCCATACAAAATTGTTGGAAAAATTGCTTACTTAAGTTCCTTCCTAGAAATGATTTGGAAGTATATATTTTTGTCAATAACACATTTAAATTATATTTTTCTAGTTGTTAAGCTTTTTAAATTGCCAAGTCAGTTGTTAAGTGCCCCTTTTCCTTCAATTACTTGGACTTGAAGTCAGACATGGGAGAAGAATATACGAGGTCTGTCCAGGAGGAATCCAGCCACGTAATATGAAAAATAGAGACATTTATTGAAGAAGGTAGAAGATACGAGAAACACTGTACATAGAACAATGATACCTCAGCCCCCTTCAAAATAGGTATGTTGGGACCTCACACAGTTCTCCCAATCACCATTAGCTGCCCTGTCATATTTTCGTGAATCTCATCGATGTTCTGAAATCTCTTCCCTTTCAAAGGTGATTTTAGTTTTAGGAAAAGCCGGAAGTCACAGGGCACGCAATCTGGACTGTAGTGGGCCTGAGTCACCTGAGTGATTTGTAGTTTTGCCAAAAAACTCTGCCTGAGACATGATGCATGAGTGGGTGTGTTGTCGTGGTGAAGCTGCCAATCACAAGTTGCCCATAGCTTGAGTCATCCCAATAGTTCCGTGGAGGAATGTTCAAGTTTAATACAAAATTGGATGCAGATTCGTTGTTCTGCTCTCTCTCATGCAAACCATTCTCTTTAAATTAACAATGACTGTACTTTTCCTGGACAGACCCCGTGTACTCATATATCCTCTTTGCTTTTATGTGGAGGACCAGGGATGAAGAGATTCTGTGGGTCCCTTTGTAGAACTGTGTCCCCCCCACCCTGTTCTTTTTCTCCTTTTTGTTGTTACTAAAATGTAGAAAATTGAAGAATCAAACATTTTCTTTTTTAAAATTTTTGTTGTTGTTCAATTACAGTCGACCCCATTTTCCCCCCATTGCTCTCCCCTGCCTTGCCTCGCCCCACATTCAGTCCTGCCCTGCCCCTGTCCTTGTCAGTGGGTCCTTCATATATGTTCCTTGACTCTTCCCCTTCCTTCCCCAGTGATCCCTCTCCCCTCTAATCACTGTCAGATTGTTTTTTATTTCCATGTCTCTGGTTCTGTTTTGCTCCCTAGTTTGTTTTGTCGATTAGGTTCCACTTAGAGGTGAGATCATGCGGTATTTGTCTTTCCCCGCCTGGCTCATTTCACTTAGCAGAATGCCCTCCAGTTCCGTCCATGCTGTCGGGAAGGGTAGGAGCTCCTTTCTTTCTGCTGTGTAGTATTCCATTTTGACAGATGTACTACAGTTTTTTGATCCACTCGTTTACTGATGGACACTTGGGCTGTTTCCAGCACTTGGCTATTATAAATAACTCTGCTATGAACATTGGGGTGCACAGGTTCTTTTGAATTGGTGTTTCAGGATTCTTAGGATATAATCCCTGCCAGTGGAATTGCCGGGTCAAAAGGCAGTTCTATTTTTAGTTTTTCTGAGGAAATTCCATACTGTTTTCCACAGTGGCTGCACCAGTCTGCATTCCCACCAACAGTGCACTAGGGCTCCCCGTTTTCTCACAACCTCACCAGCACTTGTTGTTTGTTGATTTGTTTATGATGGCCATTCTGAGAGCTGTAGAGTGGTATCTCATTGTGGTTTTAATTTTCATTGAAGATGCAGACATTTTCAATTCATCTTTGGCCATAGCGTGATTTGTGGCCTCTGAGTCCTGGGAAAGGTGATGGTGAAAGCAGAGAGGCATCATAGCATATTATCTTTGAACCTTAATGTAGATTACTTTTTTTTTTCAGGGATAGTTAGGAAAGGCCAATTTTGTGTATACATTTTTAAGATTGTTTCTTAAAGTCATTTGAGAGTTTACAAGAAGTTTAAATTCCTTCTAGTAATCATTAAAAATGTGTTGTAATAAAGAGGTATACACATTTATTTTGTTATCGTAAGCATTCTTAATAGAAAAACTCTAGACTGTATCAATTAAAAAATGAAAATCACCCGTAGTTCAATGATAATCACTGATTACATTTTGATGGATTTTTTTCTCGTTTTTCCTCTCCTCTACTTATGGGTATAACCAAGTTTGGATTCTATTGTACTACTATCTTTGCTTTTAAAAAAAATAAATTTCATAATGAACATTTCCCCTTGCCATTTCATATTCTTTGACAATATATTTTTATTATAACATAATTTAAATATAGAGTTATAATTTACTTAACCATTCTCTATTGAATATGTCACTTTGCTTTCAGGAAGCTTGTGCATATGAGATGTTTCAGAAGTTTATTACGCACTGTTGACAAAGCCTTCAGTTACTAAGTATTACAACTAGGCCCTGTGAATACAAAGTTCTTTTATTTTTGCAGTACAATTAATTGGATATCAGTATTCTATGCTGCATTCCAGCAGTGATTACTATTACTTTATCATGTTAATTTTTGAGTATCAGTTGCATATTTCACATTAGTTTTTAATGACTTAACATACTTACTTTAAATTTTTTATCCTTTTTGCAAATGCTTGAATGCATGCTATGAAATACAACAAAACTTCAGATTCATTTCCTGCTTTCAAGTTGTTTGAGTAGTAAATAGTACAAAAAGAAAAGTAATATAAGTAATATAAACATACCAAGAGAGGACTGAAGACTCATGCTAGAGGTCACTTTAGGCTGGAGAGGTTATGGAATGTTTCAGAAGAGGTAAAGTTTCACCTGGTTCCCGAAGGAGGTAGGTGGGAGGTAGGTGGGATTGAAGTGGAGAAAAGTTAAGGGAATAGTGTCCTAGACATAGGGAACAATATCTTGAATGTGAGAACATTTCAAGTAGGAGAAAGAAAGTAATTCTCTGTTGTAGAAAGCTTTAAATGCCTGGGTGTCCTATTGATAATAGGGAGATTCATTTACATCTTTCTCTTAGTTTTTTACCCCTTTTATCTACCCTGCGTTTCTGTTTAGTTTATATAAATGTGATAGATTGTTATGCTTACTGCCTATTTTCAGACTTTTTTCCTTGACTCCCCCGTCAAGGAAAATACACTCCCATGTATTTTACTACCTAATTTCAATTTTAACTATTAAAAACAGTCTGTCTATATTTACTCTTTCTTTTATTCTTTTTCACTGGTGTAGCTGGATTTACTAAATTCTCTATGATACCATTTGTTTTAGTTCTTTTCTGTATGTGTATGTTGGTGATGTGTTGGCTTTAGGTGCAGGGAAGAGGAGATACATCTGAATTGGTGAGTGTGCGAGTTGCTGCATATCTTGGTCTATGGGGCATAGTACGGGTCTAGCCCTATGCCTGCCTTTCATCATCCTCTCTTTTTACTTTAGCTGTAATGGCTTGAAAGACGGCAATTTTAGGTTTGATAGGAGAGATTGAAGATTGGCTAATTTAACTCTTGAGTTGAGGGAGGCTTTAGGGATGTGTTTGCAAACTGTGCTCCATACTATACTGACCTCCAGGTCGTCTTGAGAACAGAAGGGTTCTGTAGTCCAAGTGCAGCCGTTCCCTTTTGTGAAATCAGCGTGTGTTGACAGGTTAAGTATCCAGGATCTGCAGTAAAGAAAGCTAACTTGGTTTGACTGAGCTTTTTCTGAAATTACGTGGTAAAGGAATGCCTTTTTTCTTTTCTTTTTGGTGCTAGTGGTTTAAGAATACATTGTGGGAAATATTAGAAAGAGGATTATGAAGAGCTGTGGATCCTTAGGGGCAGGAGGGTTTAAATAATTGTTTGAGAATCTTAACTTATTTTTGGAAGAGAATGCTTGTTCAAGTCAGATCAAAGTATTCTTTGAAAAAAGTAGTTAAATTTCATTTAGTTTCGGATTATTTCATATTTCATCTGAAAGGAAGCAAGAGAAAGTGCCCTTTTTGGTTTTAATTGTATAATAGTTGAGGCAAATGGTTACAATAGTAAATTTTGTTTAATTCAATGTATTTTTTATTTAAATAAAAATTGGAACTTGCTGTTTTAAAATATAATTCACTAAATGAAAGAAAACGAATGTAGAATCCCAACAACTTAAACATAAATTGAAACATACTTTAAAATAGATATGCACAGAAAAATATGTTTATGTTCTAATATGTGCTTGGCATAAGGCTAAATTTTTTAAACTGGGGAATGGTAAGGTGAAGAGGAATGGTTAAATTTTGAAAAGAAAAATATTTATATTTGTTAGAGTGCAGTAGCTTATAGCTGTTATTTAGTCATGTAATAAAATGATGTTTTGATGACATTTAGTTTGCGGAAGCCTTTAAAAAGCAGGAAGTACAGGGTAGATGGTAGAGTAGCATTTGACCTGGAAGACCCAAAGGATTTTCGCAACGAAAAATTTGTTCTTGTTCAAGGAAAAAACCCTGTAATTCTTAGATTTTACATCTGGTATAGACTTTAGAGATCACAGTTCCATCCTTCTATTGTGTATGTAAATTCAGTTCATTTACAAAGCCTATGACAGAGTTTTCTGCAGTAGAAACAGCCGGTTTCAGGAATGGTAGCTCATTTGGCTCTTGTGACAGATATATATCTAAATGTGATACTGTTAGTCAGAGTACCTCTGGGCCTGATCCCTTCTCTGGAGGATTATGTTTTGACTGATGATTTGTGTGATGTGGCTTCCTTCTGGTGGGAGCAGTCTTAATTATTTAAATTTTATTTCATTGATTGAAATATCTAGCAAGGGATATTTTTATCTTTTGTTCTAAATTAAAAAAAATTATCCAATCCGAAGAGCGATATTGCCTTTAAACTGATATAAGTCAAAGACAAAAGGCTCTCTCCTAGGTTCATGGTGCTCTTCATTAGCACTTCCCAGCGGGCTGAATCTAGGTCCAGGAACAATTCAGTATCTGTCTACATAAGAACTTTCACGGTCTATGTTCTACACAACAAATATTTTAAAATCATTTTGTTAGCATAATCTATTCACTTCCCCCACATCCTTGTAGATCTAGGTCATTTGCCAATAATGTGATGAAAGACTAAGAAAAAGATAAGGGAAAGTGAAAAAACCACTTGTCTCATCCTCGTTGGTAGACTGGTGCGTGTGTATTGATGTTCCGTAAAGGCAGTTTCATAGGCTGTCATAGGCTTATCTGAATTTCGAAGGGCGGTTAATTCAGGAGAGATGCCTCTAAAAAATGCTTGGCCGTTTTTTATATATCTTGAATGAAAGGAAATATGAAAAGGAGCGGATAGTAGAGGGATAAATGGATCCTGTAAGAGAATGACTGTCATTAGAAAAGATGAAAGTAAGGTCTGAGTTAGAATATCCTTGTTTTGTTTTTAGGTGATAGGAAAATTTATTATACATGGTGGTAAGAGGCATGAGAGTATTATTTTTCACATTTTGTTATTACTCAAGACTAACAAACAGCTTTGATTTTTCCTGTTGGAATATATTAACTGAACATAATAGGATATACCAGGGCAACATTTAAATTTTGTTAAATGGTAACTGCATGTTACCATGTGTTGAGTTGTTCACATTTGAGCACTAAATTTTTAGTTAGCTTATTTATTGATATTTAAAGGCAGATAGCTTGGAGCTTGAGAAGGGGGAAAGAGTAAAAGTATTGGAGCAAGTAGTGATAATTAAGAGGATTCTGATAGTGTAAGTTTTGAGAATCAAGAGTCTCTTGGATAATATTACTTACTGAATAACAAGGACATTTTTCCTGATAGTGTAAGTACGGACTAGAAAAGTGGTATAAATGTGAACCAGAAAAGGTATGTATCTTACATTTTTAAAATGCTACCTATAAAGAAATATATATTATGCACATAGATATTTACATAACTAAGTAGCTGAAACGGAAGTTTCATGAAGTAATATTTGTATTACCTATGATGTAATCTAGTATTTTCTTGTTCTCTTCCATTTAAAAAATACTGGTTGTGACTAATATTATAGATTTAATGGGTTGTAACCTATGTAGTTTTATCAAAACCCAGGTTGACTCCTGCTGTAATTTAGGTTTCAACAGGCATTTTTTAAAATCCAGCACTTCACTAGGTGCTGGGGTACAAAGATGAACAGGTTTAGATCAGTCCTTCAGGACTCCCACCAGTGGTCTGGACAGAAATGAGATAAGAAAGCTGCTCTGCGGTGCTTTAACCACTGCGACAGGCACGCAGAGGTCAGGGTGGAAGGGATCACGCTATTTCTCTGCAGGGAGATGAAAACTCCCAGGTTCACATGTTACATTGTAGAATCTGAACATTTCTCTTCACTTAATGTGAAATTTAGTTCTGTTGTTTTTCTAAATTCTAAATCCCCTATAAATTCTAAAATGAATGCTATCAAGTTTACTTAAAAATACGAGATTTTCGAACTTTCAGCGTACAGGTCAAGTTTGTACAAGTAAATATTATATAGATAATCTTTGATAAACCCAAATCCTACAAGTGAGTTATATTGTTATCCTCATATGTCATGGTGTTATGTAATGGATATGTCATGGTGGCTAGCTTTAATGCCATTTACTTGGGAAATATCTGTTTTATTTCTTTTTCCTCTGAAGCATTTATTGTGACTTATTAAGAAGGTAAAGTCAGGAAGAATTGTTATATAAATATATAAACATATCTTACGTATTTATACCATTTACTGTTTGCCCTGATAGTGAAAGATGAGCTACAAAACAAACCATGAACTTTTAAATAATGGAATAAAAGATAGTAATTATCCAACACTTAGAAATTATTTTGTCATCCTACTAAAATTTGGAAATATTCTATTTATTGACATCTTTTATCTTGTGGTTAGATCCGTTCATCCACAATAAAACTCAGTACAAAAATTAGCAGTTTGGTTGCATTTTCTCAAAAAACAAAACAAAACAAAAACCCACCCAAAAAACCTTAAAACATGGCATTTCTATAGAATTTAGTTTCTGTGGGTTACACAATTGTTACAGGTTTTTCCTGTGAGTGATAGGCTACTACATCAGGTTGAGGAAGCTAATGTCTGAGTGGATGTGGTGGTTGCCCTAGAATGATTTTGCCGTTAGCAATGAAAAATGTTTTCCTTATAGTTCTTGTGCAGCAGGCCATGGAGTAAAGCACATTTTTATAATAAAGGTGATGAATTTAATCGCAAACTGGCAGCCAAATGGAAATTGCAGACCTTGATACTGGGAGAAAATTGCCTATAAAGCAACTCTTGAGAGAAGAGGCTTTAAATTTATCCACCCGTTTAGACATTGAGGAGCAGAACATAGGAATCACAGGATATTTTGCTTGGCCTGCTTGGTTCAGATGAATGACACTTGAGTGTTCTATTTAAGAGCTAGAGATACTTGGTTTAAAGTTGCTTATGCTTTGTATATAAAGCTTTTAGCACATACATTTTTGTATTTTATTAAATATCTAAAATATTGCTGCCTTTTTATATATCAGCACATGATATGCCTAAAGAATTGAAAACCATTTACGGTCACATGCTGTGTAGTTCATGCTTCTGCCATTTAATATCATGGACTACAATCTTAAAGGATGCAAAATACTCTGGGTTCGTAAGCAATAGTCAGTTGATGGAAGATCTGTCAAAAACTCTCATTCTTTTCTGTTTTACATTGTATTTAAACAATTTATAAAATTTAGACACAAAATTGTAGAATTTCTATTATGGGAGATCTGGACTTTGTTACTTCTAATTCTAAGTGATTAATGCCTGTCACTCCTAGGAATAACCTAACCCTTGATCTAATATACAGCATTAGAATATTGACTCTGAATCTTGATATATTGTAGCACGTATTTTGAGGTGCACTTTCCCCCAGTGATAGAAACAGATACTGTGTACTGGTTGAGAGTTATTTGTGAGACCTATCTGAGCATGGTGTTTAAAATGTAAAAGTGCTAATGTAAAATATACAAACAGTATTTCTTGGTGTGCTTATTGAAACTCCTGGGTTCTGAAGGAAATTAAGGATTACTTCTAGGAGGCTACTAGGTTTTGTTTGGATACATGATCCTGATGTGATTAATTACATTTTTTGAGCAGCACAGTACATTATATAGTAAGAGTTTAGCTGTGCTAAGTCTATGTTCTTAAATATAGAATTACAGAAGTGTTTAGTTTTAAAGCAAATGTGGGAATTTATTATTTGGTGGCTGAGAAAGTGAGACTAGGAGGAAGAAAAACGTTTTACAAATTCTCTGTATTTAGGAAATAATTTATGGAGGTTGTGCATGAGACTGCAGGTAATGAAAACCAAGAAATAGGAGTATTTTTTTGTTGTTAAGTTACAGTATTTTGCAGTGTATAATGTGCATGTTTTTGCCCAAATTTTTGAGGGAAAAAATTGTGATGTGCATTATACATGGGTAGAAGAATCATATTTGCTGCGTGTAATGCACACAACACATGGACTCACATTATACACAGCAGCGCATTATACTCAGCAAAATAAGGTGAGTACTAGTAATTGTAACTTTGTCATTAACAGTCATTTCATTTAAATTACTTTAGGTGCTAGATTGATTGTATTGTATCCATAGGAGAAGTAAGCTCAGTATCTGATGTTGAAGATGAATTAGAATGTTAGTCACCTCTGAAATTTGCAAAATTTAAAGATAAATAAACTCCTCTATGCCCTTATCAGTGATTGGTTGCTTGGTCATTTTGTTTATTTGTCTTAGGTAAGCTGTGGCAAGTTTATCATTCAGAGATAAGCCTTTGTGAGAGAAAAGGAAGTATACTTATATTTTAATTCTAATCCTCCTCATTCAGTAAATCAAAATGTGGAAAGCCTTATTTTCAATTTCAGAAAAAAGTTTCATATATTTTAACAGAAGATAAAGCAAGAATAAGGTATATAGAATATGTATAAATTATGAACATATATGTTAGTATGTTTTAATATAATATATTTTATATAACAAATATGTATTATGTATATATCATATACATATATTAATGATATAAGTATTATGTGTGTGTATATGTATATAATACTTCATTAAAACTTTGCTACTTTTTTGTAGCAGTCCGAGTGTAGTTGTTTATAACCTGACACTAAATTCAGTTCCCATAGATGCTGCTTGTGGTTTATATTTTTAAAAAGGATTTTTTTTTAAGCAGTGATATGCTTAAATTCACATCCAAATCTATTACTCTGTTGAAGATAGTTACAGTTGAGTTCAAGATTGTTTATGCCAGAGTCTGAAACACCTGAAGTATCTAAGATTCTTAGTTGTTCCGGAAGGGTTTTAAAATCCTGTGTTCGAATAGTCACATCACTGAATTGGCCCAAGTTTACAGAATTGGAGTGGAGCAAAATAAGGGGAATGTTCACAGTAATACTATAGTTTGAAGGTAATAGTATAAGATGTGATCCTTTTCTGTTATTTTTGTGTAGATAACTGTTGTAAGGTATTGAGTTGTAGCTATGCAAATATACATTATAAGCCAGAAGTTCTCCCCAACTTTCTTCCCCCAAGTTATTCATTTGAGGTTAAAAATTAAACTCTAGAATAGCAGTTAAACCAAAACAGGTCAGATCCTGGAGCCAAAGTTCTTAACCATTTTTAAGGAATGTGTTGTGGGAAATGCTATAGAGAATATTTGCCTCAAGTATTTAAGAGTCATTTTTAATAAGCAGAATGCACTGTGGGGTTTATATTTGAGTAGTTTGTAAGGTTTTCTTAATTGAATATTTGAAGAGGAGCTTAGGAAAAATGAGTTGGAAAAATTAAGCTGTATCTTTGTTAAATCTGTCTCCACTTTGCTATGTATGATGAATTTACATTTGCAAACAGTATTTGATTATTTGATAGGTAACCTTTCTAAGTATCTTTTATGCTTATAGAGTCTAGGAAAAGAGCAATGACAAATTTTAGGTAACTGATGTTCATCAGATCAGCAGATAATTAAATTTCAGACCTGTTTGTCAGGATACAGAATTTCCAGAATATATCACTTTACATCACAGTCATCATTGATAATGATGATATGGGCATATTTATGTATATGTATCAGATATATAGATATAGATATAGATATGTATTCATTATCTTAATCTTGACAGCGATCCTGTGTGAGCTGGAAACAAATTTATTTTCTAGATGAAGAAATGGAAGCAGACTGAGATATTACAGATAGTTTTTTTCCTCATAAGTTGCATTTCAGCACTTTGTTTCTCTATTCCTCATCACAGATCAACCATGTGATCAGCTGTTCTGTAAATTTCCTTAAACATAAAATTTTACCTAACCCGAACCGATCATTTAGGTTAGTTCTGGACAAAGACAAAGGAGAATCAGCTTTTCTCTTCTCTTGAGTTGCTCTCCTTTGTATATGCACATTCCATCCCATTATCTTTATAGCTTTAAGGAAGGTGGTGGTCTGTTGACTGTAAATACCTTGCTTGACTTGAAAGCATCCACTTTTCATAAGAGAAAAGACACGTCACTATGCAGGAAGTATATTAAGTTTCTTTCAAAGGTGGTTCATATAATACTGACCAACTGAAAGTGGGTTGACTTTTTGATGTCTTTATTCTGATATGCCTTTTAGTAAAGGTTACTACTGATGCCTCAGGTGGCTGTGAATTGGCCTGGTTTCCAGAGGTTTTATGGTCTTTTACACACTTGCCTGCTTTTAAATAAAGTGTACTGTAGGGTTCTAATGTACAGCCTGTTCTGTTGCCTATGACATTACCTAACTAAAGAATGTGAATCTTGCTGTACTTAGTCTTCCTAAGAATGTTTGATTTTAAACCACTATTTGGGAGAGATTCATCTCTCAATAACTAGATTTCACTCATTTTCCAGTATAATGGTGGCAGTGGAGTGCTGTTTGAAATAAGGTTATTTTTTAGATTTTGGTTTAAGTCAGTAATATTCTACGTGTTCCTATCAGTGCAGGCCTCAGTGAAGACAGAACTTTGTTTTTAGAAATTGCATTCATTATGAATTTTCTAAGGGAAAAATAAGTATTGGTTTCAAGGAACAGATTCCTAATTTGAATGGTAATGTGCATATCTTTAAACCTTAGTGTGGCTGCTCTAAAATAAACAAGTCTTTGTTGGCCTGTGTTTTTGAAATGTTTTTGAGTAAATGAAGTACCTTGAACAAGAAAAGCAGGACCATTTGCCTGGATAATCATAGGCATTGCTAAACAGACCAGTCTAGTACAGAGATGGGACTGGGGTTCTGAATATCAAGGTTTGGGGAAAATCCCTGAGAGGGGAGAGAAGTATATATTAAAATTTTTTTTTAATGTATCAGATCTGTCAACATTATATGTCATCAGAGTGATAAGTATACTTCCATGTTTTATCCACTTTAAACCTTCTTTCCTTCATAAGAATTGCAGTAAGTGCAGTTTTACATATCTAGAATCCAGTTTTCCCTAGCTTGGTCTTTCCTGCTGTAAGAACCAAATGAAACCACAGAACTCTGTTGTTGACTCTCTTTAAAAATTGCTTTGTGTACTGTTCAGGTCCATGTGTTTACATCCCAGGATACCCAGCCTCATTCGTCAGTCACTTCCAGCCGCTAGTCTATTTACATAGAATCCACTTACTGCTGGGGGAGTGGTGACAGCAGAGGCTGTGCTGCTTGCCAGCTCGTCCCCGGCACCCACGTGCCATGGAAAGACAGGACATAGTAACAGCAGACTGTTAGGTGCCAAGCAGTTTATAACTGTTATGCAGTGAAAAAAATTTGTTTTTCCTACCAGGCTGAGAAGTTTAGGTCTAAAGTTATCTTAGGTGTCCTTAGAGATGAGAGTAAACATAGACCATGAAAAACTTGAGTGACTTGTTGTTGGACACACAGCAAGTTCCTGGTAGGTCTTAAATGAGAATCTCATCTGACTTGCATTGTAGGTTTAGTTTATATTATACCATTCTCTCTCTCTATTTGTGTGTATACACAAGTATACATAGGCACGTCTCTTTCTTTTTTTGTTTATCCATATCTTCAATTTCTGCCCTTTCCCCTTCTTTCTCCCATTCTCTTTTACTACCTGCTGTTGTTTCTGCTGTCGCTGCTGTCCTGAATACCAGGACCACTTTCCCTGGCAGTGTGGTACGAGTAAAAGAATACAACTTTTGGAGTCAGAGCCAGTTTGGACCCTGACTCACAAGTTATGTGATCTTTGGTAAAGTGCCTAATCCTCAAATCCCAGTTTCCTAACTATAAAGCGGAGATGAGAACAGTACTCACCTTTAAGGAGATCCACCTAACCAGACTGTAATGATAAAGTGTTGACCTCCCAGGCAGACTTTGAAGGGATACTTAGCACTTGGAAAGATGTTAGACTTCATGACCCTAAATTCTGAGTTTCAGAGGTGCTCCTCCTTACTAATTGTGTGCTGTCCTTATTACCACCAGCCTGTCAGCTTTTTCATTCCCAGTAGCAGGATGCTGTGGCATTTAAATCAGCCCTGGAGAAGGCTGGGTAACAGGAGAAACGGAGATGGTGTAACAGGTAGCTGGACAATTTGTTTACAGGGGAGAATTTATTTTAAACTGTGTCCTGTAGCGATGCCTCCTTGTGCAGTTGTCTGGTCGGCTAGGTTTCCCCAGAAGGCTTTGTCAAATGTGTCTGCTCTTGGAAGCGCAGTCTCAAGCAGGAATGTGAGGTCTAGAGAAAGCAGGAGCTCTTCTTGGTTTCCTGTCTGAGAACTCAGTTTTCTCTGACTAATTACTTTTAATACATCTGTTCCCTAACCATATAGACCACGTGATCATTGAAGCCAACATATTACTTTTAACATTTTCATACTTTCCTTAGATTTTGTTACAGGAAAATAGTGAGGAATAGAAATTCCATAAAAGTTAAAATTACTATTACTTCACTATATGAAGTAAGGTGAGAGGTGCTTCTTTGAGACCATACCTGAGCACTCTGCTTCGGCTGTGACTTCTGCTCACTTAGTTTCTGAGAGAGCAGGAACCATGTCTGTTTTTGCACATGACTGTATCCTCAGGACCTCAATCAGTGCTTAGTTCATAGTAGGTCTACAATACAACTTTGTTGAATGCATGTAAGAGAAACCGTTATATTGTATGTACTATAGATTATTGACAGTTTTTAAAAAAACTCAGATTATACTTTATTCAGGCCAGTCTATTTTATAAACAGTTTGTACTTTTAGGAAATAAAATAAAAACTAACTATTAAGCCCTCCACTAAATATGCTTTGAATAAAATGTTGAACTGTGTAGACTATAAATATAGAGGTTATGAAAAACCTTGAGGAAGGAGTCATTCCAGCCCTTTTGGTGCTGTCCTGGGAGGGGCCTCCTTTTCTTTAGGGGGGTGTGTGTGTTAAAGCTAAGACCATTCATATTGCGATGTTTGTGCATTTTATCTTCTCATTCAATCTAAAATATACTAGGACAGGGTCCTCAGTGCCATGGACAGCAGGAGGTGAGCTTGAATGTAATGCTCTTGAATCATCCCGAAACTACCCCCCCACCCCGTCCATGGAAAAACTGTCTTCCACGAAACCAGTCCCTGGTGCCAAAAAGGTTGGGGACTGATGCACTAGAGAGTTTTAACATTGATGTAATGAACATACGTTATTAACCAAGTGTTTTAGAGTCTCACAAATCCAGAATAAAGAGAGCCAAACCCTCTTAAGGGGAAAGAATTCATTATTCATTTCTGATGCTTTAAAAGGAAAAAGGAATGAGGAATCAAACATATAACCTATTGATGCTTGAGTGAAGTTTCAAGAATGCTTTGTAGCTTTGTGTGTTTTTGTGTTAATGGTCCTTAAAAGGTTTGTTTAAGTGGTGTCACCCCTTCCTCCTCCCTGCCCCCATCCAGATGTTGGGACTGTAGCAAAAGGCAAAAACAAAGCTCTCTGCTGTCCAGATTTTACATTCTTATGTAGGAGACAGGGCAATAAGCAATAAATACATTCTCTGCCATGTTAGCCAGTGTGAATTATGGGAATACGTTGAACAGGATAAAGGAATTGGAGTGTTCTGGATGGATTGGAGCAAATTGCAGTTATTGAATAGGGAGGTCGGAGAGAACCTTGTTGAGATAGTGACACTGGGGCAGAGATTTGAAAGAGGTAATGGAGTGAGCCATGCTGCTCCCTGGGGCTAGCTTTCCAAATAGAGGGAATAGTCAATGCAAAACTGTGAGGCCAAGGCCAGCAGTTCCCTCTGTGGCTGTAGCTGTGAGTGGTCATTGGGGCGGTGGGGGTGGGGGAGGGCTAGATTTGTTAGGAGAGTGGGACCGGGTAAGAGGGAGCCTCTGGGTGCTGTGGGTCCTTGCAGATCTTTGCGAGACCTGAGCTTTCACACTAACTGCATTCGAGCGTTGGTTCTCAAACATGGTCCAGGCCCTTTTAGGGAGACTGTGAGAACAAACTCTTTTCATAATAACGTTACTTGACTTTAATTCATTCTCAAATGAGTGTACAGTGGAGCATTCTACAGGCTGCGTGTGCTGCATGATATTGCAACAGATCGAATTTAGAAGATAGGAGTGTCTGCTTTCTTTTAAGGAAGAGAGGTTAAAAGACTTGCAAAAATATAAAACAGTGCCTCTTCCTACTATTTTGTCTTGTTGGAAAATATCTGTTTTCCATAAAATGTTTTCGTTAGCATATAATGAGGTTTACTATTATTATAAAATGAGTCAAAAGTAATTTCAAGTTTTGATTTCAAATACAGCAAGTATTAATAGTTATAACTCTGACCAATATAAGCTGTTTAGGCTCCTTGTAGTAATTTTTTAAGCGTTGGCTCCTGAGACCAAAGTTTGAGAATAGCTCCATTGGAGGGTTTGAGCAGAGGAGGGACATTGCTTGGATTTTAACAGGCTGACTGTGGAGAATACAGAATAGGCTGCCATGAGGCAGGGGTGGGAGCACGTAGACTGGTGGTTTAGGGGAGAAATTATTTTGGCGAGAATTAGGATGGTGTAGGGGTTGAGGTGATGAGAAGTGGGATTCTGGATGTGTTTTACTAGTGGATTAGATATGAAGTGTGAGAGAATGGACTTGCCATTTTCTGATATTGTAGGAACAATTTTGGGGACAGATAAGGAGTTTGGTTTTGAATATGTCAAGGTGACATGTTTCATGTTTTGAAGGCAGTTGGAAATAGGCTTTTGGGGTTCAGGGAAGGTTGGTCTGAAATGTCCTTGACCAAGTTATTGTTGGATTGTTTCGATAATATTTTATGATAACAATTAGCTTTCATTCTAATAATAAATTAATAATAATAAATTTATCTTTTATGATCTCAATAAGAGTGCCGTATTCTACATTTTAAAACTCATTAAAATTGCTTTCCAAGAATACACGATAGAAGAACATACACTTTTAATAGGCAGTAAAAATATAGTAAATGCAGTTGTGCCAGGAGCAGAACATTAGATATTCTGAATCTAGTTCTTTGTATAGTTAATCAACATTGGCTTAATTAAAGGGGATTATATTGTTTTATCATTTTAAAGTAAAGGTTTCAGTTCCAGTCACATTCACAACTGAGGTTACTGTAGTATTGCTCTTGTTTAAAAAAAAAATAGTTTGATTTTCTTTTCTAAGTTAAAACCTTGATGCTTTCTGTAAAGGACCTTTTGAAACATTGTGTGTAGCAGATTGTCTGCTGACATTCATTTGCTTTTGTTTATGGAATTAAGGTGATACTCATGTGTTGCATGATTATAATCTTAGGGTTTTCCTCTATTGAGCTTAGGTGGAATTTGGGATACAACTGAAAAGGATAATTAAAAAAATCAAAGAAATTGATTAGGAAAGGTAATCCATCCCTCTCCCTACGTAGATATAATTCCTTCAAAATTTTGGGGAGTTATGTTTCATTTTTATTCTGATTTACCAAAATCTCTTTAAAGCCCTTAGGGATTTGGGGCTCGAAGACGATAAAATGCTCAGTGACAGGTCCCTTCTCACTTTCTCCAATACAGATGTGTAGAACCACTGTTACATTAGGGTTTAGTACTTCCCGAGGATATTAGTAGTTTAATACATTTTGGCAATGGGTGATTCCAGTAGGAGTAGGATTGACTGTATGTGGTTCTCAATCAGTCATGAAATATATACAGTTCCTTCTTACGGGGCATTGGCACAGGCGGGCTGCAAAAATGGGGTCTCTGCGAAGAAAAGGAGGGCACACAGACTCCTAATTGATAGAATTGCAGAGCAGAGAGAAACCATAAGTGGGATGTGGTCTAACTTCATTTTACAGAAGAAGAACTGAGACCCACCGGGTTAAGTTCAAAGCCATACATTTAATTCTTGCAGGGAATCAGGAGTAAAATCTAGGTTGTGTAAACTGAAGACCAGTCCTTTTTACTTCTACAGGTAGTTATTAGATTTGCTTTCTACAGGAAAAAGTCATCGTTGATGGATTGTAGATTTTCTTTATGTTCTTAGGGTGGGTTTAAAGTACATGTGTTTCTTAAGAATATATGTTAAAGAATTAAATATTTTTTAAATTATTTTGACTACTTTGAAATAGATATTATTTTTTAAAATAATTTTTAGTGTATTTTTTTACTGCCATTTAGTCTCCTTACACACTCCTCCCCCCAGCTATCACTGTACTGTTGTCCATGTCCATGAGTTCTTTTTCCTTTTTGCTCAGTCTTTCCATTCCTGTAAATTACCCCCCACCCATAGCTGTCATCCTGCTCTCCATCTATGAGTTTGTCCCCATTTTCCCTGTTAGTTCAGTTTGTTCATTAGGTTCCACTTATAAGTAAAATCAGATGGTATTCATCTTTCTCTGACTGGCTTATTTCACTTAGCATAATGTTCACCAGGCCCACCCCTGCTGTCAGAAAGGGTAAAACTTTCTTTTTTTTTATGGCTGAATAGTAGTCCATTGTGTATGCCCCATAGTTGTTTCATTTACTCATCTACTGATGGACACTAAGGCTACTTCCATATCTTGGCGATTGTAAATAATGTTGCAATGAACATAGGGGTACTTATGTTCTTTCAAATTCGTGTTTGGGTTCCTTCGGATATATTTCCAGAAGTGGGATAGCTGAATTGAAAGGCAGATCCATTTTTAAGTTTTTACGTTTGCTCCATACTGCTTTCCACAGTGGCTGCAACAGTGAGCATTCCCACCAACAATGCGAAACGGTCCCAGTTTCGCCACATCCTTTCCAGCACTTGTTGTTTGTTGATTCTGACAGGTGTGAGATGGTATCTCGTTATGGTTTTAATTTGCAGTTCTCTGATGATTGGTAACGTTGAGCATATTTTCACCTGTACATTGGCCATCTGTATGTCCTCTTTGGAGAAGTGTCTGTTCAGGTCTTTTGCCCATTTTTTGATTGGGATTTTTTTTGGTGTTGATAGATTTTTAGATATTAACACCTTATCAGGTGCATGTGTTTTTCCATTCTGTGGGCTGTCTTTTTATTTTGTTGATGATTTCCTTTGCTGTGCAAAAACTTTAATTTAGTTTCATGTAGCCCCATTTGTTTATTTTTTCTTTTGTTTCCCTTGCCTGGGGAGATAGAGCAGATAAAATATTGCTATGAGCTATGTCTGAGATTTTGCTGCTTGTTTTCTTCTAGGATTTTTATGGTTTCAGGTGTAACATGTAAGTCTTTCATCCATTTTGAATTTATTCTTGTGTGTAGTGTAAGAAGATGGTCTAGTTTCATTTTTCCACAGGTATCTGTCCAATTTTCCCAACACCTTTTATTGAATAAAGTATCTTTAGCTTATTGTGTATGCTTGCTTCTGTGTCGAATATTAATTGACTATAAAGGTGTAGGTTTATTTCTGGGCTGTCTATTCTGTTCCATTGATCTGTGTGTCTGTTTTTATGCCAGCGCCAGGCTGTTTTGATTACTGTGGCCTTGTAGGATAGTTTGATATTAGGTATATTGTGATTCCTCTAACTTTTTTTCCTTTCTGATGGTTGCTGTTGCTAGGCGGGGCTTTTTGTGGTTCCATATAAATTTTTGAAATATTTGTTCAAGTTCTGTAAAATATGTCATTGGAATCTTGGTAGGAATTTCGGCATAGTACTGGACATCTTAGACACAGCAATCAGACAAGAAGAAGAAACAAAAGACATCCAGATTGGGAAGGAAGAAGTAAAACTGTCTTTGTTTGTAGATGATGTGACACTGTACATACAGAATCCCAAAGATTTCACCAAGAAACTACTAGGACTGACAAATGAATTCAGCAAAGTAGCAGGATACAAAATTAATATCTAGAAATCAGTTGGCATTTTTATATTCCAGTAACAAACTGACAGAAAGGGAAATTAAAAGAGCAATCCCATTTACAATTGCTTCAAAAAGAATAAAATGTCTAGAAATACATCTAACCAAGGAGGTAAAAGACCTATACTCGGATGAGATGCGTCTATGGATGATCACTGAAACATTATTTACAATAGTGCGAAATCTGCGGTATAAAAATGCATAATAGAAAAATGGTTATTTATAGTATATCTATATAATTTTAATATTATAGACATTAAAATTATGCAAAGAAAAAGTTTGTTAACGTAGGAAAAATGTCGATGTTGTCATGTGTTAGAGAAAAGCATCATAAATAATTGTCAGTATGGAATAAGCTCAAATATGTAAAAAATAAATGAACTGTAAAAAATGAACAAAAAAGACCTGTACTTGGAAAATTATGAGACACTAAAGATAGAAATTGAAGAAGATACAATAAATGGAAGCACATACTGTGTTCATGGCTAGGAAGAATTAACATCATTAAAATGTCCATACTCAAAGCAGTCTATGGAGATTATTTTGAATGCGTTCCTTGAGCAGGGTTTCTTTTTTTTTTTTTTTCCTTCAAAAACTAGAAAAGACATTTGCATGGCTTACATTCTCTCCCACCCCTGATTAAATCCCTCGGCAGGCAAAAGCAAATACTTTTAATTTTTTATTTTGAAGTAAATTTAGGTTTGATAAAAAGTGGAAAAAGTAGTTACAGAGGTTAATGATTACTCACGTAACTACAATACTCTAGTTATAGGAACCAGGAAATTAACATTCATACAATATTATTAACTAACTTGTGTTTCTTTAGTTTCTTCCAGTTCGTGACACTGTCACGTTCTTTCATGGCACTTTTGTTTGACACATTTGAGGATTACTGGTCTGTTATTTTGTAGAGTATTCATCAGTTTGGGCTTTTCTTATGTTATGATTAGATTGAGGTTATGCATTTTTGGCAAGAAAATGGCAGAAGTACTGGCCAGCCATTTGTTCTCAGTGCATCACACTAGGGGTGTAATTGGTAAACTAGGGGTTTTCGGTAATGCTGACTTCGATCGCCTGGTTAAGGTGATATCTGCCAGTTTTCTCATTATAGTCTCTCTCTTTTCCTTTGTAATTAGTAAATGTCCTGTGGGGAGATACTCTGAAACTGTACAGATAATCCTATTTCTCATACTTTCTGTTCACTAACTTCATCCATTGAATTGTTCTTGCCTGCAGTAATTATTACTGTGGTTTTCTACTGTCAATTTTCTATATCCCTCTTTCTTTCTATATTTATTAATTGGAATTTTATAAGGATGGTCTGTCCCTTCTCTCTCATGTATGTATTTTATTCAGTTTATGTCATTTTGGTGACATGGATTATAATCCATGACAGTCTGTCATGTTATAAGTAAGAACTTCTAATAAAATTATTTTTGAAATATTAATACATTGAGATTATTATAAATTTAAAGGCCTATAAGTATATGGTGAAAAAAAAACTCTCTTCCACCTCCATATCCTGGGTACCCATTTCCATTGCAATGAGTTTATTTTTATTCATCCAGAAATATTAAAAGAGTTGAGAAAAGAATCTTTAATAAAAATTCCTAGATTCTCAAGTATTTTTATCTGGATTCTGATAATACCTTCTGATTTACAGTTATATCTTAAAATTATTTTGACAAATGTTTCTTAACCTTCAGATTTAAATTTAAATTTTCATACAATGTATATTATATGGAATTAAGGACTAGTTTCTCCTGAGTATTCTAAAGAACTAAATGTCTAGAAACAAAATTTTTATTCATTAGTACTTGATATTTAATTTATGTAACAGAGTTCAAAAATAACTACCTCCAAACAGAATTTAATTTAAATGATAAAGGATACATATTCCAGTTAAATAATAGGCTTTTATTCACTTTTTTAAAACCCCTTTCCCTCACTCTATTCTGTTCTTTCTAATAGCCTTCTTTGTCTTCTGTGTAGACCAGCAGTATCTATGTACTCAGGAAGCTGGGAGTGAAAGAAGGTTGCAAAAATGGGTTTTTTGGAGTCACCAGTAAATTGAACTTACTGGACTAAATATAGTAGAGCTAGTAATAAACCAGAAGTTGGTTTGTACCATTTTCTTCTTTTACATTTTCTAATTACTATACCTTAAAGCGAATTTTAAGATTGTTATTTCAGAAAGTCTTTTATGAAACCATAAATAAAAGGTGGTTGGATTTACTGTGACCTGGGACCAATTTTTTAAATCTCTGAGTATTATTATTATTATTGTTACTATTATTATTTTGAAAAATGGATATTCTACTTCAGATTCTGATGAGAATCAGATGATAATTCATATAAATTAACATAATGGAGGTACTCATATATTTAAAAATAATTAGATAGGTCTTTGTGAGTTTTCTAAGAGTTGAGAGTCACTCACTCAGTTCTTACTATAATTTTGTATGGAGAATCCAGTAATTCCTGCAACATTTGACTTAACGTACTTTCTCCTTTCTTAATGGGAATATCTTTATTTTCTAAGTGATAACTACAAAACTGTTCACATAGTAATGTGAAAGCTTAAATAGTCTCTATAAATCCACCTCTCAGAGATGACCACTATTAATAGTTGTTATATCTTTACAGTTGACATGTAAATTATATTAATTTGAGGTATACAACATAGTGATTAGACATTTATATAACTTACAAAGTGATCACCCTGTAAGTCTAGTACCCATCCAACATCATACATGGTTGTTACAGTATTATTGACTGTATTCCTTGTACTGTACTTCATATTCCCTGTGCTATGACTGGCAATTTGTACTTCCCAATGCCTTTACCCTCCCTTCACCCTCCTCCTGCCCCCTCCGCCCTCGCCCCCATCCTGTGAACCATCTATTTGTTCTCTGTATATACAGAGTTTGTTTCTGTTTTGTTTGTTTATTTTGTTTTTTAGATTCCACATGTAAATGAAATCATATGGTATTTGTTTTTGACTTACTTCATTTAGCGTAATACCCTCTAGGTCCATCCATACCTAGGCATGAAGCGCTAGATCATATGGTAGTTCTGTTTTTAGTTTTTGAGGGGTAATATCTTTTTTTTTTAACTTTAATGTGTCTGTCTTAAAATACAAATGCTTAGTATACATTGGATCATATAATAGACTTTCTTTTCTGTAACCCTTGAAAGAACTTTTGCAAGCAGGTGCAGCTGTTGTCAGATACCTTACACGACACCAAACAGCTGCTGAGAACAATCATGGAAACAGGATGTACATTTTCATGAGACTTAGCTGTTTCCTATTTTTTATGAGATATATGAACAGTTTTGCACAATTGTTAATTTTGGCAATTTAGAAGAGAGCTGTGATGTTGAATTTAATTTCGTAGTTTTTCTTTTTGTGCTTGTAGTTCTGAAGTACAAATACAGTTTAACCCAGAAAATAACGTCCCATCTAGAGAATTATTGATAGCTTGCTTTTTTTTGTCACTTTCAAAACAATTTCCTCAAAATTAAATCAGATTTAATTTATTTTGGTTGTTTGAGTAAGCAAAACATATTCCACTAAATAGTGCATATTGTTTAGTAACCTGCTTTTTAATGCATTTGCTTTTCTGTCCCTTGTGAATGTGACTTTAAAATGAGCACAGTGAAGTTATATTATTCCATGGGTTTTTCTATGCTCAGAATATCTTTAAAACTTTTCCAGTATTTAGTAAACCCTGAATTAGAGGTTTCTTTTAGCAGAAGAGAGCTCTGTTGACTAACGGTACATGACAGCCACCTCTATGTAGTGGCAGTTCTTCAGTTATAAATATACCCCTAATGTTTTAATAGTCAATGAATATCATGTAAATAGAGACTAAGAATTTATTAAGTAAGACCTAAACTAACTAAAAGCTTACTTTGCTGTTTATGTGAGTGTGCTGGGTTCGTGTCCAGCTAGAGACGGATTGCGGTAGCGAGGAAATACAGAGCTCATTTCAACTTCAATTGAAAAGGTGAAAGCTGTCATTTTAACTTTTCTTGTAAAATTTATACTACATACATCAAAACATATATATTTTTATAAATAGTTGGCTCTTATTTTACTGAATAAATTAATGCAAAATGTGAAATTTAAAAATGAGACATTAATGGTCAGTTGATACAACTTTTTTACTTTAGCTCCAGCTGTATCACAAGGATAAAGTAATTTTTTGATGGATTTAAGTGTAAGGCACAGAAAAAACAGATGCCCAAATATAATGCCTGTTAACATTGGAATAGCTAGTTGAGCAATTAGAATTAGCTACCATAACATTGAGTACAGGACATGTCTTGTAAAACATTTTTTTCAGTGTTTTAAACAGTCATCTTTCAATTTGGACTGTTACAAATCCTGAAAATAATAACTCTTATCCATTTTATTGGTGTATCATTGATAGTTTTTATTTACAACTGAGCTAGTAAATATTTTTAATATTTCCAATTTTTTGTTTTCTTAGTTTAGATTTGTTGAAAAAAGTCTAAGCCAGAACATGAAATAGGGCTATATTTTATTCTTTTATCTATTCTTCCAGTATTGCAGGATTGGATTATACACAGTATTTATCTATCTTGGTTAATGACTTTAATTTTATAATTTAGATTTCTCACCTTCTATTTTTCTCTCCTGTATTATTCATTTGTCTTGAATTCTGACATTTAACTTTTCCCATAGAGTGATTCATCTGTTAGTTAATCTGATAATTAAGATTTTAAAAGAAGGTGCAAAATTTTAAGGTGGTGAAGGGTGGGGTGCACATTAGAATAACGCAGATGTAATAAAAGAGGGTGGTGGTGGACGAGCCACAGGCAGCAACGAGCTGAGGCTTATGACATAGAAGAATGATTTTAAAATAAGGCTTTTACTTAAATTCATAGGTGAAATAAGGGGAAGAGGAGAGGCTTAAGGCAGATAGTGTATATTAACAGGTCCCATAAAACTCTGTTCTACTGTGTGGTTACTGTTTTTCCTGATAGGAGCACAGTTACTGACTGATAATTGAGCTTTAGTTTGGAAAAGGAAAAAAATCAAGATAATTAAAGGAGGAGAATGTGAGGAAACAGCGAGTAGCATAAGCAAAACAAGTTTTTAGTCCTAAACAAAAATAATTTTCAAGACACTGAGATTTGAAAAAATGTGATAACTGAATGTCAGTTCAAGAAAACATGGAAAAATGAGAGGAACCTGAATGGTGGAAAGGTGAATACTCCCCCAGACTGAACAATTTATATTCTAAACTTGATGGCACAACTTGTAGTTTGCAAGAGATTATTTCCTGTTGAAAAGGATAGATCCAGAGGGAGGTTCAGGTCCTACTGCAGCTTGAGATTTTGTCAGATAGCTGATAAGGTGTGTCTGTATTTTAGAGTCCAGGCTAGAGAAGTGTGAGCACTATGAGGTTGCAGTTAGTTGGATCTTTGACTCATAGAATAGTCATCCCTAAAAAATGTCAGCTGATAGATTAACGAAAACAACCACACGAAAAAAATTAAAGTTATCTCAGTAGACACGCGGTAGTGGCTGTTTCGGTGGTGGAGGCTGGCCTTGGTACCCCCAGCCTGTCAGCAGTGCGATGTACTGGCCAAAGAAGTAAAGGTTTTCCGGAACCCACTGGGAGGCGGGGCACTTGGTGCTGGAGGTTAGTGGCCTCAGTTGGCATGCTTATTGGTTGCCAGGAAGGGATGTATGTGGTATAGGATTTTCTGCATTAAAGGGGACATAGGCAAATGGAATGTGTCTAGGTGAGTGGGAGGGTATAAAACCATGTCACTGGGCATTTAGAGAAAAGGACACTTAGCTATTACAGAATTCTTCAAGTATTCTCAGGACTGTCATGTAAAAGGCATTGGATGACCTATTTTATGAGCTTTGGAGTGTTGAGTGAGGGAGTATGACAAATTTTAGGAATGCTTTTTGTTCAATAAAATAAATTTGTAACATTTAAGAACTGCAGAGATGTCTAAAGCAAATTGTCTTGATTTTAGGAATATTTTTGGGTTAGTGTAGGAATATTTTTGGGTTAGTGTAATCTCTTAGTGTACTAAGAGATTAAACAAATGGTTTTGACCTTTTAGTTCTTGAACCACTACTGTAGGCTGATGAAGGCAGTGTAGAGATGAGGGGACATTTGAACATTAGCATGTTATGTTTTATATAACAAAAGATATATGAAACGTATCATGCAACATTCTTGTGTTTCATAAAAGAATACCTGTGAATCTACTGCCTAGCAAAGGAACTAGAGTATCACCCAATCCCAGGACAGGACATCCTTTTTTTTGGCTATAATTATATCAACCTGATATCAACATTGACTAAAGCTCTGATTGCCAGGACTTACAGAAAGAGAAGTGTGAAGACAGAGCTTCTTTAACCATGAGGGAAAATAAATGGAGTTTTTTCATACTGAGGTTGGAAACCAGTGGATTCAGTTGAGTCACTCAGTAAGCAGTCTCTAATTATATGAGGCACAGACACGTACAAGTTAAGCAAGAAACTTGTCTAAAATCACACAGGCAGTTACTGTTAGAACTGGAATCAAAACTTGTTCTAACTTGAATGTTGTAAAATAACATGCCAAGGAGTGCTAATGATTTCCTGGCTAGAAAGTTGCTGTTACTAAAGGGTAGCACTCAAACTCAGCCGGTTAGAGTGACAGTGAATTAGGTTGTAAATCCCTTGAGAACGAGAACTTAGTTATCTTTTGTTCCCATAGTGGTGTTTTGTATATCGTTTGTATTCCATTATTACATTGAGTGATGTATCTTAGAGACTGAAAGAGACATGGTAGAAATACTTTTTATCTTAAGAAAAAGTAGAATTTGTAATTTTATTGTTTTTGCTTTACACAACTCCTCGTCATTAGAAAACAAATCTCAGTTTCCTTCCTCCTGACTTCTTTCTTGACTCTAATACCTGCAGTAGTTGATAACTGCTGCCTTTGTGTTGTCACTGTCTCTACACCCATCCTGTTCCTATACATTGTCTGCTTGTCTATGTAACCCTAATGTTAGACTGAGTTCTTGGAGAGCTGTAATCATGACTTATTTAACTTGAATGCCCTAGAACCTAGTTCATTGGCCCCCTTCATTCACCCACCCATCTTCTCAATCCACTGAGCATTGAGTGAGGACCCGCTCTGTTCCAGACAGGATCCTAGAAGCTGAGAAGACAAGGGGTGATAGCTTCTCATAGACCTTTCAGCAGTTAATCAAAGGATCACACAAATGTTTATAGAAATAGAACTTGAGTTGTAAATACAGTCTCTATTATGTCACCTCATTGGCTATAGGAAAATTATTGGTTTTTGTGTATTTTTGTTGTTTTTAATCTAGGCATCTGAATTTTCTCATTTATAATTAATCCTCTTGGTTTTTCTAAGTTTGATAAAATTGTTTACCTGGAAAATCATTCCCTCACCTCAAACAATTATATTATTTTGGTTACTTAGAGCTTTTAAATATTGAACTACTCTTGGCATTTATAGTTTAAATCCCACTTCCTTTTGGTGCATTATTCTTTTAATATGCTAGGAGAACCTCTTCATTTATGATGTTTGCATCTATATTTCTAAGCAAATTTTATCTCTATTTTCCTTTTATGATATTGGGCATCTTTAGGAAAGATTTCATCAAGAAACTGGAAGTATTATAAAAAATAAAGAATTGAGGCCTTGTTCCCGTAATGTATTATAGCTCAATCTAAGATAACATTTTTTTATTTTTAAAATTTCATTTGCTTTCAGAAATAAACATTTGTTTAGCTTTGACAAGCAAATCGTATTTTGAGAGAAAATCTGTTATAAAATAAATATCTCCATCATTGAAGCAGAAAATGTATTAGAGTGTAGTATTTCCACTGATGAAGACTTTATAACTAAGATCACCTTTGATAATGCCTTTTCGCTGTGTTCAGTTTTACTTAACCAGAAGTGATTTACATAACTAAAAACAATTGAAGTGTGCATTCATATTTGATAGTTCCTTTAATAGCAGTGATTGAAATTCCATGTTTGGAAAGCATACAAAATACATTTTAAAAATAAGTAAATAATTTTTGGATACTAATGGGCACAAACCTTTTCCTCCGAGGAGGATGTAATCTATGGCATGGAAAGATGGCTACAAAAATTTTTAAATTTTTTTCAAGAACTTTTTATTTTTAAAAACAAATTAAAAACTTTAAATTGATTTTAGAGAGAGGAAGGGGGAGGAGAGAGAGAAAACCATTGTTTTATTGATTCATTTATTTATGCATTCATTGGTTCATTCTTGTATGTGCCCTGACAGGAGATCAAACCCACAACTTCGGTGTATTGGGACGACGCTCTAACCAGCTGAGAAACTCTGCCAGGGACTGTCCAGCGAATTTAATAGTGACAGCCCTTATTTTCCAGTGGTCAGGAGCCTGTCCTCTAGCACTTTGTGGAAGCTTAAAGAATTCTTGAAAGAGTTAATTTTTTTTTGGATAGGACTCAATTTATTAAAATATATTTCTTATATTTATTTTTAAAGAAGTATATTTAGACCTGGGATGTCATAATAGTTTTTTAAAAAGGCAATTTATTAGGTATCTATTTTTTTAAAAATATATATTTCACTCAATAACCCAATGTAGTTTAATCTTCATTACCATCTTTTCTTTAAAATGTCTCTGATCACCAGTGGTTTAGTGCTCAAATCCAAGGTACTTGCTCTTTACCTTACCATACCTTTGTGGCATTTGACACTTTTGATTACCCTGTCCTTGTTTCTATCATTTCTTAGCTTCTTTGATACCTCTTCCCTACTTCCGTCTACCTCCATTTCTTCTTGGTTTGGATCTTCTTTTTCTCACTCCTTAAATGTTGCTTTTCCTGAG
The DNA here is from genome assembly GCA_004026545.1 of Mormoops blainvillei. NCBI lineage: Eukaryota > Metazoa > Chordata > Mammalia > Chiroptera > Mormoopidae > Mormoops > Mormoops blainvillei. The sequence goes on from PVJD01001662.1 coordinate 62,923, forward strand.
GTTCATTCAGTCCTACCTTCTCCCTATACCCTTTCCAACGCGGCTTTTCTATTCCTAAAGCTTTAGTTACTAAATTTGATTATCAAACTCAGACTTCTGCTGAACGAAAAACCTGTGTTTCTGAAGTAGAAGAGAGGCTTTAGTATTAAGTTTTGTGTGATAGACATTCTTAAGATAGTAACTTGAATAAAGCTATCATTTGGAATTACTGACCTTAGTTATGCATGGAGAAATTAGATAAAATAACATCTACTCAGTATGACACAGTGGATAAGAACTTGGGCCTCTGAGGTTAGTTTTAATAAAATATATTATTTGGTGTATAAATTTGATTTCTGGTAGAAATTAATTGAACTATAGTCCTGTTAGACTTATCCAGAAAATGACAGAATAGGTCAACAATTCTTTGAGTTTTAACACTTTACCAGTGAAATTCACCCCATCCTCTTTTTTTCCCCCCCTTGGAGTAGCAAGAATGTTTTTGTCTAATACATTGACAATTTTTACTTTTAACAGAAATTAGCAGAGTGCGGAAAGACATGTACAACGACACGTTAAACGGCAGCACGGAGAAGAGGAGCGCAGAGCTGCCCGATGCCGCGGGGCCTGTCGTCCAGCTGCAAGAGAAACTTTATGTGCCTGTAAAAGAGTACCCAGATGTAAGTATATTTTGTTGTTTCAGCCAATATTTTTCTGCTTTACGTACCTTGGGAAGAGTTATCTGGTGGTAAATATTTAAACATTGTCAGCCTCTCGAAAAGAATTTCGTGAGAGGACTAGAGGTGTGAATCATTAGTTGTGGATAACTTAAGAATTTGTAAAGATGTTTTAATTTGAGTGCTGCTCTGTCACGTTTGGCAACGCACATGGTGAAGGCTTGGATTTCAGATCAAGGCAAGAATTATGTAAAGAGCATTGGCCTGAATGTTCCAGAGATTTGAGTACTTCTCTAAGCTCGACTTTGAACCGACCCCAAAGAAACCATGACCTGGGCCATGTCGTCTTTTTAGTAAAACGAGAGTTTGGACGAGGACAGCTAAGGTTTCTTTCAGCTCTAAAATTTCTACGATAACTACTGTTCACAACTTATTTTTTGCTCTTCTTAATCCCTTGCTCACCTATTCTGTGTAAATATTTTGTTGTGAGCAGCCTTCTTGTTTTATACCAGTCTTGTCTTATACCAGTTAGCTTATAAATAACTCGGAGCCTTGTTCGTTTGTTACAAAGCCCTGCTTGATACAGTCCTTTTCCTCTGACCTCGCTCTAAGAGATTTTCCCTCTTCCTCAGTGCACTGTGTAGCTTATACTGGCTCTTAGAACAGGTCGAGCCTGTTTCCAGCCTAAAGACCTTTATGTAGCTGTGCACTGATCCCTGCCGGCTGCTGCTTCTTGTTGTTAAGGTTTTAGCTTAAATGTCATTTCAGAGAGGCCTCCCCTGATCATTTAATCTAAAAGCAATCTTGTCACTCATTATTTCACATTAAGCTTCTTTATTTCTTTCCAGTAGCATTTACTGTCTGATGTTTTTCTTGTTTATTTTTCTCTGTCTCCCCAGCAAGGTATCTAGAGGTACTTAAGACCCTGTTTTGTTATTAATTGCTGTGTTGCAGATATGCATGATATTGGACATAATAGCCATCCACTACCTGTTGAACACATAAAGGCAAGTTGGTGGCTTTGGAGGACTTTTCTAAAAGCAAACACAAGAAAGAGCTGGTGTAGTAAGGTCAAAAATGTGATGCGGACTCTTAAAATTCAGTGATCATAGGGACTGTATGCTAATCTAGAAAAGGGAAAGAAATGTCTTAAGGTGGATTGATGGAAAAAAGCTTTGATATTCCACAAACTGTATTTCCAATACAATTTTCTATAAATCTAATGTATTTACTGTTTTTATGAGTATTTTTGGTTGCAAATATACAAAAATTATTGGTAGTTGTAGGCAAAGAGAGAATCTATTGGAAGGGATTTGGGTGTAGTTGAAAAGTATTAAAGATGGGACTCAGGCAGCTTTGAGAACCCCAGTATGAGTTTGCACCTTCTCTGCTGAAAGAAAGCCTTGCTCTTAACATAATTTGGAATCCGTGCCCACCAGACTTTATCTCAACTGCAGATTCTTAGGAGGGAGAATGTGTTTTGGACCAGTCTGCCATGACTAGGGTCGTGGTGTAATATATCTAAAATGACCTATACAGGACCACTGTGGGCCTACTCTGGGTGCTGGGACAATTCCTAGACAGGGGAGATTGTGATCTGGGCAGCTTTCTCAACTGAAGTCTACTATTTTGGTGTATAAAGTATGTCAGCCTTCTCATCTAAACTCTTAACGGATAAAGTTTCAGCCTTAGTCATTAACACAATACTTTTAAGACCTTATTAGAACTATAACTCTGATCCAGTTAGTCCTCATTCTTCTTAAAAAAAAAAAAGGCATAACCTTTTCTAGATCAGTGGTCCTTAAAATATGGTCCCAGGACTATGGTATCCACACCTACTGGGAACTTGCAAATGTTAAGCCCCGCCCCAGAATAGTTGAATCAGAACTCCTAGGGGTGTAGCCCAGCAGTCTACCTTCCCAGCCCTATGGATCAGTGACTTTCTTTTTCTTTTTCTTTTTCTTTTTTTTTAAGATTTTATTTATTTTATTATTTTTAGACAGGGGGGAAGGGAGGGAGAAAGAGAGGAAGAGAAACATCAATGTGTAGTTACCTCTCACACGCCCCCCTACTGGGGACCTGGCCTGAAACCTAGGGGAAATTGAAACAGTGACCCTTTGGTTCACAGGCGGACGCTTAATCCACTGAGCTACAGCAGCTGGGGCTAGAGCAGTGATTTTCAACATTTCTCATATCAAGGCACACACAAACTAATTATTAAAATTTTGTGGCACAACAAAAAAATATTTTTTTGCTGCTCTGACAGAAAAATAGATATGATTTTAATTCATTCACACTTGATGGCTTTGTTACATAGACTGTTGTCATTGTTTTTATTTGACAGTCTAAGAGGAAAGAGGTCAGTGACCCGGACTAAATAGTTAGATGTTGCCTGCTTTAAAATTCCTTGTGGCACGCCGTGTGCTGGGCATACCAGTTGAAAATTGCTGCTAGAGGTGCTTCCGATGCATGCAAGTGTGGGAAACCCTGCTTTCACTTGATAGCATCAGAACAAGCCAGGCAGACAGGTGATGACATGTGGTCCTTGTGCCAGGCTCTGTTCCAAGAGACAGCTAGAGTGTGAACCAAACAATGCCTCTGCTTTTGTGAAGCGAACATTGCAGAAACAGAGACAGACAATAGCAAATGAGGATTTACCTGTATTTTACTGTGGATAATGCACACCTTTTTGCCCAAATTTCTGAGGGTAAAATAAGGATGCTTATTATACATGGGAAGTACCTGAAATACCTTGTATCTGTTCCTGTGTTTTGTAATTATTTGTTACATAAATTTTCTTATGTCATGTGTTCAAAAATAAGTGCTAAAATTCCTTTATAATACCAAAAACAAGTGCCTAAGTATATAAAAAATTGAACTGAAAGATTCTTTTCCTGAATGTTTGGGCCAAAAATGTGGGTGCGCATTATACACGGGAGCACATTACACACAGCAAACTATGGTACTTTGGGTGCAGTCAGTGCTATGGAGAGAAATTAGGTGTGGGGTAAGCAGATACATAGTGACTGTGTTTATAGTCAAGAAATCTGTTACAGAGTGAAGGGATTGTGGAGACATGAATAGAGTGATGGGGAGGAGGGCGTGAAAATCACGTGGGAATGTTTCGGCAGAGTGGACAGCAAGTGCAGTGATGCTGTGACAGTGGCGTGCTTGGGAAGGGTGACGAGATGTGAGGTCCAAGAGGGAGCAGAGAGGCCATGTTATGTAGGGCTGTGGACCCCAGTAGGGATTTCACATACTCTTCTGAGTGAAATGGGAAGCCACTCAGATGTTTTGAGCCAGGGAGTGACGTGGGCTTAACTGGGTTTTAATAGATTCATTCTGGCTGCTGTGTGGAGAAAGGCCATTGACAACGGTCACAGCAAGGAGACCAATTAGGGAGCAGAGAAGGGAACGTGAACAAGAGGACTTTAGAAGTGTGTGGCTCCTACATTGATTGTCCACTTAAAGCCAGTAAGATTTGCTGATTGGATAATAGGGTGCGAGGGGAAGTCAGGAATAGACCCCAGTGTTTGCTGTCTGGGAGTTGTGGAATCTCCATTTCCAGAGCTAGGGGAGACTGAGAGAGGAGCAGGTTAGGGAGGCGGGGTTCAGCATTTCTGATTCGGGGGTGCCGAATTTGAAGCTGCACATCTCGGTGCGGGCATGTGAAATAGGCAGGTGGGTATGTGAAGTGTAGATGACTCTTGGCACCCCCAAAATGTTTTAACAGAGGTTTACTATATCTCTAATAAGAAATTAGTTACAATTCATAGGAGAAAAGAAGTTAATATAAAACCATTTTTGCTCTTTCAGATAATGTTTTTAATACCTTGATTTTAAATTTGTTAAAAGAATTTAAATTTGGCAAAAATGGGATCTGCACATAGTTTTTGAGTTTTCTTTGAGGTTATTAATAATACACACCAGATGAGTAGTACTGTTTTGTGGTATATGTTAGGAAGTTTATCTCATCTTTTAAAAAAATTTAATTAGTATTAAACAGGGGAGTCTGTGTCAGATTTTGGCAGTATGGGAAAAGATTTATGTCAGACTTAAGAATTAGGTATTGGCCAAAATGAAACAAATATTTTCTTGTACTCTTGCTTGTTTTTTCTACTTAGCTTATCTCAAGGTCATACATATGCACCCTCCCCATTTGTATATAAGCTTGACTTTGTTAGTGAATTCATCCCATTCGACTTAAAATGCTATTATTATAAAGTTTCAAAGGGGCATTATAGCGTAGTGGTCAAAAGTGTGAGCTCAGACACAGACCCCTGGCTGGCTCTGCTTTTTTTTTCTCGCTTCGGGAGAATTACTTGACATTTCTGTCTCTCAGTTTCCTCATCTCTGCAATGGACATAGCAATAGGGTTCCTCTTTTACAGGGTTATGAGAAGTTATACATGACTTATAAATGAATTTTTACATGTAAAGCACTTTAGGTGCTTTTATGCTCTCTGAGTGTTACCAGAATGTGTACTCCATGAGGGTGAGGATTTTGTCTGTTTTCATGTTCCCACTTACCTATCTGGTAAATGTTAGGTGGATGATAAACATTTGTTGTGCATATCTACATGAAAGACTCACTCTTTCAGATACTGGTAAACTTAAAAAAAAACCAACAAAACTTTTGCATCTGTACATAGCAGCTTACTTAAAGAAGTGTTCATTTGGAGTTGCTTTGGACTTGGCTATGTATATCTCTGGGATGATGGGAGAGGAAAGTCTTAGATTCGGTGTTTCAGAAAGGAGGTAGTAATACTCTGTGATGGCATCACCATGTTTTTGAACCAGTGGCTTGATGTTGAAATGAGAAGGTAATATTAGTAGCCTATTGAAAATGTACTCTGCTGTGTGCCAAACACATCCTAGGGGTGGGGGTATTAATCTGGTTGAGAAAACTCATCATAGTGGAACTAATAGTAGGTTCCTGAGCCAGGCTGGCCTAGATTTTGAACCCTGGCTTACTCCTTCACTGGTGGTATTTCTCAACAGGTGCCACAATAGTGCTCTGCAATAGGCTCTCCTAGGACACAGTGTCTTAAAATAGCACACACTGATGTCTGTGCTCTCGAGTCCATACTGGACATAGGCTAAGGTTCTGCTGACCGGGCCGAGCCGAGGTCGCCTAGGCCTTGATCTCAGCCAGCTGCCGGTGGGCACTCCTGCTGGACGCGGCCTGAAGGGGCAGCGGCTACTTGGAGATTCTCTTTTCACGGCAGGTCACCGGAGTGCCAGAGCCAAGCCAGATCATTTACACACGTGTCGGACCTCTGTTCTTGTCCCGTCCCTTCACATTCTGTTGGCCCGGCAGTTGTCAGCTGGGAAGGTTTTTGCTCCTCTGAGACATTTGGCAGTATCTGGAGATATTCTTGGTTGGCAAAACTTCGAGGCGTTACTAGGTGGCGTCTAGTGCCGAACGTCCTACAACGCACAGGACAGCCTTCCACAACAAAGAGTTACTCTGCCCAGAATGTCAGTGGGTCCGAGGTGGAACACCTGCCTTGTTCAGTCACTCTGTTCTCAGTGAGGAGGAGACTGGAATAAATATTTCCTGAAAATCATCGAGACTTTCCCATTGGCTTTGAGCACATGTTCATTTTTTAAAATCTTTTTTTCTTGTGAAATTATAAGGTATATCTTAGAATTGTTTGGAGGAACAAAGATAACGAATGTGTGGCATCAGATAGAGCACTTAATGCGGTTCCTTGTGATTGCGAATAAGAAAAGAAATCCTACCCTTGAAGGAACCCACAGTCTTTAGATGTTACATTAAGTCATTTAATACTATTTAAGTTTATCATACACTCATAAAATGACAGACATAAATGAAGATAAAAGCTAGGCCATCACACTGGCAGTTTGGTCCCTTCAGTTAGTAAGGACTTAACCTGAATCCATGGAGAGCACATAGGCAATGGATGAGCGGGTTCGACTCCAGTTGGTGTAAGGAAAAGACTTTGTGTCTCAGTACGTCCGTACTGACTCATCATCAGATTTGCCTGGTTTTGAATTTCTGAGAAATTGTTTTATAGGATCTACCAGAGTGGTAGTTAAGTTCCAGATATGACCAGGTCTGGCTTTTAGGAACATCAGTTGTTCCGGACATACATGGGCAGATGAGATTGCTGAACTCTTTGCTTGGGATGTGGGATGATGAAATTGTAGTAGGACTTTTCCCAGAGTTTATATGAAGATAACACTGTCTTTCTCATGTGTGTAAATGGGTTTTAATTTGAATGATTATAGTCTTGAAAGGTGTATGTTTGGTCTAGGATCTCACGGTGACACACATTGTCAGAGGTTTGTAAGTTGGACAAAGACCCTTCCAGGTATTTTTTCAAGCTTGTAGGATCCCAACCTGGCAACAGTAACAATAGTGCAGATTTATAATGTTGCTCACAGTGCTGTCTGTTGTCTTAACACCAGCGTTCTTTGTTAATGGAAGAGCATGAGTGTTAAGCTTCCTTTTAATTTAATTTTCCTGGGTTTGCAGAGAAAATTTGGCTAGTCATAGCTACTGAATTAGTATAGGGTTATCGGTGGTTTTCTTCTAGTTCTGAAGCCTGTCCCTTGCAAATTGGCTGTTGAGCTGGCTTGTGTTTTTGAAGGTTGTGAGAAGAAATGGTCAATGCAGTCATCTTTTCTTAGGCTTTTTTTTTTCTAATCCTCAATCGAGGCTATGTTTATTGATTTTAGAGAGACAAGAAGGGAAAGGGGGAAAGAGACAGACAGACAGATATAGACAGAGACGATGTGAGAGAGGAACATAGATCAGTTGCCTCCTGTACGCTCCCCGGCCAGGGATCAAACGCGTGGCTTAGGCATGTGCCTTTATCAGGGTTTGAACCCCCAGCCTTTTGGTGTATGGGATGACACTCCCACCAAGCCACCAGACCAGGCATTTCTTTAGGTTTTTGTTCCTTTGACTGTCATGGCTTTCTTATTCTGTTGAAGGAATTGTCAGGAGTTTTGATGTAAACAACTTTGATCTTTTTTATTCTGAGAAACAAATGGATGTTGAATCAAAATTTAGCAATCTTCAAGGTCTCCCTTTTCAAAACCTAGGGTAAACCTTAATTTTTGCCTGGGTGTGATCTTAACCGTGAGTGAAAATACAACACTTTAAAAGTAAGGTTTGCACATCCCTTCTTTGATAGTACATATAGGAAACTATTAAACATAGATTCTTGATTTTCAGAAGGTTAGTATATATTTGTGAGTAGAGTTAGAAGTGTCTCAGATCACATATTAACCCACTGAAGTTTTTAATTTAGTAGTGCGAGTTGTTAATAGGAAGCATGCCTTTCAGTTTTAGGTAGAGAAACTGTTATTGTTGACTTAGAATTTTAAACAGATAAATTTAGTAAAGGTTAATTTCATGACTTTTGGTTATTTGGTTTTGAAGTTTACTTCTTATTTCACTCCACAAAAGTGTATTGAGGGTCTGCTGTGTACCAGATATTTAATAGGCTCTTTATGGTCTGAGAAACACTGAATTTCTTAGGATGTTAATAGAAATTATTCCAAAAAGGGTTTCAAGAGAGTCTGAAAAGAATAAATTTGTTTAACTCAGGTTTTTTTTTTTCAGGGTTTAACAATTTTAAGAATAATAAGCCTTCTCAGAGTCTTGAAATGCTAATGCTTTCTTTTTTTTTAGTAATATATTTTAATATTTAAAAAGATAGTGTTCACAAGAACAAATTAGAAGATGGAGTTAATTTTTAGGGAAGAATTGCTTGTAAGCAGATGTAGTCAGCCTTGGTTGAGGTACGGCTTTGTCTATGGTTTCTCTTATTCAAAAAGTTTAAGATCTGCTTTGTTAAAATTACTGCTGCAAAAGACTTAAATAAATCAGGTAGACACCTAGTCACAGATGTCTAACATCCTTATCTCTAAGATTCTCACTGAAATAACCAAGTAATATAATGCAGAAATTGAAGAGAAACCTGCTTTTTGGTGCGATCTGTATTTTGGAAACATTGAGGTGTTTGTTAGCTCTCAGAGCCAAGGGGGAGGTGCTGTTCTGCTCTTGGCCCATCTTGAGAGAACAGTGTCCCCAGGAACTGAGTGAGGCAGCCAGTTAACAGAATCCCCTTACTCCTGACCCTCCTCCCTCCAAAATCAGCAGTGGAAATGGGCAGTGGAATAGTGGATGGTTGTACCACTCCAAGCTGACCGCCCGTCTGAGTACCTGCTTATAGTAGGTGACCTACATTTATTTTGCTAGTGAAGGAACTCAATCATTTTTGCCTTGATTTGGTTTGAATTTGAGCAGACAGTACCGCAGTTTTTGGTAGAACCTGTCTTAACTTCACCCTAGGCACATTGAAATCAAACTTCTAAATGAGGAGTCTTGGAACTAAATTTAATTATTTTGGAGGGAAAGCATATTGTATGTCTTAATAAACCTAACTTCAGAACAAAATAGTTCATATATAAATTAGGGGCCTCTGAAATCTAGTTTTGACTATTACAGAAAACTGCTTTTCCCAAGTATTGGAAAAGTAAACAGCCTACCTACCGTGAACTTGCCATCTCTGTTTCACATTGGTGTGATGATTGTTTCTTTATTATTTGGTAAGGAATTTATTGAGATTAAAGATGTATCTGTGTTGTCTTGTTTGGGGTTATAGAATAATGATAGTTTTGATCTTGCCTTTTTATTTGTAAAGATGTATAAAAGCAGTATAAATTTGCAATTTTAAGGATAGATAAAAACAAAAGAAAAATTTGAAAAGTTATTAGGAACATGAAGGCTAAAAAAGAGAACTGAGTATAAATTTTAGTATCATTCTTCCAGGGTGTTGTGTGCGGCCTGTGTTCAGCACCTGGCATAGCAGTAAGTGACATAGTCCTGCTCCCATGGGGCTGTTACAGTTACAGGGCCGGGACTAAGGTGGTGGCAGTTGAAGAAAAGGACACAGATTAATTAAAATCTTAAGATTTCTTGGTCTTTTACATGTGAAGGCTAAAAATGGGAGAGGGCCTTGGTGGTGTATTGAATACAGAGAATACAGTGGGATAAGGGTTTACATTTAACATTGTAGAGGAATTAAGAGCAAGAGATGATAAGCATACTGTAGTAAAGAATATTATTTAATTAAAAACCACTGTAAGCTGAGTTGTTTATAACAGTTTAGAAACATTTAACCAGAGTAATATAAAAGACAGACATCAGGAGATTAGATTTGACTAAAATTTGTTCCTGAAACATACCACTATCAGACCTGAATTAATACTTTTGGAGCAGTGTATGGGGCAGATAATACTTTTGCAGCAAAACTTAAGAAATCAATTCCAAAGAGCTTAGCAAGTATTTAATGAATGGTCAGAACCACATAGGTGCACCTCATCTCCCTGACTCACCTTCGGTGTCTGGCTGTAAGCTCAGTCTTGAGTCAAATAATTACATTCCATTTCTTTGTCTTTTTTGAAGTTATATGTATTTGTTATTGAAATATGAAGATGAAGTCATAATCACATAAAGATTCTCACTCATATAAACAGTTAAGATTAAAAGGGTTTATATGGTGATGATTAAGGCAGCCACCCTAATCAGTAAAGTAAATACGAAGCCTGTCCAGAAGGTATCCAGCCATGTAATATGAAAAATAGAGACATTTGTTGAAGAAAATAGAAGATACAAGAAACATTGTACGTAGGATAGTGATGCCTCAGTCCCCTTGAAAGTAGGCACCTTGGGACCCTCACACAGTTCTCCCAATTGCCATGAGCTGCCCCATTGTATTTTCCTGAATCTCACTGATGGTCTGATATCTATTCCCTTTCAAAGGTGATTTTAGTTTCAAGAAAAGCCAGAAGTTGCACGGCACCAAATCTGGGCAGTGGGCAGGCTGGGTCACCTGGGTGGTTTGATGTTTCACCAAAAAACTCTGCATGAGATGTGATGCACGAGTGGGTGCATTGTCATGATGAAGCTGCCAATTGCCAGTTGCTCATGGCTTGCGGCCTTCTGAGTCATCCGAATAGTTTCCACGGAGGACTGTTTAAGCTTAACACAAAATTGCGTGCAGATTCGTTGCTCTGCTCACTCAGTCATTTTGAAGGGGACAGCCACACAGTGCACATGCTCACTCTAACGGCGTCTGCCACCCTCACTGATTAGTACAGTGAAGTTGTCATTGTTCACACATGTGCATTCCAGTCCACTCTCCTTGGCTGCCAGGTTACATCAGTATCACGCAAAATGTTCTCATTATATTAACAGTGGTTGGACATTTTCTGGACAGACCTCATATTGACAAGGCAAGGTGCGGCTCTGTAAAAGTAGTATAATTATGTTTTGGGATATAGGAGATGAAGGAATTATAAAAACAGTAAACTTGAATCTTAAGAGGGTTTTTATAAACTTTCTACTGAACATTTTGAATGAGCAACAAGAATGAGAGAACTAAATGTGAGTTTCTGGTTTGATCAGAGTACATGTTTAAGGTATTTAGGAGAAAGGCATTATACTGTGCTGATTAATCTAGGTATCCTAGGACTTGGGTCACTTTTGTAACCTCTCATGTATTGAATAGAAATGATAATGGTAACTGCCTTCCAGTATTATCCTCATCAAATGACTTAATGCTGTAAAGTTACCAAGCTTGGGAAGCTGGCTCATACTGGGCCACTCATTAATAAAACATACTTCCACATACTCAACACCTAAGAAATATGGGATGACATGGTCTTCGCACTCATGATATTTCTATATTGAAATGGCAAGTGGAAGTAATAGATTTATTTTTATGACATCATCTGTTATTTGTAATTTATTCTGACATCAGTCAGTCAGGCCTACCTACCATTTGAGAAATTCCTAAAATGTATGAGAGCTCTAGTGCTGCATATAACTTAATTAGTGATTGCATTTTTTTTTACTATGGGAATGAAAAAAAATCACTGTGATTTCTGTGAACACTCTTAAATCGTATCATTCAGCAGTTTGAGTAAGTATTACTTTTTTCCATGTGCTGTGTATTGTTTGAGGCACTGTGGAGGAAAAAAAAAACAGAGTGTGTGCTGGTTCCTGACTTAGGAATCACCTCCAAGAGACATGCAGATCATTGCATGTACCATGTGATGGGGCCCTAAGAGACTGGATACAAGGCGCCCTGCGATGGTCATTTTGAGGGAGGAAAAGAAACCCCAACTGTGTAGGAATCAAAGAATACACAAGGAAATCACAGAAGAAACGTTTGAACTCAGTATTGCGTGATGAGAAAGATTTGACGTGGAAGAAAGGATAAAGGAGAGGTGTTACAGGGAAGATTTAAAAGTATCTGCTATTTTTAGGGAACAGTGATTACTAATGTGTCTGAACAGAAGGGTGGTAGCAAAAATAAAGGTTTGAAATGTAGTTTAGAATCTTTAAAAGGGCCTTGTGTGTAATAAAAGTTTGTACTTTGCACTGTCAGATACATTGTCATACGCTGGTGTCATAAAATCCTTGTTGGCTTTCATTGCCTCCTATTTTTAATTTAATTGGCTAAATAATTTTTTTCCAAGAACTTGTTATGTAGTTTCCAGAAGGATAATTATCTGTCTTATTCACTTGATTTTTTTTAAATGACTTTAGACTTTTTCCCAATTACCTTATTTTGCTGTGTATAATGTGCACTTTTTTGCCCAAATTTTTGAGGGGAAAATAGGGACACGTATTATACATGGGTATAATGATTACATACCACAGGTATAGTAATGGGTATAATAATCCCATGTATACTGTGCACAAAAACGTGGGTGTACACTATGCACGGGAGCGCACTACACACGGCAAAATGCGGCATGTCATGCTCAAAAGATGGTTTGTCATAATTTAGAGTATCCAAATTCACATGCCACAGATGTTATATTTTGGTTATTACTGGTTATTATTTCCCCTCCTTAAGCTGCTGGTGTAAGTACCTTTTCTTATACACCCTTGTGCCACCAACAGAAGATGTGTATAAAGTTCACATATGCAAAAAGTTTTGCAAAATGATTTCTATAGTAATCATTATGTAGCATAAGGAGACATTTGGTTGCTTATCTAGAATTAATATGACAATACAGAAAGGATAAGATGTTTGTCTCCCCCTAAAACAAGATAGTTTGATGTATTCATTCTGTTATTTTTAATTAAAAATAGTTGTACAGGAAGTCCTCAATGTCATCCATAGGTTCTGTAACTTTAAGCAAAATGAAATATAATGAAACCAATTTTTACCATAGGTTAACTGATATAAAGAAGTGTGAAGTTTTTAGGGCACTCATCAGTGTTACAGAGAAACAACATTGAATGAAATGATGTAATTTGAGGACCTGCTGTTCTGCTTGGTAGTCATAGCTCTTCTCTCGTCTTACACAATTCTGTAAGATAGGCTTGCTCGAGGTGGTTCATTTTATTTTATTATTTTTGTCATGTGCTAGGTAAAAGGCATCATTGACAAATACACCTGTGTGTGTGATACCTATTATGTTACTTATGTGATATAATGTAAGGTTTGTAAGGTATTTCATTAAAATCACTTTAGAAATACCATGCACAATATTTAAAAACAGATTATCAGTCTGTGTAAAGAATAACCCAAAGAAGTGCATGTTTAAAAAAAATTATTTCTAAAATTTTAAGCAGAAATCACTCCTCACTATTTCTTAGAAGTGTTTCACTGAAATGTCTTTGGTAATTTATTTCTATTAGTTGCCAGTTTTGATAGCGTACATGTCACAGAAGTTTTTATCTTTAATTGTACATATCTTAAAAAGTTAATGGAAAGATTTGCCACAATGCTTTACATATTGTCATTGGTAGAAATCTGTCATTTTTGTTTAAAATGAAGTGAGCAGCAACGAACAGCATTAGACATAATTGTTGCTAACAACTTCTCGGAAAAGAACCTGCCACTGGCATAAATACAGTTGGTGAGCTGTAGAGAAGGTCTGTCCTTAAACAGTAGGGTTAATGAATGTCTTTTTTCTTTCTTTCCCATATTTTGGTCTTTAAAGTTGCAGTTAGCTCAGGCTGTTTGAAATGATTTTCTTTGAATGTGTTGCGACATTGTTTTAATTGAATGAAGCTGCAGAACTAGCATGATAAATCAACACAGAATGAATTTTAATGCAAGGCAAACAATATTAACTTGGAAATTGGTTGCAGTAGACAAAGCAGCTGCTATGATTAATTTTTTTCATTCTCTACTTACGACATTCTGCGAAGGATGACCTTGACAGTCTCAATTGTATTAGACTCCCAGTGGTAGACACTGTGGCACACTTGAGCTGGGTTTTTTGATTGGGTAATAGAGATTGGTTCATTTTTAAGGTTATGAAAATGTTGTGTTACAGAATTAATATGTTGGTTTTGACTGGTTTTAAAACATTTCTTATTAATAAATAATAACTGTGAGGATTATTGAGCTGTGGTGAAGTCTTTTTCTATGTAATTTTAATGTCGTGGTTCCAGCAGAAGATGTTGAATGTGTGAAAAGAATAAGATGTGCCAAAGAGGGTCTTCTGAGTGTATGTATGTCGTGAAGTGTAGGCCAGCCAGTTTCATAAAGGACACAAGTCAAAAACAATTAGTTATTTGAAGCACAAAAGGACCTGTGTTCATAATGCATTTTTGCAGACATTCTTTGCCATAGTTGCCATATACAATGTGTGTCCAGGATGCAAATTGCTTTAGAGAAGGACCTGTTTAGCCGGCACAGAGAGGAGTTGTAGCAACAGTCAGGGTAACACATAGAGGAAAGGGGTTTTTACAGATTTCATGAGGGCAGAGGAGTTTCTCCTCTTTCTCCTTGTTTTTTAAATCTCTAGCATCTATTTCACTCTTTACCACATAGTGGACCTTACAGAAATGTTTTCTTGAGTTGCTTTTGAAAATGGAAGGCATTTTTGTACTCAGCTGAAAAATACCCAAAGTAAGTGAAATGAGTGAGGAATGGATGTACAGATCCTTGTCTCTGTTGCAGTTGTTTTGAGTGTAGGAGGGGAGAGAAGTCCTGTAAAATCTGTGACTGTATAAAAAAGGTGAAGTTACAACAGTAAGTTGCAGAAAAGTTGGAAGAGCTTGCTCTAAGTTACGTAGGTCCAGACCTATTGATAGACTTTCTGTGAAATGTGTATTTTTTTTTCTTCCCCTCACCCTTATTCTAATATATTTTACTTTATACTACCTGATGTTGTGTCAATTCTAGATCTACTTACATTAAAAGGCAACCACTTAAAAATGCCATGGGCACCCTGGCTCGTGACCCATTTGGTTGGACCATTGTCCCATACACCAAAAGGTTGCCATCAGGGTGTATACAGGAGACAGTTAATCAATGTTGCTCTCCCCTCCTCCACTTCCTCTCTCTCTAAAATCAATAAACATATTCCCAGGTGAGGATTAAAAAAGGTGCCATGGACTTCTCTATTTAAGGACTAATAGGGTAATTCAGACTATCTGAGCAGTTCTAGTAAAATAAAACAAAATAGGAAAAAAACACCTGCTTGAATGCATGAGAGATCCAGCGACACGGGGAAGAGTGACTAGCTCGGGATCCTGAGGGGGTCAGGTGATAATCAACGATGGAAGCCTGGCTTTTGAGAGCTGCTTTTCCTCTGGGTGTGTTTTCTGAATCTGGAGAGGACAGCTGGGAGGCTGAACTCTGGAGATGCAGTTTGAGCCTATAACCCACCTGTTTGGCTCCTTCTCATCTCCAGTCTCATCTGTGGTGGGGGTGCTGGCGAGCATTTCCCAGGCCCTCATAGACACGGCATGTCAGCACTGAATTTTCTCAGCCATGGTAAGCGGAGTGCTTTCGAGGTGACCTTGGGTTGCTGGTATCAGTTAGGGCCTGGCACTGGAGGAAGGTCGTATCACGTTAGGCCCTACGTTATTTCTGTAAGTCATTCAGTATGGACAGTGACTTGTTCACACTAAAAAATGGCCAAACACACAAGAAGACAAGATGACCTTAACACAAATGTGAAGAAGGCATGAAACCATAGAAACAAACCCACAGGGACTATTGATAGGTTTTATATACTATATGTGAAGCAAAAGACAAGTTGGAGAAATATGACAGAAATGGAAACTACAAAAGGAATATGAAACTGAAACATTCCTTAACTGGAATAAACAGGTTTAACAGAAGATTAGAACCATTTGAGGAGAGAACTAGTGAACCGAAAGATAGATCAGAAGAAAACACTCAGCAGTGAGAGGCAGAACAATGGAGAAACAAGGAGGAAGTGTGAAAAGCCAAAGGAGCGCAGTCAGAGTATCTCATGTATGTCACGGGAGGGTTAGAGAAGAGGAGAGAGAGGGCCAGAAGCGGTGTGCAAGGGGATCGTGGTTGGGAACTTTCAAACGAAAGAAATAAAGTCACAGATTCATGAAACTCTGGCCCATAAAATGAAAGCCATACCTAGGCTTGTCACAGTAAAACTGCTTAAAACTGATGGTAAGGAGAAAATCTTTAACGTAGCAAAAAGAAGAAAAAGGTACCTTCAGAGGAGCAGCAGTGAAAATGGATGACAGCAGGGGTTTAGGTTAGGTGCAGAGCACTGTATGCTGAGGAACTAGACAGGGATAAGGGGTTTTATTTGAATATGTAGTGATGGTTGAGGCAAATTTGAGCATTTGGGATTTTATAGAACTAGATCAAGTGCTTATAGGATCAGAGTTGCAACTCGGTAGAAAAAGTTGTATCAAAATCTGAGGGAAGAGGACTTTTATTCATCTGTACACGTGTACGTCCCGTCTTTTCTTTGGGAATCACTTTTTGTAGAATATAGCAGCGCTGGCTGGCAGCTGAGGGAGGTGGAGCTAGGGCCATTGAGGTGCCGGAGACTGAAGAAGCGCCCTAGCTCCTTGAGCCCTGGCAGCAGTGAATTTGAGCGTGTGACTTTCATGCGATGACCCACCAACAGTGGGTGAGACGTGAGGAAAAAATAGCAAGCTGCACGCAGAAGAATCATTACCTGTGAGCTTTTGCGGAAGTGATGGCAAACATTCATTTTGTCTTCAAGCAGGTGACGTGTGAATGCGGAAGATGTACCTTTCAGTGTTAAATTACTGTACTCTTCACCTTGGCCTTTCTTGGCCCCTAAAAAAAATAAACTTCTGTATATGAATGCAAGAAGTTTCTGTTGAGGGATGCTAATTATTTATACAATTACTTTTATCACTGCCTTATTCATGAAAAGAGATAAGCTTCCTTCCAAAAATAGTAGTATAAGGTAGGACGGAAACAAGAAAAGAAAAGAAGGATACAGATGTAAAATTTTGCAAGGAATGTGATGAAAAAGCATACTTTTAATTTAAGACTTAAACATTTAGTACAGGGTGGAATCCAAATTTGACCACCAGAGTAGAATTCTGAGAGGCAACCGAAAAATACAGTCTCTCTGTACATTTGCTTTGGAGAAAGTATGACAGTAAAGTATAACTTTACCATTATTAGGCAGATAACAGGAATTTTTTCCCAAGGATTTTAGTTTTTTAAAAAAAGCAATTACTGTTTAACATAATGAACAGCTCCCTGAGGGACCATCATCAGAGTTGCATGGGGAACAGTCACATTCCTGGCTGGCTTCCAAGACTTTGCATGTGCTTTGGCTTATGTTGCTTGTTCATGGACAGTCCAGTAGAGTACCTTTTTTAGATAGATTGCATTGTTCCTAATTTATAATTTGTATTAATACATGTGAAAATTTTTGTGCCAGAAAATGAACTATTTTACTTAACACCCCCCCAACTTGGAAGAATACTCATAAGGACTCTAATTTTATTTCCACTTAGTATTAAAAAGTATTTAATTTGAGCCCTGGCTGGTGTGGCTCAGTGGATTGAGTGCCGGCGTGCGAACTAAAGGGTCATCTGTTCGATTCCCAATCAGGGCACGTGCCTGGGTTGTGGGCTGGGTCCCCAGTAGGGAGCGTGTGAGAGGCAACCACACATTGATGTTTCCCTCTTTCTCCCTCCCTTCCCCTCTGTCTAAAAATAAAACAAAATCTTTTAAAAACTGAAAGTATTTAATTTGAGAAAGTAAAGATATGTTTTAAAATAATTGTAACAGCCATAAATTTAAGAAAATAATGTATGGTGACTTTTTTTTCCAGTTTAATTTTGTTGGGAGAATCCTTGGACCTAGAGGACTTACAGCTAAACAGCTTGAAGCAGAAACAGGATGTAAAATAATGGTCCGAGGCAAAGGCTCGATGAGGGATAAAAAGAAGGTAAGTTCTTGAAAAGGGAGGCAAGTCTCCATGTGAGTAACTTAAATAAACTTTTTTATTCTAATAAAGCATTCAGATCTTTTGTGTAAAGCACTATGCATTATTTCATGTCAGAAACTTGAGCACTTTAATGGTATTGTCATGATTTTGCCCTACTAGTTAATAGTTTTCATTTAACCAACTGAAGTATCTCTCCATCCATCATGTTAACCTTGGTTTTTACTATCAAGAAGCTTCCAGTTTGGGAATTGGTGAGACTATGTGTATAAAAATAGTAAATAAGATCTGAAATGTTTCTTCTGAGATTTAGATGAGAACAGTCAAATGAATGTTTATCAAATCATTTGGAGAGTTAGTAAGCAGAAGAAGAAGGCTTATAACTAGCCTCATTTTTCGTTTCAACAACATTTTGTGTTGATCATAAGTTTTATAGACATTTTGCTTTAAAACACATTGTTTCTGTTTTCTGTTTGTTGTTCTTTTCTCCTGCTGGTTTTTGTTTTACTAGTTTTATTAATAAAGACCTAACTCTCTACTTTAAATTTGCTTTTAGGAAGGTTTTATTTGCCTAGTCTAGTTTCCTTTTATCTAGTGATACTATGAGGCAGAATACTTTTGATTTTCTATTTGTGTAAAAAACATTTGACTTATTTTTTTTTTTAAAAACCCTAGATTTTGTTGCCCATGATTAAACTTACTATTAGGAGGTTTTGTTTGTTTGTTTGTTTGTTTGTTTACTACTTTGCCTGGAAAGGGCTGTCAGGTGGTGGACCTGGGGTCAGCTTGTGTTGGAGCGCGTGCGCTGAGCGGCTTGTGGCCACAGACGTGAAGGCTGTTCGGACTGTGTTCAGACAGGTGTCTTTTCTGAGCTTCCCACCTCCTTTTGTTTAAGCCCTCCCATAGCATGACTGAAATGTAGTCATTTTTTTCTCCCTACAGACAAATAATGAGTTAGTAGCTAAAAACTCGGGGCAAAAAGTCCTCGTTGATATTATTTTTTAAATCTTACTATAACTTGATCTTGTCATCTGAGTTTAAAGGTGAGACAAGCATGTGAGTTCGCCTTGAGTATATTTAGACATTCATTGTATTTAAACCATTTTTTATTAGGATCTTAAGTATTAAGACTCTAGATTCTGAATCATCTGGGTGGCAGTCTTGTATATATTGTCGTGCAGCGTGGGTTCCCACATTTCCGCTTATGTTTACATTGTCATTGAGTAGTGCTGCTTTCATAACCTGGGGACAAGGAGGTGAAATCTTGACAATTGAACAACAAATAAACCTTCACCAAAAGATGAGTGTATCCAATAATTTAAAAAGTTACTCTAAGCATCAGTGAACAGCACATGTTTTGTCCTCTCTTAGCTTCTGTTCCTTCTGCAGTGACAGGTTCCACTCCGTTACTCGTGCACACACAGACACAGTGGCTGAGAGCTGGAAGTGAGGACTGAGACATGATGAAGTCTGGTTTTGATTGGCAGAAGAACAGAATGGTTAGGAGAGTGAGCTCTGCAGCCAGATTGCTTAAGTTTGAAGCTTGGTTCTATCACTTAGCAGCTTTGTGACCTTGGACAAATTACTTAATCTCTGTGGTACATACGAGTTCTGTCTGGAAAAAGCCCAGTCATTGTTAATATAACGAGAATGGTTTGCATGACATCAGTGTAACCTGGAAGCCAAGGAGAATGGACTGGAAGGCTCGTGCACGAATGAGGATGACTTCACCGTACTAGTTGGGTGGGGGCTGGCGGTAGATACTGCTGAGTAAGCTTGTGTACTGTGTGACCGTTGCCTTCAAAATGAGTGAGTGAGTAGAGCAACAGATCAACATAAAATTTTGCATTAACCTTGAACATTCCTCCGTGGAAACTATTAGGATGACTCAGAAGGCCACAGCTATGGGCAACTAGTGATGGCAGCTTCATTGTGACAATGTGCCCATTCTTGCATCAGGTCTCGTGCAGTGTTTTTTGAGAAACATCAAATCACCCAGGTGACTCAGCACCCCCTACAGCCCAGATGACGTCCTGTGACCTCTGGCTTTTCCCAAAATTAAAATCACCTTTGAAAGGGAAGAGATTTAAGACTGGTGATAAGAGCCTGGAAAAGGCAGCTGATGGCGATTGGGAGAACTATGTGAGGCCCCACGGTACCTGCCTTGAAGGGGACTGAGGTGTTACTGTCCCATGCACAGTGTTTCTTGTATCTTATATCTTCTTCAGTAAATATCTCTTTTTCCATAGCACATGGCTGGATACTTTCTGGACAGACCTCATATGTGAAATGGGACTTGTTATATCACTTATCACGGTGCTTGTGAGGATTCAGTTAGTCCTAAAGCACTTAGATGGTGTTTTGGCATGTAAATTACTAATTAATGTTAATGTTTGTTCTTAATAAGTTTTATCTTAACACTATTTGATGGTACATTTTATGTTTAAGCTCTCAGGTGTATAATGGGAATTGTACAGATTTTTAAGCTTTGGAAATGACAGTACTCGTTTTGTGGCCTTTGACTATCCTAATTCCCATGGCTTTTCTGTCTGCTTCCTCTGGCGGTTGGTGTGTCCATATTCTGCCTTGTCTACTTTGTCCTTAACCACATGGAGAAACAGTTGGCATGTTTTATTTATTTTTAATTTCTGCTGTTGTCTACTAAAATTTTAAAAGTGTTCCAGAATATACGTGCAAGAAAATGATATTAAAATCACACCAAAAGATTGCCTATAGATTACATTTTTAGTTTTATTAAAAACTACAGATGAACATAAACTTGGGAGTATTAAGTTAATTAGAATGGCTACCATGTGTTTTATATTGTGGTATGTGGATCCTGTGAAGAGTTTATAGATTTACAATACCAGGATTATCTTCTGTAATCTTAATTTAAATCTGTTACATGTAATAACTTAACCAAATCACCTTGGGTTATGCTATGGTATATTTAATGAGCTCTTAAAAATGTTAATAAAAGTAAAGTCAGAATGGAAAGTACTATATCATTTGTTGATAACTGTTATTGTGAGAAAGAAAATGACAAACAGATGGAAACAAAAAGAAGTATTGATGTACATAGTAAGTCTGGTTGAGGTGTACTTCTGGTGTTTCCAAGGAAAATCCATTTGACATTAAGCCTTTCTACGGAGTTGTCTATGTTAAGAGAAGAAAGCTAGAAAATAAACCTCAATTTACTGATGGCCCTAAAATATCATGATGGAGATGCTGTTTGCTGACCTGTATTCGTCACTAGACCGGCAAAGTCAGTGAGCACCAGCAGGCCACGTCCATTTCATGGAGTATCTCCCTGGTAGGGAGTGAGTACCTGGCATATAGCAGGACCTGGAAAAGTTTCTGGGAAAGGAATACAAGTTTCATGAAAGGCATAGATGCACCTACCTCCCTGACCTCCCGACCCCCATAAAAGATTTTGTAAAGAGAGAAAACTATCCTAAAACTATCCTAAACTCTCTGTGCTTTTAATTTGGGGAGATAGGCAGTACTGTATCATTCTGTGCTGCTGGTTTGAAGCAGTCAAGTGAATATGCCACTTTGATTTTCATTCTTTAGGATTGATACTACTTTAGCATCATTGATGGGCACACAGCATTGATGGTGAATAAAGTGGAGCCCAAGAGCAGGAACTGCAGGGAGACTTCACGAGAGACTCAGAAGTCTCTGTCTGCCAGCCGGTGTGTGGCAGTGCCGCCCTTTAGGAGGCCGACTGTCCCTCTGGCTCTGATTGTGTCAGGGTATCTGCACGCGCACACCAGTTGTGGGTGGGTAGTCCGTTTGATTCATAGTGTACTTTGTGTTAGGCATTATTCCAAGTCTTTTATGTGCATTTAATTATTGTGAGTTTTATTATTTCCACTTTGTAGATGAGGAAACTGAGGCTCAGGGAGGTTGCGTAATTTGCCAAAGGTCAGGGGTTAAAAAATAGCAGTCAAAATTTGAATCTAAAGCCTGTATTCTAGTCTGTGGCGTACTGTCTTCTAACTACAGACCACTTCTAAATGTGAAATCAGCTTCAGAAATGTTAGAAGAACTTGAATATTGAATATTCTAAACTTTAAGAAATCAATGTGATTTCTCTAAGCTTTTTATTCTCCGAGTGATAATATATTTTGAAATTTTTCTGTGTATCTTTTTCTTTTTTTTTTTTTTTTTTTAATTTTCACAAGTCCTTCCTTTAGACAAGATTTTATCCATTGTTTTCTGATAGGAAACTACATACTTGAACAGATTAGAAATGCTAGAGAAACCCCGGCTGGTGTGGCTCAGTGGATTGAGCGCCGGCCTGAGAACCAAAGGGTCACTGGTTCGATTCCCATTCAGAGCACATGCCTGCATTGAGGGCCAGGTCCCCATTTGGGGGCATGCGAGAGGGACCATTCGTTAATGTTTCTCTCCCTCTCTTTCTCCCTCCCTTCCCCCCTCTCTGGAAGTAGATAAATGAAATCTTAAAAAAAAAATGCTAGAGAAGTAATTTTGGGAAAAGAAAGTGATTGATGAGTTACAGTTTCTCAACTGTGGTAACAGGGCTGCAGGGGCTGCATGAAAGGCTGTGGGAAAAATGTCTCATGGTCAAAGGTGGCAGTCAGCTAGTTTACAGTGTATCAGGTGAAAACATGTAAGTCATTAAAACAGAAGAGTGTTTTGCACACAATTAGATACTTGATAAATTATTGTGGAATTAGAGTTATTATTAAAGTGGTAAATGATGCCCCTCCTTGGGAACCTATGTGAACAGCCTTCGTAAGGAACACTTTGGAGGTTGTCTTACAAACAGGCTGGGGCCGAGCGGCCATGTTGTGAGGCTGCTCCAGACTCCTGGCCCGGAATGTTGATGGGTGAAATGTGGACAGCAGATTAAAGCCAGCCCAGTCAAATGTTGTGTCTTCTGGAAATTTCCAGTGAGACTCAGCAATTCTAGTTAGAGCTCTTTGCTTGAGTTGAAGGAATGTGCACCGAGAGGGTCAGATGGCCGTTCTAGAGCTCTAGATAGCAATGGCTAGATGGTATCAGCCACCTTCACAATGTGCGTAATGTCTTCTTCAGACCATGCAGCAACCTCCGAAGGCAGTTTTACTCTTTTAGCTTTGGAGGCTTAAAGAGATGAAGTAATTTATCCAGCTCCTTATTTCTAAATAACGACTGCATGAAATACAGACATATGTCGCAGAGACACTCAAATTCACCTGTACAGATTATTCTCATGAGAATATGAGCTTTGAATTTAAAATTAGATACATCTGTGATAAAGCTTTAACTCGGCTTTTAGCTTTACATTTGTTTCCCAGACATATTTGACCATAGGCTCTCCTTTTTAAGAGATGTTTCTGTAACTTCTTGAGAAACTACAGAGTTTCGTGGAATATGATTTATGAAATGTAATTAGAGAAGACATACTGTATAATTGTAAACATAAGTAGAATTTCATAACATTTTTTACATGCTACTTTTCATATACATTACTTGTTTTTCTTAAATATCTCATAGCTTATTTCTATGGTTAATATATATTTTAATTATGATATTTTTAGAAAAGTTTGAAAGTACAGATAGTCTGAAAAAAAAATTAAACATACCCAATTTTCTCTCTAGGTGCTGTCTTGTCGACATCTTGGTATCTCTGCTTGTAGACTTTTCTTTGTGTAGTTGTGTGTATGTTCACATGTCTTGGAAAATGTGGATCATATTATACATGATGCCGTATAATTAGTGTTTTCTCCTGAAACTCTATATTCTGTTTTGTATCAGTTGACCAAGTAATTGAGCTTTATGTTGTCTAAGACGTTGTGCAGGATAATGGGAAAGCACTCTTAAAGGCTTTTTCAAGGTAGTAATATAGTTGCTTGATTTTGGGGGTGGCTTAGACTTTTATTTTAATGAAAGATGTTAACTGTTGTCTTGGCACTTTGAAAGACATCAATTTAATACAAGTGTTTGGTGGATATGCAAAAGTGGCAGTGATCACTGTGCCGTAACATCACGTACAGACATGTTGCCAAACAACCTGTGTTATTAATCTTTTTGAATACTTAGCTTTTTCACAACCTTTAGCATAGGTATAGTTTATTTTAAAACAACTTTCATCATGGTAAATTTTACACAATATTTATTCATCATCCAGTGTCAGCCTTCCCTGTTCCCTTCCATGTGTGTCTTCACTCCCCTGTCTGTCCCCCCAGAAGATTTGAGGAGCAAATTCTAGACATAATGTCATCTGTAAATATTTTATTAGGTGTTTCTAAAATAGAAAGGCTCTTTGCTATTGTGTTTTTTTGTTTGTTTGTTTTTTGCTTTTTAATCCTCACCCAAGGACATGCTCACTGACCTCAAAGAGAAGGGAAGGGAGGGAGAGAGGGAGAGAAGCATCGATGTGTGAGGGAAACATCCATCTGTTGCCTCTGGTACGTACCTGCAACCTGTGCCTGTGCCCTGACTGGGAATCAAGCCTGCACCCTTTAGGTTTATGGGATGACACTCCAGCCAGCTGAGCCACACTGTCCAGGGCTGTGTTTGTTTTTAATCACAGAATTTTCTTTATGTCATCAAATACCTTGTCAGTGTTCAGTTTCCCTCTTGTCTCATAAACGTGCCCTTAAAAAAGTTGGTTTGAATGGCATCCAGCTGAGGGCCATACACAAAACAGTTGATAACAGAGCTCTTAATGTCGCTCTCCCCTCAGCCCCACCTCTCCTGGCAGTGCATTTGCGAAGGAACTGAGCCATTCGCCCTGAAGAGTTCCTGTGCGTGTTGCTGATTGCATTTCTGTGGTGGTGTCTAACACTCTTCCCTGTATTTCTTGTAAACTAGTAGCAAGAAAGTTTAAATCACATTCAGATCTCTTGCCCTTCCTTCCTCATTTCCTTTCTTCCTTTTGAAAGAATATTTCACAAGTAGTGTTGTGGTGGTGGCACAGAAATCTAGTTTCCTCGCTCTGATTTTAGCAATCATTGTTGATGGTTGTTGACGTTCTTTATTTCAGTAGCAGTTGCAAAATAGCTATATCCTATTTCCTTCATTAGTATTAGCCAGATTTACTTTTATAGCAGAGGCTGAGTAAATGCTCAATTATTTATTCACTAGTTTTGAAATAGCAAGTTGGTTCCTAGTAATCCTCCAAAGGTGAATAAATGTTTGTTTTGTTTTCTTTTAACTGTCATTGTGAATGCATTTAAGCAGTTCTGATGCATTTTAGTTCTTTGCAGTTAGTGTATTTTACTAATTATGTTGTTTGGCATGTGGGTACCTCTTCAAGTTCACCCCTAAGTCCTTTGACACAATCTCAGTATTGTAGGTGGTAGCTTTACTTCTTGGTGTGATGTGATAGTCTGGGCTCATCTTTTAAGATTTCTTCCCCAGACTTGGAATCAGCCATTTCTTTAAGGAGCCCTGCTGTTAGTGAAAAAATACTGTTAGTACTTAGAGCTTGCATTCTGGGGTCGAGGGATGCTCATTATTTTGTACACCTTTTCATCACAGAGCAAGGAGATACATACACACACACACACACAGAGTTCTAGAAGTGCATTGTCATTCACAATCAAGACTGCAGTGTTTTTATTTCATTGAATTTATGTCCGTATTTTCTTTCTTTTGCACTGAAAATTCTGGTTCCTAATGACACAAAATAACTACTTTATTCTAAATTATGCAAAATATCTCAGAATTACAGTGTGGACACTACAGCCAATGTATTCATCAGTGAAAACAATTTTTCCACAGTTCTTATTGTTTCTATGGTATATTTCACTTGAGGTACAAATTACTATGTTTTAAACAATAGTTATGTAGTATATATGTTATGCCATCATATGGATCCACAGTTAAGCTCATTTGTTGCACCTGGTTTTCTGGTTTTAAGAATTGCTTAAATTAATTTTCTGTTACTTGTAAAATATTTACATGGTTCCAAAGTCAAATGTACAATGTAGGAAATTTTCAGAGAAGTCTGGCTTTTATCCCTGGTTCCTTTATCTGTTTCCCCCTGTGCTGTTTATGTAAAATCTTAGTTTATGATTTATCCTTCCATTTCTATTTTTGACATAAAAGTTACAGAATTATGACAGTTGTGTGTTGTATATGTGTGTAATTTCTCACTCCTTTCATAGATCGTTGTATACTCTACAGTTTTCTACACCTTGTTAACTATATGGTTTTTTTTTACTTAGTGGTGTATCTTTGAGATCACTTAGTTGGGAGTATGTAGAGGCAGCCTTATTCCTTTTAATAACTCCACTGTGTTCTGTTGTATGGCTACGCCATGAATTACCACAACATTCCCCTGTTCATGAACATTTGGAGTGAGTTAGGCTTCTGTTGTTGAACATAGGCAGGGTGCTGCATTGAATAGCTTTTATATACATCTTTACATGTATTTGCTGGTTTACCTTTTGGTTAGAGTTCTGAAAGTGGCATTACAAGATATAATTTTGCTAGCTTATACTAAATTCCTCTTTCTAGGAGTTCTTATTTTGTAGTGTACGAGAATACCAATTTCGTAACAGATTCACCAACAGATTTAAATCTTTATATTTTATGGAGGAGACTGAACAGCTGTTCAAAGCACTTCTTATCTTTTTAAGTTTTTAAGATAACATTTATTTTTTAAAAGTTAACATGTGTATATAATAGGAAACTGAAAAACATAAGGAGCAAAGAACAAAGTCATCCTAAAAGCACTTTCAAAGAGACTATTCCCTAAGTGTGTGTTTGTGTGCCTGTGTTTTAAAATAGGTCATTGCTCTTGTGAAGACTGCAGTCATCTGTGGTTGCCCAATTAGTCATTTGTTTGCAATATATTGGTTATTCTCTCATCAAGCTCATTTAAATCATTAGACGTAGTTGAAATGGTATTATTGTTACTAGGCTTAAGGTACATTATAGCTGTAATAAATACCTGGTTGGGCCTAAGAAACTAATTACTATTTTAAATGTTTTCAAGAGGAAAAGTACTGTGATTTTCTGTTAGGTTACATGCTTTTTTTCAGCCAGGATTCCTCATAGGAAACACAGAACTTAGAAATTCTGCAGTTTTACTGAGAGTGGTTCATAATGAGTATCATTATATGTGTGTAGGAGTGAAGTTACTCATACATAATTTTTGCCTTGGGCCAGGCATTAAAACTTGATTCTCTTACGGAATCCTCAGGTTTTTTTCCTCTACTTTATATCCCTGCCTTGGGTTCCCCCTTTTCCTGGCATTGGTACCTTTGACTCAATGCATTGGAGAGTAGGAACTTCAAGGATTCGTGTGTGTGTGTGTGTGTGTGTGTGTGTGTGTGTGTGTGTGTGAGAGAGAGAGAGAGAGAGAGAGAGAGAGAGAGAGAGAGAGAGAGAGATTTCTATATGGTACATAAGATTTTCTCATAATGGATTTTTCCTTCTGGTTTTAAATGTAATCTTGTTGATTTGCATTTCTTTTTGTAGATGCATATGACCAGTCCCACAGCTTCAGCATTTAGGGTTAAAGGTTCTTTCCCTAATCCAGGATTCATTAATGAGGCTTTTGGATGTTAAGTGGCTTAAAGAGTTAAGTGCTTTGTGGGTACAGCACTCTCTTAACTAACCTCTTACAAAATTAAAATCCAGTATCAATATTTAACATTTGGTAGCATTTCCAGTGTTCTCCGATAATCTGATAATAAATCATACTTGTATCTCACTAGTATCTGGAAAATAAGGGGAATTGGAAAGCCCTCACGTAAGGTGACATTTAATGAACGGGATCATTTAAAACTGCAGTGATGCTAAACTATAATTTTGAAGAATTGGAAGAAAAACTGTGTGACTCAATGGAAAGAATTGCTCCCTTTGATATACAGGAGTTGGCAAAAGTAGTTTCACAGTTGCATGGTGACATTGTTTTGCATTAACAAAGCCATTGTAATAATCATAACCCATGACTTCTTCCAGATGAATGACTGTAAATCTACTTTTGCCCAGCCCTGTATTTCAAGAAAACAAAATTTAAAAAAATGTATATATATATAACAAGCGGATTATAATATTATAATAAAAATTATATACATATATACAACAAATGGATTTCAACAATTGACCTGCATCACAGGTGCAGAAAAAAGTACAGAATTAATACATCCAGTCATAATTTTTATAAGGCTACCTCTTGCCTATAAAGTTCAAGATACACAGTTTTACAGTTATTTCAGTTTACCAAAAGATTCTCATTAAAAATTAAATGCACCATTTTTCTCTACTTATTATAAAAAAATAAAATTGGTTTAAAAGTTATAAACATATGTTGTAAGCATATTTCTTAATATATTTGTTGTATTTTTATCTACATTATTGTGTTACATGAACATGACCAGTCATCCAGTTCTAATTATTACATTGAATATCCTATAAATGTAAAATATAATTTAACACTTAATATTTTAAATGATTATTATTTGTGTTTTAAAATATTTTTAAATATCTGTCAGTTTTGTAATGAATTTATGTCTAATAAATAAATGACAAAACCTTTTTAATCCTACTTATGGTCCTTATTTTAGGAATTTTTTTCAGTGAATGTACTTAACTTCTGCCATAAATTTTATGTCATACATCATGCTTTTTTTACTATTATTTTTGTATATTTTATTGAGTATGCTATTTCAGTTGCATACTCAATAAAACATCACCCCCCTTTTATTCCCTCCACCCTGCACCCCATCCCATCATCCCCACACCACTTAGTCCAGGTCCATGGGCTGCACACACCAGTTCTTTGGCTTCTTAATTTCCCACACTACTCCCAGCCTACCCCTGACCACTTTTTTTTTTTTTTGTCATCATCCCCCGCCTCCCCCCAGCACCACCACCACCACTTTCCCCAGCCCCACCCACCCCCACCTCCCACCCTCAATCCTTCCCCCATTTGGCTTTGTTGATGGGTCTTTTATGCATGTTCCTTGATGACCCTTCCCCTCCCTTTCCCCTGTCATTCCCCTCCCTTTAAAGATTCTTAATGTTAATCTTGTAAATCTCATACTTTCATGAATCTGATTGAATAGTAGTATTCATGAAAAATGATCAGTTGCTTTAGAAGAGTGATTATGAAAATTGTAGTATCATACAGTCGGGTTTGGAAAGGGCCCTTATTAAAGCCGTGGAGTCTAACCACCCTTGTGATATTTATGTTAATTCCTGTACTGCAAGTGGTTGTTACTCCGTTTTTTTTTTTTACCTCCTGTCATAGTTGATACATTCTCAGGCAGCAGGTAGTTTTTGAATTCACCCTCAAGGAGCTTTTACCCCTGGGAGACTGATGCATTGACAGTAAACTGATACACTGTGATAAATGCTACAGCCAGTTGTTACACATTGTGCTATGGGATGTCCAGGAAGTCATGAGTTCTTTGCCTGTTGAGGGTTTTCAGGAAAGCTAGCAAGAAATTGGATTGGAGTAGGAACTTGCAAGGCAGGTGAGTGGAATGTTATACTAGATATTCCAAATGATGGACCAGCACATGTTGTCTCTTGTGGCCTGTTGCCCTGAAAGTTATGAGGTATGGTAGGCAGGTGGGTATTTGAAGACAAGGCTGCATCTGAAATACCAGGCCTTGAATACTATATTCAGAGGCTTTTTATTTTGAAACCAGTACACCGGCACCCTTATGTTTTAAAGGTAAGAAATATGATATATCAGTTGTTTTAAAAGATAACTTGGCAGCAGGAGGGATAGATGTTAGGGAGAAGCGACTGAAGGCCATGAACAAATGACCAGGTCTTAGACAGCTTTGCTTAGAAAGTTCTCCCTTGTGTTGAGATAAATCTGTATCTTTGAAACTTAAATCCTTTGATCTTAATTTTACTTTGAATTCAAAACAAATATATTCTCTTAAACCATAGAGCCTTTGACATATTTGATTACAGTACTTATGTCTTAAAAACATCCTCTTCTAGCTATAAACTAATTCCCAAGTAACTTTATACTTTCTTTTTTAATGTAATGGGACATGGCATTGCATTCAACCTCAAATGATTGCTCTCTTTTCTTTTTCTTTTTCCTTTTTCTTTTCTTTTGAGAAAGAAAGGCCTGCCTTTCTGTAAAAGTTTGAATCAGTGTGTTTCAAATGATTTGCAATTAAAAACTATTACAAAAATATTTAATCTGTCATAGACCAATCCTTTTTGTAAACTCTGATAAAATTAATTATCAGAGAAAAAGAATTTTTAAAAGATACAAATTTAATCCTATTTAAGAATTTTTATGTCACAGGCAACATTATCCAGTCACAGTGCTGTGAAAGTTTCCTAAGCACTGTGGATTTCAGTACCTTCAGACACCCTTCCAAGCAGCACGGCTACCGTGGCAGGAACACCAGCCTATGAGATGACCTGCTGCTGTTTCAGACCTGTGGGCTAGCTCAGCAGCGGCCTTGCCTCCACTGTCCCCCCCACCCCCAGCCATGTTGGCTGGGTGTGCGTTTTGTTTTTGAATAAAAATTATTTTAGAATATTGCATTCTTTTGTTCTGTGTCTGGGTACTGGTTCATTATGGGCCCCAGTGGCTTAGCCTTGTTTTAAAATACAAGAGTATAGAACAGCACAATAAAAATTCAGTGTTTATTTCAGATTGGATAGTATTTCCATGCACTTATAATAGAGTCACTGCTTTGCCCACATTGATTAACAAAGATGTATAGGATTTGAAATAAAAATTTTACTACTATGTATTTTAAAGTACAGTTATTAAAATTTGTGAGATACTCAAGGGGTAAAAAGATGGATCCAATGAAAATAAACCTTTGTTTTCATTAGTAAAGGAATACTTTAAGTAACCTGTAAAACTTAAGCTAATTACTCTGCCATAGATCTAATACCAGGAAGAGTTAATTACCCGTGTCTGATGAAATGAGATACGAGTTTCAATGAAAAGGGAGAGTCCGTTTTATCACTAGATGCTGTTAATGAGCCTTTTTAAATTAAGACTTGATTGGATTGCAGTTTAGTTAAGGAATATTTGAACACCTTGTAGTTGTGTTGTATGTAACGTTTTCTTTCTAGGGGGATCAGCTCTCTGTTGACAATTAGTAGTAGAGTGTTGCTTGTGTTTATCATTATGATTCATCGATTGATTTAACAAGGGACTGCGACTGGAAATTTTTCAGTTATATCAATGAAAAATTATTAGGCAGTTTCATAAACCTGCTGACCCCATCCTATTCTATGCTGTTTATTTTTCTGTTTACTCCTTTGGTTATGAAAGATCACGATTTAAAGACATTACATTGTTGCTCTTTTTATTTTAGAAGCTGTTTAATTTTTATTTTAAATCATGTGTAATTGTTAACTCTTTCTTTTAAAGGCATGAATAAAAGTTGTAGTAAGGCCTGGGTGGGATCATAGCCTGTGGGTCTAAAAAAATTAAAATGCTGACTGTCACACTATTGAAGTGATTTATTTTGTGAATTATTCGATATGTAGAAAAGAGTAAATGGAAATCATGGTGTATAGTTAGGAATATTTTGTAAAGGTCTTCATAAGCTTCTTAACTTCAAGTTTTTGCCAAATTCAAATACCTGTGTTCTAAATATACAAAACCAATCACTTCACGTAGAAAATAATATTTTTAAGGATTTAATGTAAAGAAAATTTTGTATAATTTCACCTTTGTAAATAACTTCTCAATGGTGACATAGTCATTTAAACTATAGGATTATTGAATAAGAAACAAGTAATTGGAAATACAAGGGTGCATGAAGTTGTGTAATAGTATCAGGCAGTTACAGCAGCCAAGTGTTTAAAAGGGTCGCAACTCTGAACGCAGTCACAAGTAGTAAAAACAAATGACCTTTTATAGAATCAAAATTTTTTCTCAATTATGAAAGCCTTCCATGTGTAATGTAGAAATAATTAGGTAAAACTGATATTTATTTTTTTAAATAACCTTTCCCATTTTTTACATGGTGCTATTTATATGTTGTTACATATTTTGAGGCCATATATTTTTGTGACCTGATTCATTTTACTTAAAAATACTTTATCTATGACCATAAAAACTCATATATACCTTTAAAGTTAATTATTTTTACTGTGAAACTGTAAAGAAATATACACAATATATCATTATTAGAATAAATTTATAGAAGTGTAATTTGTTGGTTAAAAATGTATTAACAAAATTGCCAACTAAAGCAACTCTTAAAAATTATAAGCACCCCCCAAGGAATGAAAATGTTTCTATATGAAGCATCTCTAAAATTGTGGATATCTCTTAAGGGGACAGAAGTACACCTTTTTTGCATATTTTTGGTTAGCAAAATTAAATCAGTTAATCATATGTTTGGGTATTAATGTTCACTTATGTGTTGCTTGGCTTGCCACTTCTACTACCCCAGACCCGTACTTTTGTATTTTCTTTTAATGATCATTTTTGGAAAAATAAAAAATTATACCTTAGAGAAGTTGTAAGAGTACTACAATGAATTCCTGTATATCCTTTACCTAGGTTCACCATTTTTAAAAATGTGTTGTACATCTGTGTATGCTTTTATGTTCTCTCTCTGTTTATATATGTATATGCATACATTTACTCACACAGTTAATGCCTGTTATTTGCTGATTTTATATTTGCGAATTCATCTACTTGCTAAAATTCATTAGTGATTACTAAATTGGTGCCTGTGGCCCTTGATTTCACAGTCATTTATGAACATGTGCACATTAGCAGAATAATTGGAGTCACCTAAAACTGTTGTTCCCGGCTGAGGTCAGACCAGGTAACCCCAGTCTTCTCGTTGTAGTTCCCATAGTGTGGATGAGTTTCCTTTTCATTGTCGATGTAGTGCTGTGTTATTTTCATATTTGTGCTTTTTGTTGGCGATTTTGGTGTTAAAATGCCACCCCCCACTCCCCAGCAAGAAGCATAGTGCTAAAGGCTGTAGAATGTTTCTAAGCATAGGAAGGCTGCAAGGAATGAGTTACAGTGCTGTTGGCTGTGAGGTCAGTGTTAATGAATCAACAATACATATTAAATAAGGTGTCTTTAAACATAAACACACAAAACAGGGTTATATTGATTGGTAGATGAAAATGCTTGTGAGTAGAGGCTGGCTGGAGCAAAACCCTGTATTTCCTCAGGAACACTGGTTCGGTATTCTCGAATTCAAGGTTTGCAATGACTTTATTGAAAATAATGAGAATTGGGGCACGCGTCCTCGCGCGCGCACGCGCGCGCGTGTGTGTAAAATGATTCTGTCCCAGAATCTTGGCTAGATCACACATTGCAGTTGTGTCTGTTCATCTCTGATTCGGAATAGTTCCTCAGCTTTTGTCTTTTATGATTTGGATCTCTCTTATTTTCTCAGGATTAGATACAGGCTATCACTTTTGGCTGGAATGTCTTTCAAAAGCGAAGTGGTATCCTCAGTGCATCACATTAGCTGTTATGTTACTTTGTTCCATTTTTGGTGTTAACTTCCATCATTTGGTTAAAATAGTGTCAATCATACTTTTTCACTGTAGAAGCACTTTTTCCCCTCGTTTTAATAACTGAAGGGGATACTTTGAAACTTTGTAAATACTCTTTTCCCAGCAAAATTTACCCAATGGTTCTAGCTTTGATTAATGACTCCTACTCAAGTCTGTTATTACTCTAATATGGTGTTTGCATAATTGTTATTTTTCTAATGCTGTCATTCCCTTTACATTGATTAACTGACATTCCATTGTCATGAAGACATTGCCTGTCATTCCTGACAGGTTAAGAGCCCTTTCTCTGTCACATCCCGCCCACCCCCCCTACCCGTCACCCCCCACCCCTGCCCCCAGCCGCTGCCCTGGAGGCCTTCAGAATCCACGCCTCTCAGCTGGAGTCCATGGATTCTGGGTGCTCACTCACCCTCCTGACTTGGGGGATGGTGGGGGGGGGTGGTGCGTGACGGGAGTGCTCAGGTGGTGGTGTCCAGGCTGTGGCACTCTGAGCACTTCCTGTGATTTAGGTGCTGCTGTTACCATTCCATGTGAATCAGCCCTCCTCACCCCCAGATAGCCGTGAGGTGGCCGCTGTCGCTGTTCTGGTTTTGTCCCCGAGGAAGGGGAGGCATAGGGCAGTGTCAGCAGCCTCCTCTCGCCTGACTTGAGCTGTGTAGTGAGATTTGAGCCAGGCCTGTCTCCAGTGTATGAGTTCAATCTCATGCATACATGTATTTATGGATGTATGTAAATAAATCTGCATACACAGATTTGTATTCACCTAGATGTGTGACCTTTTTTGGGCCGATTTGTAGTAGTAGATGGAAGTGTGATAGGCCAGTGATAAGCAAAACCTAATCTGGACACAGCAAGTGAGTTTTATTGGAAGTAAAGATATGAATATTCTCACTGACTCATCATTTTTGTGGAATTTGCCTTTGAAATGATTAGATAAAAAAGAAAAACACATTTTCAAGCTGGCACCAAAGACCAGGTTCCATTATGACATTAAGTGCCAGGCTTGATGAAAAAAGTCTTTGATGCCGGAAGTAGTGATAGTAGCACCACCATGCCCAAACATGTGGTCTCGTTTTGTCACTACCACCAACAGCGTACCTGTAATTAACCTTCAATGGCAAGTCATGCAGCCAGCTTCCATTATCTCCTTCATATGGTGTTATTTTCAAGTTTGTTCCATGTTGTCTGTCCCATCTCACCATCTTCTCAAAGATCAGACCATTCTTACTGTCCCTTACATGTCTTATTTATATGCTTTTTTTCCACCCAGAATATTCCTTCTGCCTTTGAAAGTTTATTAAATAATTTAGTAAGTTCTTAAATTTTCCTATTCTAGGTCAGACAAAACTGGGAGGTTCCTGTGCTTATGGAGCTTAACTTAGAAGGCAGAAAATAAACAGTTGAAGAAATGAGCAGGACAATTTTAGCTAGCGGTACCGTGAAAAGAGTGGAATAACACCAGGCGGTGAGATAACATGAGGTGGTCAGTGAAGGGTGCTTTTAAGGAGGGTGGCCCAAGGAGATGTGTGAGGACGTGCAGGTGACCTATGTCAGGAACGGGCATGGGGAGGCCCGGGGCCTAGCTGTTTCTGGGTGAGATGGCAGCACGTGCACAGACACTCAGACAGGAATGAGACCCAGTGGTCCAAGGAGTGACAGGGGCAGTGTGGGTGGGAGGGGGAGGGGATGCTGCAGAGGCTGCCTGCCCGGACCCTCTCTGTAGGCCAAGAAAGGAGTTTGCCTTTATTGGAAGAGCATCTGAAGGCAGTGGAGGGTTTTAAGCAGGAGTGGCTTGATCTGACATGTTTAGAAAGAATTGTCTCTAGGCAGTTAGAGACTGTAAAGGGGCGTGTGGGGACGTGGTTAAGGGGCTGAAGCCACGAGACTTCTGAGTAGGTGCTTGTTGTTACACAGGTGGGAGAGATGGTGGCGTGGATGTGCCTCCTTCTTCCGGATTCACGTCATTTCAGTACTGTCGGAGGACTCCATTCAGCCACCCCAGTCTTCCCTGAGTTTCCAAAACAGTCGTTCACTAGACATGCAGTTCAATCTTTAATTATGTTGCTTGTTTCTGTTTCCTTGCCCAGGCTGCCTTCTCCAAGAGCAGCGCCTTATATTTCTGATTTCCTCAATGAAATGTGGACATAATTGGTGCCCATTAAAAAATTATTTTTTTCGTACACGACCAGTTTCTTGAATTTTCTGAAGTATAGGAACATCAAATAGAGAATGCAGAAGGAACACTTGAAAAACTTGCTTAAGTATAAACAACTGATACATGACTTAAATTACACACACACACACAAAAGAAAGGCAACAGGAGCTTTTTTAAGGTAATGGTTAAAATTAAAGTTGGAATTTAAAACCTAAAAATTAAATTAATTGCCAGGGTGTAGAGAAAAGTAAGTATATGAGTAGATTTTGCAGGAACATCGGTGGCCATATTGGTTTTTCAAGCCACGCCCACAGACACGGGTAACAGTTTTGATCTTCCTGAGGTGCGCAGGTTTTTGCCTGCCTCCCCCTCCAGAACATGCATGATTCTTTTCCACATTGATGCCTGTGAGTAGCTTATTAAGCAAACCCGTAAAGTGAGATGAAAAGAGTTTCTGTACCACTGGTTGGAGTATTTAGGTAGGGTTGGCAATATTTTATATTATGTTAATAGGTTTTATTTTAATAGCAAGTTTTAAATGGTATATTTAAAAACTTTAAACAAATTTTTCAACAAGTCTGTAAGTAACCGTAAACAACATGAATTAGGGTGTGTGTTTTCCTATGACCATTTACCATGCCTCCCCACCCTGCGCTCAGGTACTAGGTTGACGAGAGATTTTTTCCAAGGACGCCTTTTGAATGTTTTAACATTTAAAAAAAACACACAAAAAAAAACACACCAAGGCACTTGAGGCAGAGATTTTTTTTAGACAATAGTTGTTTAATGAGCTGCTTGTATATACAAGAGAAGAGAATGGGCCTGATTGCTCACAATCTGATGTTTGAACAAGTATTTTTTCCGGATCTTACGCATTTGCTATCTAATTGCTATGTAATCAAAACTAAGTGAACTGTAACTACTTGAAACTCTAAAATGAAAGGCAATCATCTGTACTGGGAGGAGGGGAACCCCTTCACATGCAAGTTAGCCTGAATATCAGCATTATGGTCTTCTTGTGTTTAATTATAGGCGTCTGACTGAGCAGCAAATGTATGCCTGTGTAATAAAGAGGTGAACGTGACCCTGAGACACCCACTCAGAGAAGTTAGCATTCACTGTGTATTTTGGTGATAAGGGATTGTGCCAAATGGCGGTTAATTACCTGCTTTGTTTGATATGGAAAGTAGTAGTTCCACGCTTTTCTTCCTACCAGTGACAGCCCTCAATTACAATGTGTATTGAGCAGCCATACTGCCTTTGTTTATCTGTTGGGAAGACATGAGGTGAAGAAAATTAACTTGACTTTTTCCTGCTGTTTGTTGGCAGTTTTGTTTTTGGTAAAGCTCTTGAGAATAGAAAACTACTCGGAGATGTGCTTTTGTAGACTTAAAATTTTTATTCTTGCTACCTCATAAAAGAGTTATTAAAAGAAATATTATATTATTAGTATTTTTAAATGTCCTTTTGAAGTTTTGTAGCCACTAATTACTGGAGTTTCAGGCTAGTTAAATCTTTTTATATTTTATTCTTCGGAGCTTCTGTATCTAACAGAAGCTTAAAATTCTGGGGTTTTTTTGTTTTTTTGTTTTTTGGGCATTTTTTTAGTTTTCTTATTGTCAAATCAGTAAATTACCTGTTTGTTTGGTATCAGTTCACCTTCCTAATTTGGGTCTCTAACTTATGTGATTTTGGTTATTAAATAATGACTAAAGACTGCTATAGGGAGATTACATGTAATATGTGTCAAGGGTAGAAAAAGCAGATACCTGTTCTGTGTTCTGTTTGATGCCACCCTACTCAGTGCTGATTCTTTAACGTTTGTCTTTGCAATAATTGCCTTTTAAAAATGTATTTGTAAATATTTTCCTGTAAACTGTATGCTTTCCTCTGCCTACTGTCACCTTTCAGCCAGTGAAAGCTAGAACGTATAGTGCAAAGTGCTACACACCTACTTCCCTGTGAGCAGAGCGCATCACACCACACTACTCCAGCCAGCTAGCTGTTCGACATTGGCATGTGGGCGTGCCCTGCTCCGACCTCGCTGCTGTTTGTTTTTTGTCCTTGGAATTAATGGTGACCTACACTATGTACTGATAAAAGATATTTTAGTTATAGTTTTGGATAGTATACTCAATGAGAAACTGAGTTTTACGAGAAGTTCTGGCTGTCTCCAGAAAGAAAAAGAGACTAGCTGTCAGCAGGATGACCTAGGAGAATTGACCAAAGATATTTACAAAACAGGATTTGGGACGTACTGAATCATTATACCTTAGTTAAAATGGCAGAGAAACATTTTCAGTGTTTTAGTAAAACTTAAAAGCAATGTACTTTGTTATCACAGTTAGTCTACATAGAATTTAGTGGTCAGAGAACATTTATTGTATTAAAAATATCAAACATCTAAGCTTCTAAAATTTTGAAGAAAATAATTTTTGCAGACACTCTCGAACTCTTTTATTTATATTATTTACTGTTAAGGTATGGAAGTAGGGTAGAAATTATTGGTATGTAGCAGTTTCTTCCTCAGTTTCATTTTGGAAATACAAGGTTAAGTTAGGAATATTTAATGGAATACTTATCTTTGAATTTTTGGGGGGCAGTTGGCAAATCCTTTTGTAACTTACTGAGCCTAAACACATACATCTGAAGTTCTCCTTGATCATCGAAACTCCGAGACACGAGAGCAGGTCCATCCTGGGACCAAAGGTGTGACAAACCGTTGCGCACTAGACACCACCAAATACTGAGCGCTTAGGAGGAACTTTATGATTTCTTTAAGAACTCCTGATATTTGTGCCTTCTTAAAGTTTTTCTGAATAAAAAGGAAGTTGGCTGTTTTTTGAACTTAGTAGAAAAATATAATTGTTCTGTTTAGGGTGAACTTTCAAACATTGTCATTGTCATTTTAAATGTAACTTTTGCACATCAGTTCGTTTGTTTTTCCTCTCCTTTTAAAAAGCTTATTAGTCCTGAATACAAATGCTATCAAGCTTCATTTTAAAAACACTGCTTATTCTTCTTAGCCTTTTGAAAATGCTGTTTTCTAATAATTTGAGAAAAAAGATTTATATTTTTATAAAGTTTATTAATTGAGAAAAAGTTATCACAGAGGATTTAGTTTCTCTTGTGAGGTTTTCCTAATTGAGTTATCATTTATGTTGGTGTGTTTACATAATTAATGTACTTGAAGCATTATTTTATGAAACTATGTAATTGAGGGATTGATCAGTAAAATCTGAGTGTATTTGAGTTTTATGGTTAAAGAAAACCCCTAAACCTTTGGAAGGACAAAGTTTCCAAGTGCCTAATCTATGTTTTGGATTCTATTTGGCTCTTTCACATCCTTTTCTAAGTCTTAGACAATATATTAAGACTTAAGTTAGTTGTTTCCCACTCCACTGATCCCATACATATTCAGATTTCCATAAAAACCCTTAGCATATCTTTCGGTTTATCACAGAGTTCTTTAAGAGTGGTGCCTTGTAGTCTTAGTGATCTCCGTGACATGCACAGTGCCTGGCACATTGCAGACCCTCGGAACGCTTACTGTGACCCTGAGTGTCTTGTATTTGAGTTCATCACTAGAGCTCTTCACACCTGCTGCTGAATGAATTGTCTGTTTATACCTGATTTTAGTTCTTTCAGTGTTGTGTTTGAAGATTTATATTGCCCAACAGCAGTGTTGGTTAATGTGTATGAATTTTTTCCCCCTGTGAATTGGAAACACATAGTTATGAGCAAGGACTGAAATGGAAGACTCACTCAGTTCTGGGATGATTACGGACTGAACAGCCAGGACATTGACTCTGAGCGTGGGTGATGGGTATAGGGGCCAGTTTCACAGAAATAAACTGGGCTTGGGCCACCTGTAAACAGAGTCTAAAAACAAGACTGCCACCTCGGAGATGTTTCTCGTGGCAGGAAGAGGGGAGAGAGTATTGTAACTAGACCCAGGGCCACCAGGCTGTCTGTGATTTGAATACTGGATCACTGCTCTCTCTCTGGAAAAATGAGCTTTGAAATAAGAATGTGAGGCCTTCAGTTCCCAGTAATGAATGAAATTCCTGTCAGACTGACTGACCTGCAGAAAGCAACTCTAAAACATGTAAATAATACAAGGCCCAGGGCACTGGAGGGTGAATAGAAGCTGAGTTGGAATGGAGGTGGCCCTAGAAGTTGAGAAGTTTATACTTGCTTCCCTGGCTTTTAGTCTGGGGTCACGCGTGGTAGGTGGCACTAATTTCTACATATCATATAAGATATAGGATGGAATACATTGTTTTGTTACCACAAGTTGGTAATTACCAGCATTACTATGATACGACCAAAAAGAGAATCAATATTCTTTATAGATGCAGAGATTCTTAATAAAATTTTAGCAAACTGAATCCAATGATATATTAAAAGGATACTACATTAATACCAGCAAGGTATATCTTGGCAGTGTAAGGTTAGTTTGACATCCGGGAATTAATCAGCATAATTCATCATATTAATAGAATAAAGGTAAAAAAAAAACCTATATGCTTATTTCAGTAGATGGATAAGAAAGTATTGGACGAAATTTAATATACTTTCATAATAAAACAAACCTGAAAACTAAGAATAGAAAGGTACTCGATCAATTTGATAAAGTTTGTATGTGAAAATACCTAAAAAGTAATTTGTCACTTAATGACGGGGCTAGATTCTGGGAAATGTATCCTTAAACAATTTCGTTGATGTGGAACATTACAGAGGGCACTTCCTGGATGGTATAGCCTGTTGCATGTCTAGGCTGAATGGTGTACCACTGTCCTCCGTGCAGTCCGCTGTTGATGGAAGCACCGTTGTGCAGCATAGGGCTATAGTAACATCGTGGTCAGCAGTGGAAAGCTCAGTACATTTTTTCTTAAAATCATGAACAAGCCAAGGATGTAAGCAGGCACCATTTTTATTCCAGTTTGTACTCAAGGTCTTAGCAAGTGCAGTAAGACAAGAAAAAGAAATAAATGGACATACATATTGGAAAGGAAGAAGTAGAAGTCTCTTTTCAGATTTCCCGATTGTTTATATAGAAAATTCTAAGGGGGGCTGGGTAAAAAAGGTAAGGGGAATTCAGCAAAAATAAACACACAGGACAACAGTGTAGTAAATACCAGAAAGAAAGGGGGTAGTGGGAGGTAGAAGAGGATATAAAGGGGATAAATGGTGATTAAAGGAAAAAAATTTTCAAAAAGAAGCAGAAGTAAATTTGATGTCGTTAATTGTAGTACTGTTATTTTATGTGTGACCAAGGGAAAAGAGCAACAAAATGAGCAACAGCTTGCTGTTCACATAGAATTTGTAATTATATATAGACTTAGTTTTATCTTTATTATATCTTGTGATATATGTTAAAAGGAAAATATGGGTGGAATTAGTAAATTTCTAAGACCTTCTCAGAGTTTTGTATCACCTTTCTTTTCCTCAGTCATGCTTCTCATGCCACATAGTGAGTAGTCCGTGGGAGGAGGCCTGTCAGTGATGCAGCATTTTCGAAGTGCTCTGTTATGCTACCCTAGAGATTTTCCTCCCCCAGTCACTGCACGTCTTAATAAATGTTGTTGTCAGGTGCAGTAAAAGGTCTCCTTTACCCTGCATGTAAGCTAACATCACCAGTGTTTAAGGTTCTGGTGAAAGACCCAAGACTGTAGTTGTGAGACCAGCCTTTCTCATTCATGGCATAAGCAGGAGCAGAATGTCCACGTTTTCTCCGAGTCCCTGGGCCTCAGCCCCCAGCTCACTACCCTTGCTTGGATGTGTGTTGCTGAAGACAGCTGGGGCCAAGGTCCCAGCGCTTGTGGATAAGCAGCACACAACAGTCTCCTCCCGTGGCGGTGGGGTCGGGGGGGACCTGCTTAGTGACCTGTGTGGCTGACTACAAAAACTGCCCCATTTGATGAAATGGGCCCTGAGGGAGCATGCTGCGGGGCGTGCAGGGCCAGAGGGCTAGGCAGGGTGGCTGTGTCATGCCACTGCCTAGCTTACGGCATGGGGATGGCACGCCAGACTGCAGAGATGGGGACTGACTTGGTTAACTGTCTTAGAGTTGTCGATACCCTGTGGGAAAACACTAACAATAGAAATGAGGGCCAAGTTAGAGACCCTGGACATGTCTTTCAAATCATGGAAAATGCAGCTTAAATCTTATGTTTTAAAGATATCATTTATTTGTGACTGAATGTCTATAGTCAGTAAATTCCAGTAAGATTCCCTTTTCTTATTAGAAAATACAACTTTTTGTGGATGGAAGTGAATTGATTTCAGAGTTCTTAAGGTAGTAAAACTTTCTGTTAGTGACTGAAACAATTCTAAAGAAAAAGTAAAACACATTGGAGGATGGCTGGAGTGCATTAAATTTCTGTAATTTTACTAATTGCTTATATTACTGAGGGACAGCAGTTAGATCAGTGGGATTAAACTAAGAGTGACTTTAGTATGTTATGTATGTATATTGTGGAAAGAAGGGATATACGTGGTGGAATGGCAAACGAGACGTGACTTACTCATGAGGTGATGTTAGCATAGTTGGGTTTGCATATGAAAAAAGAAGTTCCGGATGAATTAAACACCTAAAAGTGAAGAGCAAAAAATTTAACCATTAGAAGAAACTGTAGGAGAATGTATCTGTGACATCAGGGTAAGTAAATAAGGATTACTTAGTAGAAAACTCACGAAGAGGGATAGGTGTGGCTATGCTGAGAAAAAACTTGTTGCACAGAAGACACCATAAATTGTTAAGGGGCAAGCCACACAAAGTGTTTGTATTCAGAATACATAAAGAATTTATTCAAAAATGAAAACAAGATCACATATCCAATAGCGACTAGGCAACTCACGGACCAGTAAACCGGAATGAACAATGAACACATGAAAGATGCTGTACTTTGTTAATACTCAGGGGAATACACATTGCAGTGAGAGCAGTGTACCATTTGACACCCTTTGAATTGTCAAAAATAAAAATACTACCAAGTTTTAGGATGTGGAGAAAAATGAATGCCTGTGCATTGAGATCGGGAGCGTAAATGGGTACAGTCACCCT
The DNA here is from genome assembly GCA_004026545.1 of Mormoops blainvillei. Lineage (NCBI taxonomy): Eukaryota > Metazoa > Chordata > Mammalia > Chiroptera > Mormoopidae > Mormoops > Mormoops blainvillei. Next base: position 105,481 of record PVJD01001662.1, read on the forward strand.
GGGGAGCCGTTTGAAAGTCTATTTAATAGAGAATTTTAAAAACACATTTATCTATGCAAATTCTACTATTTGGCAATTTTTTAAGAAACCTAATGTGTTTTGGAAGATGGATATGAGCAGGTTCACTGCAGCACTGTTTAACAAAAAATTTGAAACAGCATAAATGGCGATGTGCGGGGGAGACGGAATTCTGGTTTCTTCACGTAAGAGAATATTATGTGGTAACAAAAAGGAATAAATTTCATTTAATGCACTCGATCCACATGTGCTCCATCTTGAAATTGTGATGTTGAGAACGGCACAGTTTTAAATTATTATTCTAGTACTTTCTGTTCAGTGTTAAAAATACATGGGTGTGTTCTTTACACATAGAACAATTTTAAAAGGGAACCTTATCACGTGGTGATTTGTTGATGGGTCATGCCACATGTGAGATGGAATTTCAAGAGACTTTATGTCTAATTTATTAAACTATTAAGCATTTTAAATATTGAATACTTGACTTCAGATGGATTCAGAGGTAATTAGCTACTGTTTTTGCTTTTGAAGTACAAAAATAGTCCATCATTTGATAATAAGTGACCGAAGCTTTTCGCTATTTTTCTCAAATCTGTCGCCTCATTGTGATGTAATCTGTTCATTTTTCTAGGAAATTATTTTCAAAGATTGTCCTCTCCTGATTCCATAGTAAAAAACTAAATGCAATTGTATTCTGGAATGCCAAAGTAAAAATGTGATTAATATCTTTCTTTGGGTTATTAACATCTGTCCTTAAGAGTGAAGATTTTAAGAAGTTAAAACTATGTACGTACACATAGAACACACATACGAGGGGGGACCTCCCATAAAACAGAATTATCTTCTGGAGGGCAGGCTCCACATAGTACAGGCTTCCCCGCTAGGTGAGAGTTCCAGGAACCCATCTGTATCAGTGTACCAGCTGGCGTTGCTGTGAGTGGCTGTGTTTGGCTTCATTGGGTTTTTTTTAAGACTCTTTCAGCGTGTTTGCCCATTCCATGATGGGTGATTTACGAGCACACCTGCCCATACCACACTGAGTGTTCAGCAGCTTTTGATCGAAAACATCATGACCCCCATGCCCCCCTCTACCTATTCATCCAGTCTCACCCCAAGTGACTTTTTTTTTGGTTCCCTGGAAGAAAAAAGAGCTCAAAGGGAAACGTTTTGCCATGTGGAAGAGGTGAAACAAATGGCAGAAGCACCAAAAGGCATTAAAATCGATAACTTTGAAAACTGTTTAGAGCAGTGGAAAAAATGTCTCCATAGGTGTATCGTATCAAATGGAGAGTACTTTGAAGGTGACTGAAGTTTAAACATGTGAGAATAAATACACAGTTTTTTATAAATTCCATTTTTTTTGAGGGGAGGCACCCCTTGTAAATACATTCTACTTGGTATTCATCTGTTGCTTGCAACTCAGTACTACGCAGGGTCTCGGGCAAAACAAAATTTCTAAAAATTAATATTAAATTACTTGTTATATCTAGTCAAATTTGGGGGTTTACAGTCTTTTCAGTATGGCTTTATGGTCTTCAGATGACTTATTTCAAGAAAATATTTGCCCATCTTAATTACTTTCTGTTATGGTTATTGAATGAGAATTGATCTAACATATTTATTAAAGATACTGTGTTTTTCACACCAAAATGAATACTTATCATTGTGGATTTGGTCCAAAGTATTTAACATCATGGGATAGAGTTTAATTTGTTTACCCTAAAAGTACTCCTAGAGATACTATGACTGCTTCAAAACACGTGTTGACAAGGTCAGCCCCTCACTTTCATGACATGGGCTATGATTATGGCTTTAGTTGCTTAGGGAGGCAGTTTAAATTTATTTTATAATTTTTATGATGGTGAAACTTGAGTGGAAAATGTATAAGTCAGGGTTCAACCAGAGGAACATCAGAAGACACACACACAAGGATTTGGCAACGAGGCATTGGGCCTTCACAGTGGGGTCTGCGCCTGCTCAGGGGTGCCAGGGCAGGATGCAGATCTGGGGGAAGGGGATGCTGTAGACCCACTCGGTGTTCGGAGTAGCTTGAGTTTAGAGAAAGTCCGATCCATCTTGAAAGGCGTTTAGTCTGGACAAACCAGGCCCACCCAGGATACTCACCCTTGTGATTGAAGTCAACTGGTTAGTGACTTCAATTACACCTACAGAATGTTTTTATAGCCGTGCCAGATTAGTGATTGACTAGTTGAGAGAAGGTTGTGTCTGTCCTGCAAAATGACCACCGTCCTCCTTTTGTCGCCCCACTCTTCGGAAGGAATGCGCCTTGCCGCTCATCGAACTGGACAAGCGGGAATGCAGTTCTGGTGGTGTGGAGGTCAGCCTAAGCTGACCTACCCAGAAAACTGATTTTTCTTCTTAAGTACTAGCTCCCTTTATTTTGGTTATTGCTATTAAAGGAGTTTATATTTCTTTGAATAAGGATATACGTTTAGGTGTTATTAACTATTAACATTAAAGTTAAATTTGTATATGTAGATGGTTTACATTTTATAGCTGCAGATTTTGACAGGCATTGATTTATTGTGAAATGCTTTCTACTATTTAAAAATCAGTTCTTTCAACATGGAAAAATCAGAATAAAACACTATTTTTCAAAGACAATCCAGTTAATTTTATTTATAAATTTTTTAAAAAAATTTTGTGCTCGAATGTCAGTTTTGTATTTTGACCAGATCCTATGAGGTAAACCTAGGAAGGCCCCAACAATGCACCTGTTTCCACCTTATCCAGATGCAACAGGTGTTTACAGAGGCTTGCATATGTTTTAATGGCTGCATGAATTTAGTATTTCTTACTCTCGTTAGAGTAGCATGAAAGTAGTCATTGGACTTTCTGTTCACTGCGAGCATTTATTGGTACATGTTCTTCTCTACAGATAAAATTAGAGAGATCAGTTTGATATAGACGTGGTGTTCATTGAACATGTTATTCTCTCTCCCATTACTCACGAGATTCTTTTCACTGCGCTAAATAAGCACCTGTGCATAAGGGATGTTGTAGAAGGTGCTGGGCAGGAGGCCTAGCTTTACGGAGCCTATAGTAGAGATGAAAAGGTGAGATTTATGGCCAGATAGAGTTACTTTATAAAAATGTGTCATTGATAAGAACCAGATGAATTAAGAGTAACAGGGAAATTCAGGAAGAGCTCTTGAGATAGCTTGACGGAAAGGTGTCTGAGAGAAGTCAGGTTTCACAGGGACCTGAGAAAAGAAAGGGTTCAGGTAGCACGCTTCCATTGTGTCACGTTGTGGAGAGGACATAGTTTCTGGGTCACTTACTCAGTGGTTGAAGGACTTAAGACAACTTACTTTCTCCAACTAAACCTTTTCATCTGTAAAACAAGGTTAATGATAATCTACCATTCAGGGCTACTAAATACTGAAGGATTGTCTTTAATATTTTTTATATTAATTGTATTAGAATATAGGTAGTTGACAGACCGTGGTTTTATATTTGTGGTCATTTTCAGAAAGATGTTTTTTCCAGTTATGATTACTATTAAGATTTAAATTGAACCTCATCCTCAAAATTAACCACATTAATTGTTAATGATAGCTTAATTTATAAACATAATGATTTCACGTGGTTGTTGAGTTTGTTTTGTACCTCAGAAAATGGTGTGGATTGCAGTCACATTTTAGTTAGATGTTAAGTAGCTTCTGTTACATCTGTTTCTTCATTAATTAAGAGAAAGTGGAGCAAGGTTATTCTGAAAGCATGGATTTGGGTGTCCTGTCCACTCTGGTCTCTTGTGCTGGGCAAGATGCTTTAATCATTAGTGGCCAAGTGAAAACATTACCATCATCACTGTGGGAACAATTTTAAAGCTCTTATCAAGGCCTTGAAGGAAATAATAACTTTTCGATTATACAGTTAAATGGATGTCAGTTTATAACAGGGAGAGGAATTTAAAAGAATTTCACTTTAGTTCAATATCTCTGAACTGGAACAAGCTTTAAATGATTTCTAATAAAACAAAAGATAGGTTCTGTGAACTTCTATTTTTTATTCTGAGAGAGTACTCTTCTTGGCCGATACAGTTGAATTTTCAGGTAGTTACAGTAAAATGTAAAAATAACAGTAAATGGTTAACATTTAACTTAAGCATCAGTTATAATATTGGATAATGTATAAAACATATAAAGTGACAATTTATAGAGGTAAAAAGTCATTAGTAGAACAGGCAATGTGTTAGTAAATAGGAATTAAAAAAAACATTTTTAGAGAAATTACAAACGTTGGATATATCAGTAACTTATTTTAAAAACATTTATACAACAAGCTCTTTTTACCTTTTTAAAACCCCTGCAGAGCAAGAAGAAAGATAAGAGGCTATTCTGAAAGTCACCCTGCTGTATACTGACTGGCACAGATATGTGCGGGTATGCGAAGTGGTTGCTCTGGTCGGGTTCGCGCTGCTTCGTGTTCCGACGGCATCTAGACCTGCTGAAGTCAGGCTGGCGGTGTCCCTGAAGGCTAATTTTTAAATGTTTTCAATTTATTAACATTTTTTAACGTACTTAGCGGCCTTAAGTCTAGGTTGGTTATATTTCAGAGGTAGCCACAAGAAGTGAAAATAATTTAGCATCTCTAAGAGAAAAGGGAAATTGCATTCTATAATATGTACTCTGTGCTGCATTAACTGCATCACTTTTATGGTTATATTTTGCTTATCAAATTACAGTGAAAGGTTATAAGAAAGTTATCGCTTTAGCTAATAGCTCTGCATTGCTTAATGACATGGATTCATTCTGAGAAATGCGCCTCTAAGCGACTCCTCCTGCGACCATGTAGCGCCACTCACACACGTCCAGGCTGTGCTGGGCAGGCTTCGTTCCCAGGCCACAAGCCTGCGGGCACGTTGCTGGCCTGGACGCTGCCGGCATCTGTAACACAGTGGTGAGTGTTTTATGTATCTAAACAGAGAAAAGGTACAGGACAAATGCAGTGTAAAGGGTGACGCCTACCGTGAGAGGAGCTCGCCAGGAGGTGCTCTGGGTGAGACAGCGAGTGAGTGGTGAGTGAATGTAAAGGCCTAGGACACTGTTCTCCACAGCTTTAGACTTTATAAACACTGTAAGCTTAGGCTATACTACGCTTATAAAAATTTTTTTTCAACAATAAATTAAGTTTAGCTTACTGTGATTTTTGTACTATAACTTTTTTCCAACTCCTATAATAGCTTAAAGCAACTCATTGTACAGCTGTACAAAATATATTTTTGTATCCTTATAAGCCTTCTCCCTGTTTTTTAAATTATTTATATATTTATTTATTTAGACTTTAAAACTCCTATTAAAAACCATAGACACACTCATTGACCTGACTGTACACAAGGTCAAGCGCATCAGCATCACCGTCTGCCTCCACCTCTTGCCCCACTGGCACAGTGGCACCCATTGAGCTGTCATCTGCTCTGACAGCACTGCCTTCTTCGGGGACCCCTCCTCCAGGATCTGCCTGAGGCTCTGCTTGAGGAGGTATCCTTCTTTTTAGAAATGGGTCCCTGGTGGTTTGCTTGATTTGTTTCTGTTTTTCATCAGAGATTTGCTCATAAGTAGATAATGCACCGTGAACATTCCTCCCTGCTAATGAAAACCTTTTGGTGCTGGGGTTCATGTTTTTAAAATAGTTCAGGAGCTTGTTGAGGTCTACAAAAGTTTATGGTAAACCTTCATTGTGAAATTTGGGGTTTCTTTTTCTTCTGCATTTTTTCTCTTGCATCTTCATTACGCGTTCCCGTTCCAGTCTCCTAACTCTTCAGTATCAGTTCTTCAGGAACCACCTCTAAGAGCTGCTCAGTGTCATCCTCATCCAAGCAGGTTAAGGTTCCTTGTCGTGTTGATTTTTGCAATCGTTGCACTATGACGAGAAGATAGCTGTGTGAAATACTAGGTGATAAGATTATAATGGACTGAAAAAGTCCCATGGGACAGCAGTCATTTAGATGCTTCATTATTGACTTGAAAGTCCTTGTGTAGCACACAGCTGTATTTTGTTAGCCAAATTTTAGTAAAAGATTTGGAAGAAAAATCTTGGTTTTTTTAATCTTGGGTTCTTATCTGATTGCTGTGGCTAAGATGTCCAGTTTTAGATGGATGGAGGCAGAGTAATGCGAGGGAAACGCAAGCCTGGAGAACCCTAGACTCACTAGATCTCAGGAAGTGCAGTCAGCCTGTTTGTCCACTGAGAAGTGCAGATAGGTTAAATATTTTAAAACTTGGGAGTTATCAGGTTGGCCAAAAAGCCTGTTTAGTTTCCTCTGTAAGATAAATTTTCACCAATAACTTTATTGATTTGGTATTTTGACTATGTCAACTGTCTCCCACCTGGTATAATGTTGATCATTTGCAATTAATGTCTTGATTTGATCGCTATCAACTTCAACCAGCCTACCTGACCACGGAGTGTCATCTAGTGAGAAGTCTCCAACACAAAGCTTTTGCAAGCCACATTTGACACATTCTGGCAGTCACAGCACCGTCTCCATACACTGCACAAATCTTTTTTTCAGTTGTGTTTTTACCATTCTTGAAACAGTAAAGCATAATGTGCTGAAAAAGTTACGTATTTCCTTCCCTCTTCAATATTAAAATGACTACACAAAAATTCACCAATTTTGATTTTGTTTTTAACTGTACGCTGATATGACAGCTGTCACAATACAGATAAAGTCTAACAAAATTGTTTTGAATGAAGTTAAAGACAACTAAGCGCTAATAGAGCCATGTTATGGGAAAACCAAAGGAACTTTTTGGCCAGCCCAATATTAAGAAGAGAAGTCTGCTCATAATCTATTAATCATTTTGATAATCCAGTGTTACATTTTTGGTTACCATCAGATGTTATGTCATCCAAATTATTAACCAAGAAGTTTAGAGATACAGTACTCATAGGAATTATACCTGCTACTTCCTAGATGTGTATTGCAGCTATCTGTAGAGCTTTTAAAATACATATGCTTCTGACCCATCCCTGTGATGATGTCTGGGGTATGTTCTGGGTACTTATCTACATCTTTTTTTCAGCTGAAATCAGATAATCTTAAAATACTTAAATATGCCAGGTAGTCTTAAATGTTACAAATACTTTAGGTAGTAAACACACAAAGACCGTTAACCATGAGTTTGATTTATTTTTATCACTCTAACCTTAATTCTACAACTTTCCAAAGTTGAGAGTTACTACCAAGAAGAATAATGACACCCCAGGTCATTTGAGGTAGGCAGTTGCACTTTTTATTTAAATTAAAAAAAAAAATTCCCTCTCTCTCTCTCTCTCGACATTACCTTTTAGTCGTTAATTCTTCCTATCCATGAACATGGTATGTACTTCCACTTACTTGTATCTTCTTCAGTTTCTTTCTTCAGTGTCTTATAATTTTCCTAGTACAGCTTTTTTACATCCTTGGTTAGGTTTATTCCTAGTTATTTTATTCTTTTTGAAGTAATTGTGAATGGGATTTTTTTCTTGATTTCTCTTTCTGTTAGTTCATTATTGGCATATGAAAATGTAACTCATTTCTGGGTATTAATTTTGTATCCTGCTACTTCACCGAATTCATTTATCAACTCTAGTTGTTTCTTGTTGGAATCTTTGGGGTTCTCAGTGTATAGTGTCATGTCATCTGCAGATAAAGACAGTTTTACTTCTTCCTTTAGAATTTGGATGCCTTTTATTTCTTCTTCTTATCGGATTGCTATGGCTAAGATGTCCAGTGCTATGTTGAATAAGATAGGTAAAAGCAGACGACCTTGTCTTGCTCCTGAGCTTAGGAACACTTGTGGTTGTCATATATGGCTTGTATTATGTTTAAGTATGGTTCCTCCATTCCCACTCTGCTGGAGTTTCTATCATAAATGGGTGCTGGATTTTATCAAATATTTTTCTGCATCTATTGATATGATCATGTGGCATTTATCCTTCATTTTGTTTATGTGGTGAATCACATAATTTGATTTGTGAATGTTATACCAACCTTGCATTACCAGAATAAATATCACTTGATCGTGGCGTATGATATTTCTGATGCATTGCTGTATTCAGTTTGCTAATAGTTTGTTGAGGATTTTAGCATCTATGTTCATCAGGGATATTGGCCTATAATTTTCTTTCTTTGTAGTGCCTTTATCTGGTTTTGGAATTACAGTAATGCTGGCCTCATAAAATGGGTTTGTGAGCCTTCCCTGCTCTTGAATTTTATGAAATAGTTTGAGAAGCAAAGGTATTAACTCTTCTAGGAATGTTTGGTATAATTCCCCTGTGAAACCATCCAGTTTAGGGATTTTGTTTGTTGGGAGTTTTTTGATTACTGCTTCAGTTTCAATAGACAGATTGAGAATAGTGTACTCCGTCTATTCAGATTGTCTGGTCCTTCCTGATTTATTTTTGAAGGATTGTTTTCTAGGAATTTATCCATTTTGTCCAGGTTGTCCAGTTTGTTGACATACAGTTGTTCATATGTTTTCTTACAATCTCTGTATTTGTGTCAGCTGTTACTTCTCTTTCATTTCTACTTTTATTTATTTGGGTCCTTTCTTTATTTTTCTTGATGAGTCTGGTTAAAGGTTTGTCAGTCTTGTTTATCTTTTCAAAGAACCAGCTCTTGGATGCATTGATCTTTTGTATCATTTTTTTGGACTCTATTTTGTGTATTTCTGCTCTGACCTTTGTTATACTTCCTTCCTTCTCCTCACTTAAGGCTTCGTTTGTTGTTCTTTTTCAAGTTCCTTTAAGTGTGAAGTTAGAATGTGTATTTGAGCTTTTTCTTGTTTTTTTGAGATAAGCCTGTAAAGCTGTGAATTTGCCTCTTAAGATTACTTTCCAAGTGTCCCACAGATTTTGGATTGATGTGTCCTCATTTTCATTTGCTTTCCGGTATCTTTTGATTTCTTCCTTGATCTTGTTGACCCAGTCATTGTTTAACGACATGTTATTTAACTCCCATGTCTGTGTGTGTTTCTCAGTGTTCTTGTGATTGATCTCTAGTCTCATACCCTTGTGGTCAGAGAAGATGCTTGATGTGATTTCAGCCTTCATAAATTTATTGAGAATTATTGTGTGTCCCAACATGTGTTCTATCCAAGAAAAGGTTCCATGTGTACTTGAAAAGTATGTATATTCTGCTGCTTTGGGGTGAAATGTTCTGAAGATATCAATTAAATCCATTTGGTCTGGTGTGTCATTTAAGGCCGCTGTTGTCATGTTGATCTTTTGCCTGGAAGAGCTATCCATTGAAGTCAGCAGGGTGTTAAAATCCCCAACTATGACTATATTTCTCATAAAGGGGATAGCTTGATGTCTCCCCTTTATGTCCATCAAGATTTGCATTACATATTTAGATGCTCCTGCATTGTGCGCATAAATGTTTACTAGGTTTATATCTTCTTGTTGAATTGTTTCCTCTCTCAGTATGTAGTGTCCTTCTTTGTCTCTTACTGTAGCCTTGGTTTTAAGATCTGTTTTGTCACATATAAATACTGCTACCCCAGGTTTTTTTCTTTTCCATTTGCCTGAAATGTCTTTGTCCATCCCTTTACTCTGTGTGGATCTTTCAATCTGAGATGGGGTTTCTTGGAGGCGGCATATATATGGATCTTGTTTTCTTACCCATTCAGCTACCCAATGTCTTTTGGTTGGAGCATTTAAGCCATTTACATTTAAGGTGATTATTGATAGATATGTATATAGTGCCATTTTATTGTTAGACTGTTTTCCTCTTTTTTTTTTTTTTCTTCTTAAAACAAGCCCTTTTAGCATTTGTTGAAGTACTGGTTTGGTATTAACAAACTCCTTTAGCTTTTTTGTGCATGGGAAGCTCCTTATTTCTCCTTCAATTTTAAATGATAGCCTTGCTGGGTAAAATAGCCTTGTTATTGTTAGTAGGTCCTTACTTTTCATCACCTTGAATATTTCACACCACTACCTTCTGGCCTGAAATATTTCTGATGAGTAATCTGATGACAGTCTAATAGGTGCTCCTTTGTGGGTAACTACCGGCTTTTAAGATTCTCTCCTTGTCTTTAAGCCTTGTCATTTTAATTATGATGTGTCTCCGTGTAGGCCTCTTTGGGTCCTACTTGTCTGGGATTCTCTGAGCTTCCTGGACTTGTGTGCCTTTTTTTTTCACCAGATTAGGGAAATTTTTGGTCATTATTTTTTTTCAAGTAGGTTCTTAATCCCTTGCTCGCCCTCTTCTGGTAACCCCATGATGAGGGTGTTGTTACTCTTCATGTTCGTCAAAATGTTTCTTAAGCTCTCTTCATTTTTTTAAGTTCTTTTTTCTTTTTGCTGCTCTGCCTGGGTGTTTTTTTCCTATCTTTTCTTCCAAATCACTGATTTGATCCTCTGCTTCATCTAACCTGCTGTTTATTCTTTCCAGTGTATTATTTATCTCATTCAGTGTATTATTTATTGCATTCTTTATTCCTGTCTGGTCCTTTTTTCTGGTTTCTGTGTCTTTTTTCATACTTTTTGGCTTTTTTCATGCCTTGTAATCATTACTTTAAACTCACTGATAAATCGCTTGACTCCATTTCATCTAGTTATTCTAGAGAATTCTTTTGTTCTTTCATTTGGAGTCTGTTTCTTTGCCTCTCCATTTGGGCTGCCTCTGTATTTTCTGCCTTTACTGAATAGAGAGCAAATAAAACGAATTGGTTAAATAGGAAGGCAACAAACTTTCTGCCTTCATTAAACTAATCAAGTGGTTGAGCTGACTGGTTGCTAATCAGGCTGTGATCAGCAGCCCAGTTTAAGCACCCCAGGGTGGGGCAGAGTAATTCCTGCAGGCGAGGCTGTTGCTTCCCCTCAGGCTGATGCCAGCTGGGGAGAAGTGGTCTGCCTGAGAAAGATGACTCCTGCAGTATGGGGCATGATTCAGCACATGGACCCTGGCTTTCCTTCGGTTCTCTCCCCAGGGCCACCAGCCCCAGACTCTTTTCAAGTGCCTCTAGTCTGCTCTGTCCTCCTTTTGTCGGGACCTAGATAAGTAGCTACAAATGAAATTTTGTGTCTTGGCCCTTTGAGAGGCTCTCTGCATCTCTAGCCATCTCTCCCTGACAGACAGAACCCCTGCTGCTTTTCACAGCTGGATATATCTGGTTTCCTTTCCTGCTCTGGGATTTTGAGCCCTGACTTCTCAGGGGGAATCCCCCGCTGCTGAAATATCCCTCTGGCATTTCAGCTGCCTCTCGTGGGAGCCTAGTCAGCCCTGTCACACCTCATCTGCACTCCTTACCAGTCACATTGTGGTGAAGTGGCTTCTTCTGTCTGTGGTTACAAGACTTCTCTCTCACTGATGTTCAGTTGGCTATTTAGGATGATTTCCCTACAATTTAGTTGTAATCCCAGATTGGTCCTGGGAGGTTAGCGTAGCGTCCAACTACTCCTTCGCCATCTTGGGTCTCTGGTCACCTGCACTTTTTAATCTAGAGGAATCATCGATTAATCCCTTACTAATTTCATTAACTGTTTTACCGTGACTTTGATTTTGGGGATTTGTAATTGAGAAACTGAGTCTTCCTTGGTGCCGAATTACAGTAACATAATGACAAGAAGTCAGTCCTGAGTGGAATAAAGGGAAACCCCTGTTAGCTAGAAAGCCGTTTTTTAAGGAAGACCTACGAGGGGTCTTCTTTAAAAGCAGGGGTAGTAGGAGTTACATGTTAAAATGTTATGTATTCTGAACCAGTCACTGTCTTAAAATCCTTTCTTCCATTTACTCCTTGTAATCCTGTAACCTTTACAAATGAGGGAATGAATTTCCTGGGGATAGTTTTTATATAACGTAGATCAGTCAGGTGTAGTGTGCACTTTTATACCATAGTGAATTTTGATGTCTCATTCATCTTCATTGAAAATAAATAGTTACTTTGTTACTACTTATTTCATATGTGTCTTCCTTGCTAGCTTGTAAGCTCTTTGAGGGCTGGTGTGTCCTGTACCTGTCACACATCTTGTTTACTAGCAAAGTGCCTTCTGTGGAGCAGAAAAACTCAACTTATTTTACTATATGAATGAGTCGCTCAGTGTTACAGAGACAACCAGACTGAGGTGCTGAAGTTAAGGCTGGCGTTTGTGCCTGTGTCCTTCTTCACTATTCTCTGGGCCCCGTCCACTCTGGAGGGTGGTAAGGGAGGAGACTACCTCGTTTGTTGCCTTCTTATTTAACCAATTCGTTTTATTTGCTCTCTATTCTGTAATGAGCAAATGATGATTTAGGATTTGGAGCAAACACTCCAGTTGTCCATAAATGTGAATAATTGATAGGTACTTAAACCACATGGAATGTAAAACAATTATAAATCACGTGCTTGCTTGTCTTTAACCAAATATAGCTCTCTTCCTCCCAAAGTCCCTCATAGAGATGCAGTTCCTAAATCAGCAAGTCACAAATTAAAGTCATTGTTCTACAAAATTATGGCTTTTTTTAATGCTAGTTATCACTGACGGGTTCAGGATTACATGAAGGCAGCTGTGAATTAATATTTGGGCAATATGAATGCTATAAATATTCATGGTGGTGTTGGATTGAGCAGGACATTGCCAGCTAACAACTGCAGATACGGGAGTTGCTTTGCCTTCTGTCTTACCAACCGTGTGCTGTTGCTGTCCCTAAGTGTGTAAAGTCGGAGAACAGGCGAGCCAGCTGCGGGTTTTCCAGGGCAGACCTCACTTCGCTTGGGGTTGTAGTTCAGTCGTCGGATTCAGGGCTTTATTTTCTGTATGCGTTTTTATTTTAATTTTACAGGAAGCAGGTAAAATACTCAGGTTTTATATTGCCTGATTGCTTTTTTTTTAAAAATAGATATTGAATTGAATTTTTCAGGTATTTAATTTTCCCCCCTATTCCACACAGAAAAGAACACAAGTAAAATGCAGGAGAAGACAACATATGGCTTAGGAGCTTAGTCATCATTTAACCAGTGTATTTTATTTACTTGTTATTTTCAATTTACAATGTAGAAATTCAATCCCAGATGTTTCTTAAGTGTTTACTATATAAAAGACATTTTGTTGGATGTTAGGTAAATTGTTTCTAACATACATGGAGAGTAGCGTTTAGCATGTGTTCAGTGAAGAAATTGCATAACAATTAAAAAAACTAATAGGATATTTATGTGTGGCACATTATTTCATTTAAAAAATAGGTACACATATAAAATAAGACAGATACACAGATACTCAAGAAACATTAATAAAAACGTAAAAGAAGGGCAAGTTCAGATCTGTTGCCAGGGCCAGAGACAGAGAAGCAGATATGAAGTTTTTGGTTCCATACCAAACTCCTTTTTAGACATTATTAAAAGCACTGCGAGTAAACAGGAAAAAGGTGTGAAGGAGCCACCTTGCTCTCTAGATGTCTGTTGCTCTCTGTCCCGGATACAGGAGACGCCAGCACCGCATTGGGTTCTGTCACGGAGTCACAAAGGCTCCTGCGGAAGGAAAATGGGGGAGGTGAATTCCGACAGAGGGGGCAACTTGGGGAAGAATTACGGAAGTAGTAGTAGTAGTATTTGAACTCCTTTTTCTGCTTCATTAATTTTTAAAAATAAATCCCTCTTATAGCTCTTTTAGTCTGTTTTGTGTCACCTTTCTTAAATAAGCATGGGCTGTTCCTCTTTCTGGGGGACTGTGGCTGTTTTCCTTTGTTCTTCAGACCCAAACCCTGTGGGGATGGCGTTCCATCCAGTCCTTTGCTCTGCTGAACCCTCCTCAGGCCTGCTGCCCCCGAGATGCCAGGGCGTCCTTGTTCAGTTCCTTCCTCCTAAAAACGACATTTAAAACTAACGTTAAGTTCTTGTTTAATATGTTTAATATAGTTTTATTGACTAAGTTAATTAAAAGATAGGTTATCTTAAGCTAGTGCTCTTTATCCCTACAGTACTTTTTCAGTTTTATTTTTTTAACTATTACCTTTAGCCATGTTAGTTTATTTGCTGTAGTTGTTATCCCTTCTGTTCATGCTTATGTCATTTTCTACAATTATTTATTCCTCTTTGATTATAGATAAAAACCTGTTCAAACCTCTTATGAGATGTTAGGGGCCTCATACAAACCATACAAACACGACACACTTAGAACTCCTTGTCGCGCTGGGGTGCGACTGCTGCACTTGCCTTTGTTTCACAGGTGAGGTAGTTGAGGTTCAGGTGTTTGCAGCAGTAACTCAGGCCCAAGTTTCCGTAATGATTTTCTGTCGGAGCTTTATTTCTGTTCTCACTTTGTCTTTAAATGGCCACATCCAAAATAGTTTTTGCAGCTCTGATCTAGAGTAATTTTAATTTTGCTTATCATTGTGACAGACCAGTAATATTTGCCCAGAACTGGGGATATGTAAATTTAGTTTGGACACATTAATTACAGTTAAATTAGTGGAATTGATATATGAAAATTGCAAGGAGGTCATTACCTGATGGTCTTTTAGTATTGTGATTGTAGGAGATAGATTATTTTTGTGAGGGAGAAGTATAGAGAATAGTCCTTTTGTTTTTAACTTGGAAAATCATTGACATAAAACAATGTTCTTTGAATTTAGCAAATTGTTTCATTGTGCCTGATAAGCATTGATTTGCATTTCTGCTGCCTATAGAGACTTTTCTACATGATAATTTCAACAACCTGAATATAAAATTATTCTAATTTTCATATATTATTAGAAAATAATTTGCTTTGAAAACATGATCCTTAAAAATTTTTTAGGTCAGCTGTATAACTGGAGTCAGTGAGCAATTATGTAAAATCCCTTTATGTCCAGTTTCTTAATGAACATTGCCTGAACCAGAGATGGTTACATGGGTTGGCTTAAAAAGCATTGATACATAGTCATAAAAGTTCACTGGAACCTTGGTTTACTTGAATATATAACATTTGGATTCCTGTCTGAGAGGCATTGGCATATGAACTTTCACATTAAGAGCACAGTAGGGGAGACGCCTTGTGCTCATTTGCTTGACGACAAATCTATAATTAAAAGAGTTTCTCAGCAGGGGTTGGGACAATCAGTGTGTTCTGATGCCTTATGTTATAGAATTATTTTATTGTTCAAACAGATACTGTAAGTAGAGCATAATTTAAAACTTCATAGGGCAGTGACTCATTGAGTTTTTTTAATTAGCTTTTAATCAGAAACCAATAAAAAATAATAGTTTTTCAAATGTTGAGAGTTTTTAAAGTATTTTCACGTCATTATAAACAGCAGCTTCAAAATGAAATGGATGATGTTTTACTGAAAAGTAATGGTTAGAACCTGTAATTATAATTATCCTTACCTTATTAATAATACATATAGTATTAAGACCAAATTTTAGTTTTAATATCCTTACCTATGGAGTCTTTGGAAGAATTCTGTGTAAGTGCCTACAGATTTATCATTTTTATATGTTTGTGTCATTGAAATTTGATAGACAGTTCTCTCATTGTGGAAAAACAGCATTTTTACAGGTGTAAGAAATCTGCTTAACCACAGCTTCTCTGCTAGTTTTTGATACTGTTTTTCACATGACTACTCAGGAACTCATTAACTGAGAAAGAATACTTGATGTAGAATTAGGAGATAAACCAGTATTAAAAAAACAAAACCCAAATTTACCAAATAATCAGTTTGTTTTTTATCTGCATCCAAAGTTTCTACTATATCTAAAATTCTTTGAGGACAAGATGTGCTTAGAATTTGATGCCAAAAAAAAAAAAAATTCTAAAAAATTCTAAAGATTGAAGATCTCAGTTTTCTGTTTCTGGCAATTTTACTAATATGTGAGGCTAATTTGGAGGAAATTTGATTACTTTTAGGGCTCTCATGTAGGTGATGTCTTGTGTTAGGAGTGAGTTGTTGAGAGTACGGGCTCTAAAGCCAGCCTTACAGCATATTTATCAAATGTATGACTTGGGCAAGGCAGGCCTGCCTCATGCTGCTTGTTACCGTCTTAGCAAGAATAACAGTACTGCCCTCATGACTGTTAGGAGGGTCGAAGGAGGTGGCGTGTTCATATTGCTTAGCATAGTGCTCAGCAAAATGGGAAGTGTTTAGTTGCTATCACTGTTGTTGTCATTTTCATTTCTCAGTTTCTTTATCATCACCTGAAAAGACTGTTATTTGGAATTTGCTTCTCAATAGTATATTCGTCGAGAGTGCAGACCTATAACAAAGTATTATCGGTAATCATGTCTAAGTGCTCTATAATCAGGTGTGGATGGTATTATAAAGTTGTTTTATATGCTACTAAACTTTAATTTAATGTATAAATAAAGCTGTATTTTATTTCCTTGAAGACTATCTTGTCATTTCAACCTCCCTTAAATCAAAAGGTCAGTGGTTTTATGCTTTGAACATATTTATATACAGTAATTGTATATATTTGTTTTTGCTGTCACTTTGTTATATTAAGATATAACTTTAGTCTTGTAGTTTACAAAAGACTTTGACCCTTGTACTTCTTCTTCTGATACATTGAAACAAGGTCGCAGAGAGGTGATAGAGTAAAGGAAAAGCAGCAGTGTCTTTGGTGGGATGTTAAAATCAGACCTCATCAGCATTGTTGTAGAAAATCTGGGAGAGGTGACTAGCAGCAGTAGGAGGACAGGAATAAAAGATCGTCAAATGTAATGGCAACTTCAGGAGGAGATCAAGAAGAGGCAGGCCCAGAAACCAGCGTACAGTGTATGATCAAGGAGACTGTGAGGAGTCTGGTATACAGACAGACACGATGATAATGTTACAGGAGAGCGCTGTGGGGGAGCTGCAGCGCGTTAATTCACGGCTTGGTACTTGATTGTAATGATGCTTCTCAAGAACACAAGCTCAGTGGCTGAATTCAGTAACTGTTTGCTTATGGCCAGATCTGTGTAAAGCCAGTGTGTACACACTGTAAGAGTGTAAAACTCAGTGGACCAGTACTTCCTAATAGCTAGAATAAGACAGACACACTCTGGGTTATAGTATGATACTTAGAGCAAAAGATAAATAAAAGCAAACATTAAAGAAGGGTAAAAGAGAGGCCTCCTGGGCGTCATGGCAGCTTGCACACAGCTCGGGGCGTCGGAACCCCTACCTGGGAGGGGCCGGTCTGTGGGCGGTGTGGAGCGAGTACCAGGGCGCTGTGGGGTGGTGAGCAGACCGTGGCACCTGAGATCAGCGGGGGCTGGGATGAGCGGGTGAGTAACAGCCCCCCTCTCTCAAGACACAAGGAAGCTCATGGCTGCATTTCAGAGATTTTTCTGCAAAATCAGTTGGCCCTTGTCCTCAAGTTTAAAAATGCACATTTATTCAGAAAACTTAGGATTAGTAATAGCTGAGCCGTGAATTGTGGACAAGTTTGGGGAAGGGATAGGTGCTGAGCTGCAGTGTGGAGGCCTTGCACTGAGAATGCTTTAGAAATAGTGATGGCACATGCAGCTGGCGGCCTGATCTGGAGGTCTGGAAATCGGCGAGGGGGTCCGATGCTCTTCTGTACTGCGAAGATTTATTGGTACATAATATATGAAATGACACAGCTTTGAGTGGCCATAAGCAGACATTATAATAATTAGTAATAAAACAGACATTATAATAATTAGTAATAATGAGCCGTTTTTTCCCTACATTAGTATCTCAGTTATTGACTCCTGTAATACTATTCAAAATGTAACTAAAAAGAAATTAATGCCTTATAGGCCCCTGTTTTCCTGAGGAACAGCCATTTTTCATGTATATTCTTTTTGTTAACCTTCTTCTTTGCTTTGTTCTGACTCCCCCTCCCCCAATTATTTTTTGAAGTGAGACATTTGGGAAGTGGGATTCTTAATATAGGTATTTGGGCATACAGAAGGATACACCCTATAGTCTTATTCCAACTCGTGTTTGTTTATGATTGAAACAATCTTTATGGATATTTTTATCAACTTCTATAGTATTTGCCAATTCCAGAGATCTTTTATTATCTACTTAAGAAACAGAAGGAGAGCGAAGGGAGACATATTTGTATTAAATAATTGCTAGCCTCAAAACTCAATGTTGAAGGAATTTACTTAACCATGACTCTTCCTGAGTTAGAATCCCTACAACTGGATAAATGTGACTTCTGGATAGAATTATCTTAAAGCCTTTAAAATGAAGTTTGATATGGTCACAGATTACAAACATGTAATTCTGCAAAGCCTAATATGGAATACATGGGCTGTTTCCGCCCTGTCGTCTGATGGTCCCCCACCTCCCAGCGTTCTACTCTACAGGATATTCTTTGTTGCTACACTATGTGCTTATGCTTCTAGTTAGTGCTTTTTTTCATCTCGATTCAATTGTGAGAATTCAGTAGGCCCTTTTCATTTGAAAGCCCTTATCCTTCAGTTTTGTTTTAAAAGTATGTATTCCGTTGATGATTTTTCTCTTTGCTTTCTTTTTCTTGGTGAGACATTTGTCATTCAGTTTCTGAACTTCTTGGAGTAGACCTGTAATTTTTATACCATTCTGTCATTTTTCTGTCTCCTTCTGCTTCTGGTTGGAGGGAGAATTCCTCGATTTTTATCCTTTAACCACTCTATCTTGCATTTCTGTTTTTCATTTGTACTATATTTTTAGTGTCATTCTTTTTTATGTTTCGGTTTTGGGTTGACCAAAATGTCCTTTTAGTTTTTTTCTGCAGGATGGCTCTACTAGTGTTTAATTGTCTTTAACTTCATTCAAAACAATTTTGTTAGATTCTGTTGTGAGAGATGTCATATAAGCGTGTGTTTAAAAATGTTTATCTAAATTTATGGATTTTTGTGTAGCCATTTTAATATTGAAGATGGAAGAAAATAAGCAACATTTTCAGTATATTATGCTTTATTATTTCAAGAAAGGTAAAAACGCAACACAACTGAAACGCAAAAAAAGATTTGTGCAATGTACGAAGAGGGTGCCGTGACTGATCAGACCTGTCAGAAGTGGTTTGCAAAGTTTTGTGCTCAAGTTCGTAGCGATCAGATAGTGACATTAGTTGAGAATGGTCAGCATTATACCACATGGGAGATAACCGACGTACTCAGAATATCGAAACAAGCATTGAAAATCATTTGCACCAGCTTGGTTATATTGGTGGCTTTGATGTTTGGGTTCCACATAAGGTAAGTGAGGGGTGGGGGAGCACACACCTTCTTGACCTTATTTCCGCATGTAACCCTCTACTGAAATGTAACTGTAACTAAAACATTCTGTTTTTAAAACAAATTGTGATCGGTGATGAAAAGTGGATACTTTACAGTAATGTGGAACGGAAGAGATGGTGGGGCAAGTAAAATGAACCACTTACCACACCAAAGGCCAGGCTTCATCCAGAGGAGGTGATATTGTGTATATGGTGG
Source organism: Mormoops blainvillei (assembly GCA_004026545.1). Classification (NCBI taxonomy): domain Eukaryota; kingdom Metazoa; phylum Chordata; class Mammalia; order Chiroptera; family Mormoopidae; genus Mormoops; species Mormoops blainvillei. The sequence continues at coordinate 124,843 of PVJD01001662.1, forward strand.
GATCGGGAGGGAGTCCTCTGTTATGAACTCCTTCTGGAAAACCAGATGATGAATTCCAACAAGTACTGCTCCCAGTTAGACCAACTGAAGGCAGCACTTGATGAAAAGCATCTGAAATCAGTCAACAGAAAATGGCATAATCGTCCATCAGGATAATGCAGGACTATATGTTTCTTTAATAACCAGGTAAAAACTTGACTGGAAAGTTCTGATTCATCTGCCATATCTTACCTTACACCTTCGGATTTCCATTTATTTGGGTCTTTACAAAATTTTCTTAATGGAAAAAATTTCAGTTCCCTGGAAGACTGCAAAAGGCACGTAGAACAGTTCTTTGCTCAAAAAGAAAAAGTATTTTGGGAAGATGGAATTATGAAGTTGCCTGGAAGATGGCAGAAGGTAGTGAATGAAATGGTGAATGCCTTGTCAATAAAATGGTTGATAAAAATGAAAATGCCTCTTATTTTTTCGTAAAACTAAACAGACTTTTTGGCCAACCCAATATGTTTTGAATTTTTTTAAGAGCATTTTCTACTAGTTTTAAAGATGCAGCACCTTCTCTTAACTCTGCAATTTTTTTAGTTCTTCTAGTCAGGGGTTGCTTTTTTTCTTCAGGTTCTTTTCTGTTTGTTGGGCTGGTTAGACTCCCCGTAGAAAGGTCTACCAGTCACCTGCCCCCAGTGAGTGGGCCGGCAGCCCTTGCTGTGAGTGTAGGATGACAGAGAAGACTGAGCATCTCACACTTCAGTGTGTAAGGGACCCCATGAACTGCCCCTCGAAACCCAGCACCAGACAGTGGTGCTCTGTAGGAATACATTTCTCGCCTTGCTGGGAATTAGGGAGTGCTAGATAGCCCGCTCTTTTGAGGGCAGGGATGTGGAGATTCAGTTGCTCCTTAGCGAGATTTCAGTGTCAGGGAGAATTTCGGTCTGAGCCTCCCCCTCCCCTTGCCTCATTGCTGCCATTTTCCGCTGCCCTTTGTGGGGCGCAGGTCTGCAGTATAACTTGGTTACTTCTCACTCGGGGTGGGCTAAGTCCCTCCTTAACTATCTGCTTTCTAATTTCTAAATTGTTTCTCATTTCCTCCTTTATGAGTTTGTACATTTTAAACACTACTATATTAGATCTGTCTGGCAAAAGTTCAACCATTATCCATATAACGAGAACGGTTGTGCCACATCGATGTAACCCAGCAGCCAAGGAGAGTGGATGGACTGGAATGCGCATGCATGAATAATAATGACGTCACTGCACTAGTCAGTGGGGGTGGTACGCGCTGCTGAGTGAGCATGTGCACTGTGTGGCCGTGGCATTCAAAATGAGTGAGTGAGTAGAGCAACGACTCTGCATCCAATTTTGTGTTAAGCTTGAACTTTCCTTCATGGGAACTGTTCGGATGACTCAGAAGGCCACAGCTGTGGGCAACTGGTGATGGGCAGCTTCATCACGACAATGCACCTGCTCAAGCATCACATCTTGTGCAGTTTTTTGGCAAAATGTCAAATCATTCCAGGGAACTCGGCCCCCCTGCAGCCCAGGTTTGGTGCCATGTGACTTCTGGCTTTTCCCAAAACTAAAATCACCTTTGAAAGGGAAGTGATTTCAGACTGTTGATGAGATTCAGGAAAATGTGACCGGGCAGCTGATAGCGATTGGGAGAACTGTGTGAGGTCCCAGGGTGCCTACTTTGAAGGGGACTGAGGCATCACTGTCCCATATACAGTGTTTCTTGTATCTTCCATCTTCTTCAATAAATGTCTCTATTTTTCATATTGCTTGGCTGGATACCTTCTGGACAGACCTCGTATTTTAGAAGAATGTTAGGAGGGAGTGAAGGAACACAATTGAATTATAATTTTATCAACTTTGTCTATGTTTTTCTGTCAGCAGTTTAAAACTGTAAGCAAAACTTTATTTTGTAACAAGCATTAGGACAAATGTAGCTGCTTTTACTTTTGTATTTTTAATTGACACTTAAGTTGTGGAATGGAGTGTACATTTACCAAGGCATTTTACAACTCATCAATTCATTCCTTTAATAAAGCATGCAACTTTGTTCCCTCTCTCTGTCATGTAAATAAAAATTCTTCCCTTTTAAAATCCCCTGGTTTTGTCTTCTCAATATATAAAAGTTTCTGTCACTTATGGTTTTAGTTTTCATTCTTAAGCCTTTCTAAAACATTTCGAATTATAAATATTCCTCAGTTCTTCCTGTATCAGTATCTTTACCCATCAGTGTTTCTCTCTCTCTCTTTCTCTCTCTCTCTCTCTCACACACACACACACACTACACTTTAGTGTCTTTTTCTATTAAAACATCTGTGTCAGTTCTATGTTGGTTTTGATCAATTTTTTTCTCGTATATTATGTTTTTCTGCTTCTTTGCCTGCCTGTTAATTTCTGATTAAGTGCCAGATAGTGTGACTCTTACCCTGTGGGGCAGTAGTTGTTTGTGTTTAAGTGCTCTTGATCTTTGTTCTGGGACATCGACTATTGCTGTTGCGTGTGACATTCTACGTAGCCCCATTTCGCACCTGTGAGCGCGCTGTGGTGACTCTGAGTTCCCTCATTGGATGCACGTGGGTGGCCCACCACAGGGCGTTGTGCTTTGCCTTGTTTCTCACTTACCCCCAGAACATTTGGATGTATTTTCATAGTATCAGTATGAACAGAAATAAAGGCAGTAGTTACAGCTTATTCTTATTTAAAGCTACATTTTTTCCCCTAGCATGGCCCCTTGAACATGCAAGTTGTAGTAGAAAGCTGTTTCATATACCGGTTTTCTTTGATTAGATTTCAGAATTTAGTAAATGAGACCTACAAGAGGCATTATTTATTGCTTATAGGGTACCCTGCACTGAGGCAGGTGCATTTATTAATATACCATTTTTATACTTATGTAAGTCTATTTTCTTACTATGTTTAATATTAGAAATTATATTTAGAAGTTATAGATTATAAATTATTTATAAGTATATTTATATTCTTTCTGAAACTTAATTCAAGAAGCAGTTCTAACATTATTGTATGTTAGGTGAAAGGGAAATGTGGCCAGTTCCACAACTCCTTTGTAGCTTGACAGTGTTTCCAACCTGGAGATGCTCCTCACGATGTGATTGAACACATGAAGGAAATGAAATGCAGATATTCTTTGTCAAACTAGTACTTATGGGAGGATGTAATTAAAGAGTAACTTTACAGTTCACTCTTTTTAAAGTAAGCTAATGATGGAAAGGTAGTTTTTCTCATTGTGATTATAATGAAATAGTTTCATAAATACTACTTGAAATACTTAAAACAGATGACATTTCTCTCACCTGTCTTTTTGCAAAGTACTTTCCTTAATCTTGAATTTAGTCTATGTTATTAAAAAGTAATTGTAACAGTGAAAACAACACTGGATTTGAGTTTTCATAACTTTGACTGAGATCCTAAATTGGCAAGTTATTAGCTATGTGGCCTTGATAATAACAAACTTAAATTACTGGTAACCCTGATGACCTCCTGTTTACGCAGAGTTAGACAAGAAATAACAGCCCGCTTTCCTGATGGCCTCGGGCAACACCACTGGAGACTCTCTCAGACAGGCCCCACCCACCTGCCTCAGTCACTGCCGGGTCTGAGCACCTGGCTCTGGGCTTGGTGCACAGCATGTGCTTAACAGCTACATGCTGGGCTAACTCTGACCCAGGGTGGGTGTGGCGGGGGTGGGGGTTGCCAGGAACGGAATTCAAAATAATTGTAATGTCATTATAGAAAAATAATGGAAACATAGCTTAAATATTTGACAACAGATTCGTGTTATGAAAAATATGCTTGCTTTTTGAAAAGAAAAATTTGTAATAGTGTTTTTGTTGTTGTTGTTTTGTGTTTTTTAGGAGGAACAAAATAGAGGCAAGCCGAACTGGGAACATCTCAATGAAGATTTACATGTACTGATTACTGTGGAAGACGCTCAAAACAGAGCAGAGATCAAACTGAAGAGAGCCGTTGAAGAAGTGAAGAAATTACTGGTACCCGCAGTAAGTAATAATTTCCAAACCTTAGGTTTGGGTTCCAGCCCCCTTTTCAGTTTAATTTTAAATTATGCTAAGGTTATTGTAATAAACAGACTGTTTTAGTTGTTAGAAATTTTATTTAAAATACAATAATCTAACTTCTTTACTACAGTAGTCAGACAGAGATTGGCTTACATCTGTCTGCAGGAAAGCCTGTTTTTTGTGTGAAGGAAGTGTTGTGAGGGGAACAGACTCAAATGAGTGGGCTACTTTTCCAAGGTATCATTACTTTTGCACCCCTCTGTTATATGGCGAGGCATAACAGTGGTGAAAGCTTTCTCTTTTTAGTGGAACAGTTTTTCTGTAAGCAGGTAGTGAGTGTACAGAAGCCTATACCTGATACTCCTGCCGGATGAGCCGTGGCAGTAGGAGCACATTATTTGAGTTACCTGTGGGTTCCAAGTGCTCTCCTGGCATATTGTCGTCTCCCACAGAAAGATTCCTGTCCGTAGTGCAGTCCTCCCATAGCATGATGAAACGTTTGAAGAGCCATTTTTACTAACGGATGGGGCGCCTTTGTGTTCTCATCCTCCCTCTCCTCCCCTTTCACTTTCTCAGTTTACCCTGCCCCACCCCATCCCCTTTTTTCTTTTCCTCATTGTTGCAGAAACCTGTAGTAACTTCAGAAATGATGGTTGAGCTCCTACCAGAGTATCATCTTTTTCAAAGGAAAATAAAAATAAATCATTGGTTTTCTAAGACATTAAAATTGTTTATATTAATAAAATATATGGAAATGTGGTCTCTAACTTTCTATTAAAAAAACTAGGAATACTGTTAATATTCTGTCCAACAGAAATTTGTTGACTTTTATATAAATGAGTAGAAGGTCTACTGTTCTCTATTTCCCAGGTAGTCTATTCTACAAGTAAACTTACAAAATATAAAAATTTTCACTTAACTGTCAGAATAAACTCCTTGTAAGAAAATAATTCCATGTAAATTCTGTTCGATAGGTCTTACAAGGAATATAAAGAAACAGGTTAAATATAAACTAAAATCTGTAAATGTAGACTATTAAACCATGTAATTTTTCTCTTTTTTAAAAATAATTGTGCAGTAGTCAAAAGATTTGTAGAAAAGGATTTTTTTTCCTAAGCATAGTGAGCTGTTAGTCCCATGATCAGAATAAGTAACATAACATTAGGCCCTTTTTTTTTGCTGTGTATAACTGAAAATATTCAGCTCATATAACTAAACAAATGATTTCACCTAATATATTAAATAGAGTGATTGTCTAATAATTAAAACTCTTACTGACCTATTAGGTTATTCTAAATCATTCTGTAAGCTACTTTAGTTCTTAAAAATATTAACCTGGAAAAGAACTTCCAATTAGAAATCTACTGTATTAGTAACTACTGTATTTTGCTGTGTATAATGCACATGTTTTGCCCAAATTTTTGAGGGAAAAATTAGGATGCGTGTTATACGTGGGTAGTACTAAGAGTGCGTGCACTGTGCAGGGGTAGTGCTAAACCATGGGTGCGCATTATACACAGCAAAATAACGGTAACTGTGTCTTTCAAAAGGTAAACAAACTTATTTTCGTTTTCTCATTTACACAATGAGAATTAGAGCAGATGTCCTCTAAGGACCATTTTGGTTTTAAAATTATTTGTCTTTGAATATTAAAAGGTGAAAGTAGATTTTAAAAGAAGCTTTTTTAAAAAGTTGTACAATTTACATTTTAAAGGAAAACAGCACTTTATGTGAAATTAAAATTCCATCATTCATTAACAAGTGTTAGTGAAATACAGCCATGCGTATTCATTTACATAGTGTCTGTGGCTGCTTTTGCGTCTTTGTGGAGGAGTCCAGTAACTGCAGCACAGATCTCATGCCCGGAAAAGCCATTTACAGACAAAGTTTGCCAATTTCTGGCCTGTCGCATTAATCCAAATGGGAGGTGATAATGGGTGGGGCCAGGGTAGCCCTAGTGGTCAAGGTGAAGCATGGTCTGATTCTAAGTATATTTTTAAAGTGAAGGTGGCAGGTTTTGCTAATGAATTTGTCTGTGGGGTGTTAGAAAGCATTGAATCAAGAAAGACATTCAAGGTTTTTAACCTGAACAATTGGAAGGATATCATGTTATTACCTTGATGAAGATGATGTTGGTAGGATAAGACTGAAGGGATTATTAAGAGTTCAGTTTTGGACCTAGAACGTTTGAGAGGCCTGTGGCCTATCCAAGTGTAGCTGTTCTTGTGTTATGTTCAGGTGAACAGATACTTCAGGTTGGCTGTGTTTTAGGGATGTGGGGCACAGAATGTTATTTAAGGTAAGATCCCTAGAGCCAGTGGGCGTTTTCCCTGTTTTCTGTGAGGCATTTTCTCATAGGTATTCCGGTAAAGGAAGTCTTTAATATGCTAGTAGAGATTGTGAACCTCTGGTAGGAACCATTTCCACATTTAATTGGCCATCAAAATCTTTTCTGAGAATACTTCACATTTAGTGTTCTAGAGGTAATCTGAGAAATAATGTGGAAACTGTCCAGTCTGATTTAAATACAGTTGAGCTACATTCTTTTTTCTAATGGAGTCATTTTGAAGACATGAAGAAAGAAAACTCTTAAGGAGGTTTGTTGTTGTTTTTTTCCATTCCTTTTTAAACATACAGTGAAACCCATTCATTTTAAGTGTAGAGTTTTGAGTTTTGAAGCTGTTTGAATGTATAATCCCTGCCCCCATCAAGATTTCTGTCACCTCAAACGTTCTCTTACTCTTTCCATCAATTAACCACCTTTCTCCCGATGCCCCCAGACAAATACTGGGCGTCCTTTTGTCTTTTTTTTCCCTTATAGTTTCAGAACTTAATTTTTTTTTTCAGTTTTATTGACATATGATTGACAAAAATTATGGAACATGATATGATAAATAATAGAAATTGTGAAATAGTTAACACATCCATCACCTAACATGGTCACCTTTTTAAAGATGTACTCTCTTTGCGAATTTTAAGGACACAGTATAGTATGATTGTCACCACCATGCCCCATGTTGGTTCCCACAGTTCGTTCATTGCATAATTGGCCGTTCATACCCTTTGGCCAGCATTTCCCCAGTCTCCTTCTCCTCAACTCTGAGCCACTGGCACCCACCTTTCTACTCTCTGGTTTTATGAGGTCAGCTTTTTTATATATTCAGTTTACCTTTTCTGAATTTCCTATAAAGGAATGTTATTTTGTGCCTGGACTCAGCATGGCTTTTTTGAGATTCATCCATGGTGTTGCATGTGTCAATGGGTTGTTCCTTTTCGTTGATAATTAGTATTCCACTGAACAGGTAGACCACAGTTTGTTTATCCTCTCACCTGCTGTTTTAATTTCCATTTCCCTGAAAACAAATTATGTTGAGCATCTTTTCATGTGCTTTTTGGCAATTCATGGATCTTCTTCTTTCATGAAGTATCTGTTTAAGTCTATTTTATCGTCGTCTTTTATACTGAGTTATTGGGTTGACCAAAAAGTTTGTTTGGCTTTTTTCACAAGATGGCTCTGGTAGCATTTAGCTGTCTTCAACTTTATTTGAAATAATTTTGTTAGATTGTGTTTTGACAGCTGTCATATAAGCGTGCATTAAAAATAAAATTGATCAATATTGGTAAATTTTTTTGTAGTCATTTTGATATTGAAGACGGAAGAAAATATGCAACATTTTTGGCATATTATGCCGTATTATTTCAAGAAAGGTAAAAGTCAACTGAAACGCAAAAAAAAAACCGATTTGTACAGTGTATGGGGAAGGTGCGGTGACTGATCGAACGTCTCAGAAGTGGTTTGCAAAGTTTCATGCTGGAAATTTCTCACTGGGCAATGCTCCATGGTTGGGTAGACCAGTTGAAGTTGACAGCAATCAAATCAAGATATTAATTGAGAACAATCAACATTTTACCATGCGGGAGATAGCCGACATACTCAGGATATCCAAATCGACAAAGTTATTGGTGAAAATGAAAAATGTATCTTTTATTTTATGGAAAAAACTAAACAGACTTTTTGACCAACCCAGTATAATAATTTTTTGTATATGTCAGGAATAAATCTTTTATTAGACAAATATTCTAATCTGTAGCTTACCTTTTATTTTATGTTTTTGTGGGAAATTTTTTAATTAAGAGATTAAATTTATTTGTAAAATATTGAACTTTTCTGATTTTTTTCTTGTTTTTGTATTTTTCAGGGGATTTATTTACGTCATCTGAGTTGATAAAATTTCTGTCACGAAGCTGTTCATAACATTCCCTTTTTATCTCAAGGTCGTTAGAGTCTGTAGCAGCGCTCCCTGTTTCATTCAGTCTTTTTTCTGTTGATCATTCTGGCTCTGAGAGCTTCATTAATTTTATCGATCTTTTCTAAGAATCAGCTTTTGTTTTTGTTGGTTTTCTCTATTTGTTACCTTTTTTTTTTTTAATTTCTCCTTTTATACTTTCCGTATACCTGATTTTGGTGCAATATTATTTTCACTCCCCTTAAAGGTGGAAGATTAGTGATTTGAGACCTTTCTTTTCTACTTTTGAGACCTGTCTTTTAAAGGTTTTAATTTCAGTCTGAATAATGCTTTATCTGCATCCCCCAAAATAATAATATATTGTATTTTCATTACCATTTAGTTCAATATATTTTCTAATTTCTTCCATGATTTCTTCATTGACCCGTGGGTTATTAGCAAATTTGTCCAAATATTTGGGACTTCTCTTACTGCGACTGATCTGTAATTTAATTCTGTTCTGTGCAAAAAGTTTTATTCCATAACATTTTAATCCTTTTGAATCTACTTAGGGCTTTTTTATAGTCCAGCATCTGGTCTGTTTTGGTGACTATCCCACGTACACCTAACAGCATGCGTATTCTGCAATGGCTGCATGTGTGCGATGTGACTGTCATTTAGGTGAAGGTGGTTGAAAATGTTCAGACCGTCTCCTTTCCTTATCTGTTTTTTTCCCTAGTTTTGTTAATTCCTGAAAGAGGTGTCTGAAGGTCTCCATTCACTCACTGCAAACGTACACACCCTGGTGCCTTTTCCTTGACCTCCCTTGCATGCAGACTCCCTGTGCACTCGCGTGCATGGCAAGGTGCTGTATATTCAGTGTGTCGAGCTTCACAACCTAGATGTCCAGGGTTGGGCTTCATTAAAAAACCCCACTCGTTTTTTGTATAATGGCAGCTTCCCTCTTGTTTTAAATTTTAAGTCTTTGTTTTTCCCCCAATATTTACAGCCCTGTTTTGCCACACATTTTCCGGCAGGCAGTACCCAAGCAGCACCTAGGTGGCAGGCAGTGTTAGGGAAGATGTCACAGGGATTCATACCGTAGGGAAGACTCGAGATGAGCTGGGCGCTTAAGGAAGAAGATTTTACGTAGTTTGGTCAGATTTGAACTAGAAGTTCAAGATGCAGATTCATAGAGACAGAGGAGATTAGTGTACCTGCATTTTAGGGGTGGCAAGTTGTGCATTTCAGGTTATTAAAAATGGTGACAGATATAATAGGATTTACACCAGTCATGGTCAGGGACTCTCTCTTATTTATAAAATTGGATTATTATTGTTCACTTGCCTTGGAAGTCCCTGGAAGGTCATAATTACTATTTTAATTATGTAGAAATACAAGATACATGTTTCCCCTTTTTTTCCTGTTATTCTCTTATGTGATATTTAGACTGGTTACCTCAACTACATCATTGGCCATATCAGTTACCACCGCAGGTCCCGCACCACCAAAAGAAAGTCCTTCTAGTCCCCACCTACGGAAATTCTCATTGCTAGTCCGGATCTCAGTATATGCTTTTGTTCTTAGTGGCATACTAATCAAGAAAATTATGAAAACCATATATTAATGTTACTAAAAAACATTGTTTGTGAATTACCCCCCTCAACACACACACACTCTCTCTCTCTCTCTCTCTCTCTCTCTCTCTCACTCTCTCACTCTCACTCTCTCACTCTCTCACTCTCACTCCTCATTCACTGTGGGTTTGCACCTACCATTCAGGTATTAAATACCATTTGCCTTTCAATTAATTGTCATTTCAATAAGTTAGAAAGTAATACTATTTTTTGTATTCATTAACTAGGACCTTATATGTATTCTATGATCTTTTCTAATCTCCAAAGAACCTAAAAACATGGGAAGTAGAAGTAGGGGGATGTTGTGCTGGACTGTTTTGATAGGAAGACTAAGAAAGTAGAGATGAGGGATACTTCCTTAAATCTCCCCTTCTCACAGTAATTTTTCTTCCCTTTCAGTAGGAGTGAGGTAAAAGGTTTCTGTTGAGGTAGTAGAATGCTAACCTGGAAAGAACAGATGACTAGCTAAAGTTTACGTAATATCATAAGTCAGGAGAGTCGAGGGCACGCAGGATGCTACCAGTCCCAGAGAATTCGGAGTTTTATTTGAGGCTTTTTTACTTTATGGTAGGTATAATTATGTCTTTTTCTTTGGTCTTTTGTTTTCTCTTTAAAAAGTTTACTTAAAGGTGCTTGAGAACATGAACATGAGTGTTGTTTTTTTTTTTTTAAGATTTTACTTATTTTTATAGAGAGGGAGAGAAACATCAGTGTACCAGAGAAACATCTATCAGTTGCCTCTAGCACACCCCCAGTCAGGGACCTGGCCTGCAACCTAGGCATGAATCAAACTGGCAGCCTTTCGGTTCGCAGGCTGGCACTCAGCCCACTGAACCACACAAGCCAGGGCATGAATCAGTTTTGAATGTATAGCTGGTCTCTTTATGAAAGCATTTATATACATAGAGTTCAGTAATATTAAACTAAATAATTGATCTAATAGATTCTGTCAAATTTGCAGCCGGTGGTTTTGAAATTTAAGGTTGTTGCCAGTTATTTCAAGGAACAGTATGAAATTTGAAGATATTTTTCAAAACAAAAGTAATTTTAATTCACTTATTTAAAAACTGTAGAAGTCAAGGTCATCAAAATTTGGGAGAGAGTAGAGAGAAGATCTATCACAACATATTTTGTAAGTTTGCTTTTCATCTTTCTTCACACTCTTTTCTGTCTAATGCCATATACCTTTGACTCAGTTCATTGTGTTTTGATTATAACATGAAAATATATAAAAACAGGGAACAAGTAAGTTAGGAAGAGAGATGAGGACTCTAGAGAGAGTGGGCATGTGGCCAAAGGTTTTTAACTGGATTTGCACTGAACCCATGGCTCTGCGTGCCATACCTGACCAAAGCATCAGCAACGGAAGTGTACGGTGATGTTGGCCTCCTATTCATTTTATTGGGGAAGAAGGCAAGGCTTTAAAAGACATGTAGCTGTGATGCCCGTGCTCCTTGATAGAGATGAGTTATGAGAGACCACCTTTCTCTCTCCCTCTCTCTCTCTCTCTCTGTGTCTCTCTCTGTGTCTCTCTCTCTGTCTCTCTCTCTTGTAAAGGAAGGTGTTGCTGCTGCTCTGCACGAGGCAGGGCCCTTCCAGTCTGAATGGGAAATCGTCTCAGGACCCAGAGGACAGTAATTAGCAGTCTCTTCAGAGTGTCAGAGCAGAATTACCATTGTAATGGTTTAGCTGCAGGATAAAAAGATGGAATTTGGGTTTGCCAGTCGGCCAAACTCAATGAGTTGCCATGAGAATTTTCAAATGTGAGAGGCGTTCACTTAAAGCAATTTGGCAGGTTTGAATAAACTCATAAATTACAGGTTTGAAAGGAGCCAGTCCTGGCTTCCTGTCATGGAGGCAGGACTGCATAGCGAGTCAGTCCGTGCTCTCGAGCTGCGGATCCATTCTCAAGGCTTGCCTTTTCACTAAATAGAGCGACATGGGCATAATTAAGAAAAGAGATTTTGTTCCAAATCTCTGGAGGAAAGAGAAGAGACAGCTCTCCATAAAACTGCCCTTCTAAAATTAAGTATATCTTCAAATGATGCTAGTAAAATGATGGTTTTGTTTTAATAAACCGTAACCTGACGTCTACTCAAACTTTTCTCAGCACATGTAATAAATCTATTATCTTTACACTTGTCATACTTGTCTCACAAAGGAAGATGAACATTTCGAGTTTTGGAGAAAACAGATGGAGTACTCAGGCACATAAACTGGATTGTAGAGGTAGCACGCAAATATTTTAGAGGGAGCTTCAGCTCCCCCTGTCTCTCAGGAGAGCTGGTCTCAGTGTGAGGGCTTCTCAGTGAGCCACTGCTCCCTTAATGCCTGACGCGGGGCCAGCCCCTTCCCCCTCGCCCTCCTCCTTCCTCTAGAGAGCAGTGAGGGCCCTGTTTCCTGCGTTGGTAGTCTATATGCCCTCCTGAAAAAACACTTAGTACTTAAGTACTTAAAACTTTGAACAAATATTCTCTTGTAATAAATAAAATAAAGTCTATGGAGAAGTCTATTAACATTTCAAGCCATTAGGCTACAGATTCATAAGGAAAGTAATAATTTGGTGGTTGCTAATTTTCATAGCTTGAAAATGTAGATGATCTTCCAAAAATGTTTCACAGGGAGATGCAGGTATGCAAAATGATTGACTCAGTTGAGAAGGTATGCAGTATCTTAAAAGTACAATAAATATATTGTTTATATATTAATCTTTACTCTCTAAAGTACAATTGCATATCAGAGTAGTCTGATTAAAATCCTGTAGTAAATTATTGAAACTTAACCCAATGACAGATAAGATTTTCTAAAAGACCGTCATAAACGTTCTTACTAGAGAGCTCTAGAACTCGTGGGATCTTAATAGCATACAAGTTGTTTACTGTGTGTGAGCTACTCTGGTAGGAATGAGTGAGTGTTTACTGCCTTAGGAAACACGATGAGAGAAAAACACGGCAGAAATTGACATGAACGCATTACTTTTTTCTTGCAAAGAGGGACAATGCTAAATAAAATATAATTTGATTCTAAATTAGTATCATTTTATACTCCAGTCCACATTGTTGCTTGTTTGTTCTGCATTGAGGCAGCCATCATAGCATCATTTCAACTAGGATTTTCACAAACAATTAAAAGTACTATACCTTTGGAGAGCAGTCTGTATGGATATACGAAGAAGTGTAATGAGGTGTAGCCTTTAAGATTTCAGTTGCTGCCATACCAAAAGTGGATAAATCACTGAGATCTGTGCAAGCTTTCTGTACGTGCTGTCTAGCCCTGATGCTGTCTGCCAGAGGGTAGGGCTTTAACAACCAGCAGAGGGGCTTTCCCCCAACTGTGGAGCTGCCTGGTGAAGCCCCTTAGTGATCTTTATAAAATATGCCTTTTCTTGGGTAATCAAGTAAGTTCTTACAAATACAGACTCACTATGAAAAACATCCTCCTTTTGATTCTTAGAAGAATTCACTGAGGAGTAGCTTCTCTGCACACAAAATGTTGTCTAAGTTGAAATTTTAGATAGACTAAAGTTTGAAGTGTTGTAAATATTTTTTTTAAAAGATTCTGGGCATAGAATAATATGGCAGTATATGTTTACAAGAGGGGACCCAAAAAGAGGAATTTATTTATAAAAAAAGTTGTGTATATATTCTTTCATATTGAAACTTCAGTCACCTTCAAAGTACTCTCCATTTGGTGCAGTAACCTGTCGAGATGTTTTTTAAACTGCTCAAAACAGTTTTTGAACTCGTCAATTTTTTTTTAAGATTTGATTTATTCATTTTTAGAGAGAGGAAGGGAGATAGAGAGGGAAAGAAACATCACTGTGCAAGAGAGACATCGATCAGTTGCCTCTTGCACACCCCCAACTGGGGACCTGGCCCACAACCCAGACATTTACCCCAGCTGGGAGTCAGACCAGCAACCTTTCGTTTCATAGGCTGGCACTCAGTCCACTGAGCCACACTGGCCAGGGCTGATGCCTTTTGGTTCTTCTGGCGATTTTTGTGTCCCCTCTTCCACATTGGCAAAACATTTCCCTTTGAGGCCTTTTTTCATCAGGGAAACAAAGAAAACGTCGGCCGGGGCAAGATTCTTGAATAGGGAGGGTGGGGCATGGCCGTCATGCTGTTTTTGGTCAAAAACTGCTGAACACTCAGCGTGGTGTGGGCAGGTCCACTGGTAAATCACCCATCGTGAAGTGGGCAGATGTGTTGAGTCTTCAGAAAAAATTCACAGAAGCCCAACACAGCCTCTCACAACAACGCCAGCTGGTGCAGTGATACAGATGGTTCCTAGAACGCTCACCTAGGGGGGCAGCCTGTGCTACGATGGCCCGCCCTCCACAAAATAATTTTTTTTTTCCGAGGGCTCCCCCTTGCATTTCCTAAGCAATATTTTTGCAGTTCATATAATAAGTCCTTCTGTTTTAATCGTGTATTTCATGCATCCCTTAGACTATATTGAACTTAACCATGTAATTTTTTTTTTTTTTTTTTTGCTTGTACCTATTTGTTTTTAAACATTAATGTCTCTACCCCTTAAGTAAATGTGCTGCTCACTGGCTAGGATAATGCATTTTGATTTTTAAAAACTATATATTTCTATTAAATGTATGATATTCTACACAGATACTCAAAAACTAATTTAAAATATAAATTTATTAAAGAATTAAAATTATTTAATAGGGAAATAGGTGAGTGATTTCTCACTGTATTTTCCACAGTTCAGTTACTTTCACACATCCCTTTAATTTGTTTGCACGCCCTTCTGATTGCTGTCAAGTAGCATCATGTTCCTTACATGTAGGCAAAGCATTTTAATCCATTCACTTCATATTAATGAACATTGAAATGGAATTGGCAAAAAGTTAGGAAAACCATATGTTCATTATTTTATTTAATTCTCTTATAATTTTAACCCTTACATTTAATTTCTCTTGAAACATTTCAAGTGTTGTGATATTTATTAGTAAAATTATTCATACTACCATTGTGAAATTTTAATAATATATTAATGATTCAGATTGTTAATATTAAGATTGTTTCAGATAAACTTATTTGGTAGCTCATCTTATGGCTTAATTTTCTTCTGTTTTGGATAACTGAGTATTGAAAATTTAATTTCAAAAGTCACACTTAGGAATAATAGACTCTTTATGAGAATTACTCTGAATCCTATAGTGCAGAATTACATAAGTATATGTGTTTTGTTTTTTTATTCTCTCAGCCTTTAATGCTTTTGTGGGGGGAAATGTTTAATCTTTAATGTATATTTTAAATATAAATTGAATCTTTTTTAAGCTCCGCCTTTAAATTGACATAGTATCAGCTTATTTCATTTAACCACTTTGTAGAATATATCTCTGAGGAAACCCACAGATTTATGAATTAACTTACTTTGGTGATGTTAATTTATTTTATGAGTTCACCTGTGGGTGATGGCAGTATACTCTATTTAAATAAAATACTTTGATTACTAAATTCAGATTCTATGAAATTACAACACACTTGTGGAGATTACAAGACTCATTTACTGACTGTCAGCCAGTTCACTTCACAAGCTTCTATTGAAAAACGGCTATTAAGCTGTCTAGAAGTCAAGACTTCAGTTCAAAGATTTGGATTTAGTAACAAATTAATGAGTTTGCCAATAACTTGTTTGAGAACTTGATATTTGCTCTTCAGAAATGTCCTGCTCCCACTAATGGCAGATGCTTTCTAGAGTGATCTTCTCTCCAGTGTGTTCTTCTCGGGCACTCTCGTCCCCGACCATGTCTCCAGGGAGTGCTGCCAGCGGGGTCACTCTTCATTTGGCTGCCAACCGTGAACTCTGATCACCCACCCATTCAGCACCACTCCAGGGTGGCTTATGTCCCTGTCACACAGAAGGCTTTCATAATTGCAGCCCTGTCCTTCTCTGCCCTCAGACAGTGGCTCCCCCACGGTTGTCTTTATGGAAATGGCCTCAGTGGCCCAGGAGTCATGCTTCCTTCATTTCATTTTCTGGTCTCTCCCTGTCCCTACCTCTTCCCCTCTACTTTACCACCATGTTCTCTGGTTCTGTTTCCGCTGTTGAACTAGATCCAGGCATTGCTACCATCTAGTTGTAGCCAGAGCTTTCTGTTTAGGAACAAGTGTTGTTCTGCTCCGGGTGCAGTACTGCACAGGCTTGCTTCCCTGCGTGGTCAGAATCAAGCTGGTCAGCACCGTGCTCACAGCCCGTCCTCGTCTGGTGGGCAGCTACCTTCCAGCTTTGTTTCGCGCCACTGCCCGTTACACTCTCTGCACCTTCGGTGGTGCACCGTGTCCAGGACACTCCTTGTTTATGTAGTGTATATAGTGACCTCTGCGGTGGATGTAAAGGAAGGGGGTTCAGGGAAAACCAGAAAAAAGATCTGTCTTAGTACTCCAGTAGTGAAAGATCAGATCAGCAAAGAGAAACGTGTTCCCTAAAAACATTGCACAGTACTTGTCAGATTTTTAAAACAAGTGCATAGCGATTAATATGCACCAGAAGCAGTCTTCACTTTGTTATTCATAACCTGTTAAAGGAAGAGTTCTGTTTCTTAATCCAGCACAGCACTGTGTTATCAGTTGTTTAAAGTATCTACCTAAATTCATTGAACAAATAGTTACTAGTGTTTTACATACCAGGAACCTGATAATATAGTTGTAAGTCATTCATTCTCCAACAGGTGGAGAGGTGAGCTCCTGACAATATGCAGTCAGAATTTTGGTCATAATAAGTGTTTTCATGGGGAATTAGGACAGTTTCAAACTCACAAGAACCAATTAATTATTTTCTGTGGGAATTTTAATAATCAAAGAATCTTTTAAAATTCCTAAATCTAATAATATAAAACTAATATACAACAGGACAGATCCAGAATTGAACTACTTCTAACACGGTGTCAGAGCTGATGCCTTTGTTTAACCATCAGCTAATTGTCTCTTAAATATTCATACCCAAAAATTTAAAGCATCACCTACCTCAATAAAAAAACTGCTTGCCTAGGGGTGTCAGTGAGAGTGAACTGGTGGTGGTGTAGCAGCCAGCTAGCATGTGTGCGGTCCTGCGCATCATCCCTCCCTAATTTCATCTTTTATCGTGGAAACTCAGCAGTGAAGAAACTAGTGATTGCATATTGGTGCCTGTGGTGAGAACTATGCTGTCCCTCATGGCAACTAAATGAAACTTAAAACACTGGAGCCTGCGAAATGAAGAAATACTATTGTTGTGGTTTAAAAACCAAGTAAAGCAATGATTCTTAGATTTGATCGTGATTATAGTACATGCCAGTAAAAATCTCTGAGCTAGTCGGTGTAAGTTTTTGTGTTGTTCTTAAAGAAATGAAGTTTATTTCTAAAGCATATTTCTATTTACATGAACTCCATTTTAGCTAACGATTTTTATAAATTAGAAGTATTTTGAGTATAAATATATCTGTCACAAAAATATGAATTAACATTTAAGAGTATACTAATTTTTTATGTCTGATTATTTTTATGATAAAAAGAAAAAAAAAGTTCAAGTAACTTTTAAAAACAATGTGTTGTACACACTTAAGTGTTCATACACATTACATCTACAAACATATATATACTTATATGACATATACAAAAACAATAATGCTTAAAACCGAGTCCAAATACAAGCAATATTTGTACTCTAATATTTTCTTAGGGGTTACTGGTCTCGCTTGTCAGATAAGTGCCACCCGTCCCCGAGTGACCAGTTGCACCCTGCACATAGCCTCTAGTGAACTAGCATGTTTTAGTACAATCTTAGCAGACAGCTTTCTTAGGGCAAAGTGGAGATCCTCCAGCTCTTGAAACGGCCTGAGAAAAAGTCCAGGTTGACCCTTCAGTTAAAGAATTCAGTGGCATTTTCTGATTCAGTTAGAAATTATTTTGTTTAGATTTTTAAAAATAAAATTATTGAAATGGTCATGAAATTAATATCCATGCCTTTGTTTAACCATGTACGTTGGAGAAGCCTTTTCAGGACACAGTGAAGAGTGCGAGCGCCTTCTGGAATCCAGTAGAAAGCAACTATGAAAGCAGTAACTCGTCTTGGTATCGATTCAAAAGACATAACCCTCAATCAGAAAAGTAATTAGTAACAGTAATGTTTATGAAGGCAGAAGGTTAACAGTGTTATGCACTAGGGGACCATTTACTGTCTCTGCTCTAATTGTCTCCATTTAGGATATCATTACATGTTGCCTCTGAATTGGTGTAATCTTACCTTTCCAAAAACAGTAGTCCCCACTTGTCCACGGTTTCAGTCATTGGTACTGAAAATATTAAATGGAAAATTACAGAAATAAACAATTCTTAAGTTTTAAGTAGCAGTGAGCAGGTTCTGAGTAGCGTGCTGGCCGGCCTCCATCCCACCAGGCACGTGACCTATCCCTTAGTCTTGCGTCTCCGCCCTGCATGTGCTTCTCACCTGTTAGTCACTTAGTCCCCATCTCAGTTATCAGATTGACAGCCACCTTATCACAGTGCTGTGTTCAAATAACCCTCACATTACTTAATAATGTCCCCAAAGTGCAAGAACAGCGATGCTAGCAGTTCACATGCCAACGAGAAGCCGTGAGGAGCTTTCTGTAAGTGAAGAGGAAAGTACAGCACAGTACGATTCTGAGGGGCAGCACGCCACGCAACTCTCATTACAGTAGAGCAGTGATCTTCAGTCTTTTTCATCTCACAGCATGTAAAAAGTAATATAAAATTCTGCGGCACACCAAAAAACCACGGGGTTTTTTTGCCAACCTAAAAAAAAAAAAGATACAATTTTCATTCATTCAGGCCAGACAGCTATTGTTGGGTTGGCTGTTGTCCTTTTTTATTTAAAAGTCTAAGGGAAAAGAGATCAGTGCCCCTAAGTCAACAATCAGGTACTGCATGTTTTAAAAATTCTTGGGGTGCACCAGTGCGCCATGGCACGCCGGTTGAAAACTGCTTCAGTATGTTGTTTTATGATTGTTCTGTTATCGTTGTTGATCTTTTACCATGCCTAATTATAAATTAAACTTTGTCATAGGTATGTATAGGACAAAAGAGCATGCGTGTTTACAGGCTTTGATAGTATCCGCAGTTTCAGACATCCACTAGGGTCAGGTATGCCCCACACGTAAGTGGGACTGCTATATTCGCCATCCTGGAGCTAAAGAGATGCTTCTCAAATAGAAGTCTACTCAGTGTTCTCCTTAGGTTAAAACACTTGAATGACTTCCAGTTTCTCCAAGGAATGCATGCACCTGCTTTTTAACATGGCTTATAAACCAGTATTACCTTACCAGCCTCATTATTTATGTCACAGTCTTGAGTCTGGGTTTTAGAACATGTTTTTTTATTTTTCTCAAAACCACTTTTACTCATTTTCCCATCTTTCTCTCCTTCTCATTTGGGGGTCTCAGAATGTATATTATAATGTATTGCTACCCCACAGCCTTCCCACCCTGCTTGTCATCTGCCCAAACTTAGTTCAATACCCTTCCAATATGTGCCTGCAAATTCCTTATCTTTTTGTTTTAATTGCTTAATTTTTAAAGTTTCAAGGACTATAATATGAAAATTTGATAGACTATTTCAATCAAATAGTAAGGTTTAAAATTATATTAACAAATGTTAAAAGAAAAATCCCATTCATAAAAAAATCTAGATGGGAACAAAAAGGTTACATTCTCTAGAGTAGCACATTATGGGTAAAAATTAAAATGCAATTTTAAAGTAATATAGAAGCACCTATATTTGGAAAAACAATACTGTAGTCCATTTGTTTGTGAGTCCAGATCACTTAAGAGCATTTGCTATTTTTAGTCCCAGGGTACCTCCCTACTAAATAGTGCTAAGATCCTGTCCTTGGTAGTTTAAGGTTTGTCTGTGTTTCCTTCCCCCTTGGTGGTACATCATTGACATCTCTTCCAAAATGGACTAGTTTTGCATACATGGAAAGAAATCTGTTGAGGTAACTGATTGTTTTCCCTGGTGAACTCATCAAATGTCCTGGGGATTCCCGGGCAGCCTGACAAGGTATGCCTGTCCTCTTCAGAGTGCTCATGTTAACACAGGTACAGTTCAAGCCTCCACTCAAGCTTAGAAGTCACACCATACAGCTCCCATCTGTGGTTACCGTCCGTTCTGTCTGCAGGTTAATGTAACAGCCCTTGGCTTCTTAAAATGCCTTCCAGCATTTATCATTTTCTCACCGCTTTTCAATTTTTCTTTCTGTTGATAATTGTATGTTACTGATAGTTTACGGGATTATTACCATTGCGCTTATTAGGTACGGCGTCATTTTTAATATCCATAAAACAGCTAAAAAAACAGGTAAACATAGAAACACAAAGAATACAGGAATGGCCAAGAAATCAAAATGACTGTGCAGTATCAGCTGGCCTAATGAGCATAGTTTTGACTGTGAAAGTTTCAGAGTTCTTAAGTAGAGGAACTTCTTATCTTGCTTTTTCCTCTTAAATAAAGTCTGTGAACTCCAGCAGAACAGCCGTCCCACTCATAGTTAGTCCTGCTGTAGAAGAACACTTTCTGAGGTGTTCTAGAATTGATTCCTGCTCTTAAAATGGTTTGCTGCTGTACGCACCTGATTTATTTTATACTTATTTTAAAATGAGGTTTTTAGATTGCCATCTAGTTTCCTGCTTAAGAAATGGAGGCGCACTGGCAGTTTACTTCAGAAGTAAAATATTTTTCATTTTAAAAGGAATGTGTTTACATTCCAAGTTTTATTTGTTATTACTTGATTCTTCGAGTGTGGCTAAATAACCCAAACCTGGCTCCCTAACACCCCCTGGATAGCTAAGCGCAATGACAAGTGCTCACTCGCTGTATTGGCGCAGTGGCGCAGACTCCTGTCCTCACTGAATTTCACCAGCGAGACAACTGATTCCTGTCTTGTGTGCCTTACTGGCTTGTTGAGGTGAAATGGGAAAAGAAAAGGTAAATTCTTTACAGACTGTACACTTTAAAAATAAAGACTTTTATCCAAATTTGGGGGTGGGGGCTTTAAATAATGAAATGATTTGGTCAGCTTAATTTTCTGACCAAGCAAATCAGATGAGTCTTCAACCTAGAACAAAATGACAGGGCGAAAGACCTCACGTACTTGCCTCCAGTGCATCCAAGGGGTCAGTGCTGCCAGATGGCATTGGAAGAGATGGTCGGCCTTGTTCGTCCCCTTCTTTGTTCTCCCGTGGCCTTAATTTAAGGTTCAGAGTTTTAGTCAGCTGCTGACTGTGAAGTGAGGCCTTTCAATACCTTATGAAACAACAAAGGAAAAAAACAGTTAAGGTGAAAACCAAAATTAATGGCCTCAATCGTCACAATTATGACACATCCAAAAATAGTTTGAGTCGAAGTGAACTTAACAGTGGTGACTTCAGATTGCTCTGGGACCAGGCAGCTTGTTGCCTCTGCCCTCCTTTGAGGGCATTAGATCGTGCCTGGTGACTCAGAAATCTCATAAACATCCCCCAGCAGGGGTGTGTTACCTTTTGGCGTCTCTGGGCCACACTGGAAGAAGAAGAGTTGTCTTCGGCCACACATTAAATACACAAACACTAATGAAAACTGATGAGCGTAAAAGGGTTTTAACTAAATTTACGATTTTGTGTTGGGCTGCATTCATAGCCATCCTGGGTCGCGGGTCGGACACCCCTGGATGACTCAGAAACCTCATAAACATCTCCTAGTGAAAACTGAGTTCCTTTAAAGATTCCCTGTTAGATGATGGGCGGGATACAGTAGCATTACCTAAAATTCAGTCTTAAGACCAGTTGGGCTGAATTAACAGTGTTACCACAGACACTCATGGGTGAGTTTGTTCTCACTGTTAGCCTCCTGAAAGTGTATGTAAGCAACATTTTGCATGTATGCACTTACGTGCTTCTACACAGATCATTTCAAGTGACTTGTGATCCTTTCCCCACACTTTTTCATTTGGCCTTTCAGTACACCCTATGTAAACTTTCGTCATAGTACTTAACTATACTGCATCGAGCTTGCTCTACCTTTTTGTCTGTCTCCAAACTAGATTGCAGGCAGGGACCGTACCTAATTCTTTATACCCTTAGGCAAGTGATTTGGTACATAATCAGTAATTTGTAAAAATAAATTTCTTTTCCTTTCTGTAGACCAGTGCTTATTCTGAATACACATGCATTTTATATATTCTTATTTGCAGAATTTTTTGTCATTATGACATCCTACAAGTGTCTACTCACCATCCCCCCCACAGCCCCACCCCCACCACTAACATTGCAGGTATACTTTTTAAATTTTTGCCTTCTACTTCCATATACCTCTCACAACTAACAGATTCTTAGGTCATTATTATTTTCAGGTTCCTACTCTTCATCTTTTACAGTAGAACAAGGCTCTAGAAAGCTTACAATTTGTATTTTTATGTCTTGTCTTCCGTTACCCAACCATATAGTCTGGTAATGCCCATTTAAAGTACAGTTAGCTTTAGAGGCTCTTTTTCTCATAAAGCAATGATGTGGCTCTACTGATACTAGTATGTAGCCTAAATTGTAGGTCATATAAATCTTTCAAAAGTTTGTCATTCCTGTTAAGTCTAATATAAATAATAAAATCTCAGTGTATCATACTATATTTTGCATAGGAAGAAAGGAATACTTATTATAAGACATGGCTTTTTTTTTCATGAGATCATTGCTACTTTTAGATGGATCTGTTTCTGCCTCGATGGAACATATATTCTAAAGTAAAAGTATTTGATATATTTTATAGATTAGTAGTTGATAATATGAAGTGTGTCTGGGAAAAATACACTGTTAATATAACGAGAATGGTTTGCACGACATTGATGTAACCTGGCAGCCAAAGAGAGTGGACTGGAATGTGCATGCATGAACGATGGCAACTTTACTGTGCTAGTCAGTGGGGGCAGTAGACACTGTTGAGTGAGCATGTGTACAGTGTGGCTGTCGCATTCAAAATGACTGAGTAGAGCAACTAATCTGCATCAAATTTTGCGTTAAACTTGAACGTTGCTTTGGAGAAACTATTAGGGTGACTCAGAAGGCCTTCAGGGATGATGCAGTGAGCATAGTGCAAATAAAAGTTTGGCACAAACACTTCAAAGATGGTCGAGAATCCGTTGAAAGTGACCCACAAAGGCCTGCAACAAGCAGAACACCTGAGAACGTTGAACGTGTACGGGCTGCATTCAGCAAAGATCAGCGATGACAGTGCGAGAACTAGAACCTGATCTGGCGATTTCAGAAACTACTGTGTCCGAGATTTTGACATAGGATCTTGACATTAAACATTGTTGTGGCAAAATTTGTTCCATGGCCTTTGCTATCAGAGCAGAAGAACATGGTGTTACAGTTGCTAATGGCTTGAGCCAAACCACTACCAGTGAACCAGATTTCCTCAAGAAGGTCATAACTTTGAAGGGGACTGAGGTGTCATTGTCCTATGTACAGTGTTTCTTGTATCTTATATCTTCTTCAATAAATGTCTCTATTTTTCATATTACATGGCTGGATACTTTATGGACAGGCCTTGTAGTTTATATGACATTGTGTGTGAGTCTTTTAAGCTTTTATGGTTAAAGTGTCTCTTGCTTTCCTTCTCCCTTCTCTTTATTTATTGTATCTTGTTGCTGCTAAACCAGGTACAGATGCTCCTTGACTTATAAGTATGTCCTAATAAATCCTTCATTAGCTGATAATATCATAAGTTCAATATGCATTTAGTAATCTAACCTACCGAACATCATAGCTTAGCCCAGCCTACCTTCAAGGTGCTCAGAACACTTAAATCATCCTAACTGTCTTGGGAATTTTTGTAATTGCCTACCTCCTCTTCTTATCAGAAACAGGAGACACAGAGGGGCGCTGGCACACATGATGGGATGCAAAAACGCAATATCCCAAAGACGCTGGCAACACAGTCCACCATAGCTTACAGGTCCTTTACCCCATGATCCTGTGGCTGCCTGGGTGCCTCGTGTTCCTGCCACTCTGCAGCATCATGAGAGCATCGCTGGACCAGGAAAAGACCCGCATTCGCAATTCGAAGAATAGTTTTTGCTGAAGGAGGATCACCTTGGCACCATTGTAAAGTCAGAATCCACAGTGGAACCACTGTCAGTCGGACACGCTCTATGTTGTGATAAAGTAAGATAGTATTGAATAGCATGATGGGCAATACAGGAGATATGCCAAGCTTTTGCCCCCTAACTGTGCCTCTGATGTTTTGACCCACAAATTTTTCAGTGAAGCAACACAGTCATCTTTGAATGTCATTAAAGCTATGGGCTTGCTTCGTAAAAAATAAGCAGGCTGTATAGCCCAGAAAAAGTAATGATGCTAGGTTGTCTTTGGCTATCCACTGAAACATAAGCAGTTTAGATACATCTTTTTAATATAGGCATACCTTGTTTTATTGCACTAAGCTTTGTTGTGCTTCACAGATACTGTGTTATTTACAAGTTGAAGTTTTGTGACAACCCTGGGTCCAGCAAGGCTTGATGCCATTTTCCAACAGTGTTTGCTCACTTTGTGTCTCTGTCACATTTTGGTAATTCTCTGAATATTTTAAATTTATTATTATATTTATTATGGTGATCAGCGATCTTTTATGTTACTCTTGCAGTTGTTTTGGGGCACCGTGAACTGCACTCTTAATCGATAAATGTTTTAATGTGTTCTGCCTCCAACCAGCCCTGCCTGTTCCACTCCTCCACCTCCCCTATTCCCCGAGGCACAGCAATATTGAAACCTGGCCCGTCAGTAACCCTACATTGGCCTCTAAGTGTTCAGGTGAAAGGAAGAGTTGCATGTCTCTCACTTTAAGTTGAAAGCTAGAAATGGTCAAGCCCAGTGAGGAAGCCATGTCAAAGGCAAAGAGAGGCTGAAAGCTGGGCCTCTTCAGCCAGCTAGCCAAGTTGTAAATGCCAAGGGAAAGTTCTTGAAGGAAATCAAAAGTGTTATACAAATGAACACACAAATGATAAGAAAGTGAAACAGCTTTATTATTAATGATGAAAATTAGTGGCTTGGGTAGCCACGACATTACCTTACACTAGAACCTAATCCACAGCAAGGCCTAACTCTCTTCAGTTCTGTGAAGGCTGAGAGAGGGGAGGCAACTGCAAAAGAAAAGTCTGAAGCCAGAAGAGGTTTGTCCAAGAGGCTTAAGGAAAGAAGCTGTCTCAAAATAAAACTGCAAAGTAAAGTAGCAAGTGCTGATGGAGAAGTGGCAGCAAGTTGTCCAAAAGATCTAGCTAAGATAAATGAATGAAGGAGGCTCCACTAAACAACAGATTCAGTGCAGACAAAACAGCCTTATATTGGAGGAGGACACCATCCAGGACTTCCACAGCCAGAGAGGATAAGTCAGTGTCTGGCTTCAAAGCTTCAAAGGACAGGCTAACTCTCTTGTGAGGGGCTAATGTGGCTGTGACTTCAAGTTGAAGCCAGTACTCATTTACCATCCAAAAGAATTAGGCTAAACCTATTATCCTTGTGGTCTGTCAATGGAACCATAAAGCTTGGATGACTGAACATTTTAAGCCCACTGTTGAGACCTGTTCAGCAAAAAGGTGCCTTTCACAATGGTATTGCTGTTCATTGACCATGCAGCTGGTCACCCACGAGCCTGGTTGGCGATGGCACGGGGAGATGAATGTCTTCTCCATACCTCTGAACACAGCATCCCTTCAGCAGCCCATGAATTACGGATTAATTTTGCCTTTCACGTCTTATTATTAAAGAAATACACTTGATGAGATTATAGCTACCATAGACAGTGATTTCTGTGGTGGACCTCAGCAAAGTAAATTAAAAACTTTCTGCAAAGGATTCACCATTTTAGGTGACATCAGGAACATGTGATTCATGGAAACCGAATCAGGATTAAAAAAATTAACAGGAATTTGAAAGAGGGTGATTCTAGCCCTCATGGGTGACTTCGAGGGTTTCAGGACTTCAGCAGAGGAAGTAACTGCAGATGTGGTGGAAATAGGGAGCTAGAATTAGAAGTGGAGTCTGAAGATGGGGCTGAATTGCTGCAATATCATGATAAAACTTTAATAATTGAGGAAGTGCTTCTTATGGCTGAGCAAAGAATGTGGTTTCTTGAGATGGAATCTGTTCCTGGTGAAGACACTGTGAAGATTGTTGAAGTGACAACAAAGGATTTAGAATATTAAATCAATTTAGTTGATAGAGTAGCGGCAGGGTTTGAGGGGATGGACTCTGGTTTTGAAGGAAGTTTTATTGTCGGTAAAATGCTATTGAGGGGCATCATATGGTACAGAGAGATCATTCCTGAAAGGAAAAGTCAGTCGATGCAGCAAGCTTCACTGTTGATTTAAGAAATCGTCACAGTGTCACCCCAACCTTCAGAAAACGCCTTTGTAAGTCAGCAGCATCTGCCTCAGGGCAAGGCCCTCACCTGCAAAAACCTGTGACTCAATGAAAACTCAGATAATGGTCAGTGCTTCCTGCCCGTAAAATGTGTTTAAGGTGTACATATGTAGATAGAATGCTGTCGCATGCCTAACAAAGTATAGTAGAAACATAACCTGCATGCACTGAGAAACCAAAACTTCTGTGTGATTTGTGTGACCTGCGTTATTGCAGTGTTTATTTACTTGGTCACGGTGGTCCACAGCTGAACTTGCTGTTTCTCCAAAGTATGCCTGCATTGGATTTCTCTGCTGATTCTGTGAATTTCTGTAGAGCACTTTGATTTGTGAATGTCATTTTTTGTGTTGAACTTAACATTGAGATACTATATTAAGTATCAGCATCATAGTACATGCCTATTAGCCATGTTAACTGAACATTGAAGACTGGGAAAAATAAGGAACGTGGAATCAAGGAACGTTTAAATAACCTAAAGAAATAGGTAGCAGATTATCACAGAGTCCATGTAGATTTTTGACAGATAATGGGATTGGTGACATAAAGGAAAGTTGTTGCAGCTGTAAATGTCAGTCTGGGAAATTCAGATTCTGTGAAATAGTAATAGTAGCAATAGTAACAGTAACAGTAACAGTAATGTGAATAGTAATAGCATTGTGAATAGTGCTTCTGTATCAGGAAAACAGAGACCACGTGAGGCACAGCAGACCCTTGAATTACTTCGTTTCTTATAGTGTTGAGATGCCATAAGAACTTAACTTTGTTTTTATCAGCCAGCCTGTGATAAAATTGGTTTCGTTTTATGTCATTTTCAGTAAAAGTCCCAGAACATACCAATGACGTTGAATAAGACCTTCCTGTATTTCAACAGAGAATTAGTAAAGGAACTGGTTATATAGGTGTCGGGAACTGATAAAGGAAAAAAGAGACAGGGTGTAACACAGATTTAGAAGTTGTAGGAAGCAGCTATTACCCCAGTTTCTGGGAAAGGAAAGAAATGGGTGCTATTGTTAATATCTTAGACACTGAGAAAGTTCGGTGCAGAGGGGCGACTGAGAGACCTGACGGTGGGGGCACACAGCTGCTGCTGGAACCTCAGTAGCTCAGAGGAGTGGAGACACCGTTGGCTGCTGCCCACAGGCAGGTGCTAGAGCCCGGGAGTGCTGGGCCCAGATGTGCAGGGAGCACGTTCGGAGCCTGGAAGCGGCAGTGCTGAGCACACTGCCCCAGGAAGGAGCCCCCTCCTCCCCTCAGCCAGTGCATCCACCCGTGGCTCTGAGGCCTCACAGGGTCCCAGCAGGAGCACCTCACATATCCAGCTGGCAAAGAGGAAGTCTCATTACCTGGGGCCCTGGACCCAGCATCTGAAGGCAGTTAGCAGGTCATTTGGGAGCTTAATAAGGTAACCATCTTAGAGAAAAATATTCTGAAAATGTTATGGGAGGCTAGTCCTTTTGCAAGCTTTAATAAGTAAGTTGGACTTACGGAGACCCCAGGTTCCCTTTCAGCTATCTATGTGACATCCTCACTTAACGTGTTTAAAGTCGGCATTTCAGGCTTAATATATGATTCCATATTGTTCAGCCTTTAGCTTTTCATCAAGTAGAGCCACCATATACTAATCTAAAAACCTAAACATTCTTTAATATCTCCTGTTCCCTCACTCCAACATCTAACTGGTCAAGTCCTGTCAAGGGGACTTCCAACAGCTCTTTTATTACCTGCATCCCTGTCCAGTTCACCTTCTGTCTCCTGGACGGGGCTAAAGCTCATGTCTGTTTGTTCCCAATAGTCCATTCACAAAGTAGCAGAGTGAGCCTTTAACGACAAATCTTATGTCACTCTGCTGCCTAAAACCTCTTTAAATTCCAGTCAGTCAAGTTCTTTGTCAGACTTTTCTTTAGGTGGTAGGGTGGATGCAGGCGATGATTGGAATTAAAAATAAATATTGGACACTCTTCCTATTTTCTCTACTAATTTCTTGTCCAGGCTTTGTTTTTCCAGGTGCATTAGTCATGTAATTTTTTTTGGTAAAACCTTTTATATTCGTTTCTGATTTATAGAAATGTTCAATTTTTTAATGTATTGAGCAAGCTCACTTTTGCACGGCATTAGGGGCTGAAAAGCATGGTGACTGATTAATTTATGGATACGAGTCATGAGGAATTTCCTAAAAACAACAGGAAAAATAGAAGGGACGAGATACCAGATGGCTATACATGATTGATTACCAGAAAAGGAGCCGCAGGGACGTCGGGAAATGGTGCGTGAGGTGTGGGCGTGGCTAGGAAGGCTGTGTGCCACCGTTGGTGAGCCGAGCTCTGGGGAGCTTCGTGCACAGGAGACCCGGGGCCCTGTGTGACCGGGAGCAGGAAGCACAGACCGACCGCGGGGCGCCGTGGACGGAGGGCTTGAAGGCACGCACAAGACATTTGCAAATAGGGCTACTGAAGAAGTCAGTCATGGCTCTGAGTGCCGCGCTGGAGGGCTTGGGCTTTTCTTATAGACGGTGGTTCAAATTAGTTTTTTAGTTGACACAGTTTCAATGAATTGAAAATATTCGTGCATCTGTTTCAGTTCTCTGTTGTTAAGATCTACATTGTTGTCATGGGTTATTTTTTAATGTGTACTTTATAGATATAGCAATACCAAATAAACTTTTTCTTCATTTCTTACATGAGGTCTTTGATGAATTCAAAAGATACTTCCACTTTAAGGCGCCACAACAATGGAGAAGGGTTAACGAGGACTTTGAAACAGGTGCTCTGGCTGGGAAGCCAGGTTTGCAGTGAGACCTCCTGTGTCTTGGGCAAGCTGCCGAACCCGCTGGCGCCTCAGGGACGGAACCGCGTGGTTCTTCTGTTCACGAAGCAGAGGCGCAATGGCGCAGCGCGCTCTCCAGCTCCGGGAGGCGGCCCTGCGCAGAGTGGTGGGCGGGTGTGACAGTACGGGCTGATTGTATTTTTCAACCTTTATGTTTCAAACATAAGAGTGTTATTCATAGTATATTTTAATAATCTTTACATAATGTTTTCCATGCAAAATATGGGAGAACTATTCATCTACCCTATGACCCAGCAAAATTCCACTCAGGTATTTACCCAAAAGAAATAAAAACTTATGTTTACAAAAAAAGCCTGTACAAACAAAAATTTTTATAGTGGCTTTATTCACAAAATCCAAAAACTAGAAACTGTCAAATGTCCATAGCAGAAGAATGGATAAATAAACAAAATATTGCTCAGCTGTTAAAACAGATTAACTGCTGACATGTGCAACAACATGGAAGAGTTTCATAAATACACAGAGGGAAAGAAGCTGGACACAGGAGAAGTGTGTACTCTACTATTTTGCTATGTAAAGTTGCAGAGTGGGCGGCCCTAAACTGGAGGCGAAGGAGGTCTGTCTGTCAGGGGCTTCTGGCTGGGGGCTGGGCTGGGGAGAGGAGCAGGGAACTTTCTGAGTGGTGGGTGCGAGCGCTCACCAAAGCTGAGGGAATGCTCTGCTGAAGGCCTCAGCCTTGCCCTGCACAGAAACCGTACCTGGACTTTTTTAATGTAGAACAAGCGCTCGAGAAATCAGAAGAACCAGAGTTCCAGGCGACTCCCTCCCTGCTGTGAGACAGCCCTGTATGGCCTTAGGTTCGGTTGCTTAAGAACAGCTCCTTTTGTTAAGGTGCAAAATTCAGTTTCCCTCCTCTGTGGACGTGCTTGGCTCCGAGCATGTTGTACAAAATACTTCTTGAAAGGTCTAGAGTCGATGTGCGTGGTTTCAGGATGGCACATTGGATCCCCTTTTATCTTTGAGAGAAGAGACGGCCAGATGGATGGTCTGAGGCCTGGCAGCAGGGAAAACTCAGTGGTGACTCGGGAAATCAGCCAATGTTCTTGTCCGAAATCGTGTTTGGGGCAGGGGTGGCTCACCCCTCCCGCTGTGGTCGGGGCAGCGCACACTGCCCGTTTCACTGACAAAACAGGACCGGAAGGCTGAAGTACCGTAACCACGTCCGCATGAGAACAAGTCTGCAGTGACCTGTGCCGCCTCCGGAGACACAAGGCCCCTTCTCTGAGTGCACAGCGCTGTGAGCCGCGAGGGCCCACGGTGCTACTCGCTCTGGAGTGAGACCCAGGGTTGCGCTCTCTGCTAGGCGGTGTCAGCGCGGCCCGCTGTCCGTGACGCGGTGCGGTACACACTGGAATTCCCCAGCTGTGAGTCCCCGCAGCCTCTAGTGATGCCATTAAGACCTGCCCCACTGACCCTGCCCAGTGACAGCGGTGCTTGCTGCCCTGGCTTGTATTCCCTCGGGGGTCTTTGCTGATGCCACGCATCTGTTACTCAGGTTCCTGCACCCTGAGAAAGGCACACACATGCACGCACATCCCCTGGTGTGCGCACACGTCTCCCATCATCCTCGGCTTTGACTTTCTCCCATTCGACACTGCTTCCAGCACCAGCAGCAATGGGGTTGTCCCAAAGAGGCAGCCCAGGAAAACAAGGAAGGGCCTCTTCTCTGCACAGGGCCCTGTGTGAAGCATTGTGTCACATCACTGGTTCACCTTTATTTCTCCCTCTTAATTTGCTGACATTTTTAAACGTGAACTACTTTGTCACTGTGGAAGGTGACCTTAGTATAGCTATTGCTTTTCTTCTGACTTATACAAAGTAGAATTTACATACTTCGTCTGTTACTCTTATGTAGTGAGATTTACATTTGAAATGACGTGATTAGTTTTAATTTTTAGTGTTACTAGTTTTTAGTGACCAAGTTTAAGGAGTCTTATTGTAATAGATTTTCAGTCAGTTCTTCCCTTCCAGTAATAATGCTTGCTTGTTTTTATATTTAACAATTAATTGTTGGTCTTTCAAAGAAATCCTGTTGCTTCATTTATTTTTCATCTATACAAATTCATAGGAATCAGGAAATAGTAATTTCAGAAGCATGCAAGTGTTTTCTCCATTTCCTACTGCCACATAGGTTTCTGAAAAGGTGGCAGCAGTACATTAAACATTGTCTTATGATATTTTCACTAATCTTTTTATTTAATTTCTTTATGCCTTGTTTTAATTTCTTTGTGTTTTGTTTACTACAAATCATTGTGCCAGTTCTCTTTACTACAAATTAGCGTCCTCCGTTTTCTGCTGTGGTGCCAAGGTCGGCGATCCTGTATCATTTACAGCTGTTACAGACAAGGGGGGCCGTCCTCTGCAGCGCCGCTCCTTCCTTGATTGGGAAGGACCAAAATTATATCAGAGCAGCATATAATCAGTTACTGTTTACATAGTAAATGTGAGCATTAGATAATGCATAAACCTGTGCAGAGCACAAAGTTTCTTTCCTTCCATCATCGCCAAGGTGGACCTTAGTGGGTGGACTTCCATCAACTGCTTTGTTTTGCTGTGATAGTGGAAGTTTATCCTGTAGGATTTACATATTTGAGACTGGAGAATAAAATTAAAGATTTCACATACCAGTCCTTTAAAAGATAAGTTCCAGCAAATAATTTGGAGGGGTGGCGGTGGATGGGGAGATAGGCAATTATAAATAAGCAGTCTCTGTTCTCAAGAGCTTATTTTGGTAACAGTGATGTACAACACACTATAATTTGAGGCAGAAGTAATACCATCTAGGGACGGCCCTTTGAAAAGGTATCATTTAGGTTGAAGTTTTTAGGATTAAGTAGGATTTGGAAAGTGGCTGGTAGAGTGCAGAGGAGCTCTCAAGACAGCGAATACGCAGTGCACACAGAAAGGGATAACGGAGGGATTTGGTTTGATTTATAACAAGGTGTAAGT
This sequence comes from Mormoops blainvillei, assembly GCA_004026545.1. Classification (NCBI taxonomy): domain Eukaryota; kingdom Metazoa; phylum Chordata; class Mammalia; order Chiroptera; family Mormoopidae; genus Mormoops; species Mormoops blainvillei. Next base: position 156,962 of record PVJD01001662.1, read on the forward strand.
AAAAAAAAGAAGAAGATTAACGTTTAACTTGAGAACATAGTTTGGGACCAGATCATAGGTAGCTTAAATGGTTTATACTTTTAGATAATAAGAAACCATGAAGAGTTTTGAGATTGTTAAGTAGCATTAAGATGAAAGTTGCAGTTTGGGCGTTCATCTGGCCATAGTGTGTAGATTGATGAACAGACATCCTTACCAGTTTTGTAGCAGTTTATCCCATTTGTCAAGGACAAGGGTGGCATCAGTAACTGGAAAGTTGGAGTGAATCCAAAGTAAGTAGGGTGGCTCAACATTTTGATTATCAGGGACAGTCCTGGCCTATGCTTGTTGTCATAACAGGGTTATTAATAGCACCCCTGTTTGCTTTCAGATGTTTAATGGTTTGGACAGTACACCAAATGGTGACCCTAAAGATAGATTTGCTTTAGAATCGATAGTGCTTTCTAATTTAAGGGAGAGAAGGATATTGGCAAGATATATACAAATTTTAGAAATTCTTATGACTTTATTAAATTTTCCTTTTTTGAGAATTATACAGAATATTCTCTTATCTGAATATCACAATCAAATTTTATATGTTTAAAATCCCATTTTTGTTTTTTGTCTTTTAGTGAATACATTTGAGCTTTGGAAGCTTCAAAATGGTAGATACTGAGGAGAGTATACTATATTTACACTTACCTAACATTTAATTCATTCCATTTAAAGCCTTACAAGGCCTGCAAAGCCTTGTAAGGAAACTTTAATCAGTCAGTATAGCATACATTAAAAGATTCCAAATAGAAATGCCACAAGTGGCAGTCGGTGTCCTGTGTATCAACATGCTGTCAGTGAGAGAGCGGGCTGCAGTGTGTCAGAGCCCCCGGTCCCCAGATCCTCTTGTCCTGAGGCTCGCCCCGGGCATGGCTGCGATGTGTGTGACCCGTCAACCTTGGTGCTCACTGCTTTCATGGTTCCCTTGTCCAGGCAGAGGGAGAGGACAGCCTGAAGAAGATGCAGCTGATGGAGCTGGCGATTCTGAACGGCACCTACAGAGATGCCAACATCAAATCACGTAAGAATGAGACTGGGGCCAGGCTCACAGCTGTCTCAGCTGTCTGCCCGCATACCGTTCTCCTTGTGGTGGCACCACACAGGAGCGGTTAAGCAAAACGAAGAGTGGAAACAGTTGTTACTTGAGATGGGACCGACAGTCCCATTTTTACTGCTTTCACAAATTATGGATGTTGTTCTTGTTTTTACTGTATTCTAGCATGTCTTTTAAGTTTTGGGTTTATAAACTTTTATTCTTTTGATGAAATTTCAACTTCTAAATTCAAGAGTTTAATGAAATTTCCTATCTGTTAACTACAGATTTAAGGCTTCAAATGTAAAGCTTCTAGCTTATTTTTTTACATTCATGAAAAGGACAATTTAGAGCTAATTTGGAATGTATCTGAATTCAGTGATCTTTCTGTTGAATTCTGTCCTTTCAACTGTCCTGCATGTTTTCCCTCCAGTATTTTTTCTCTGATGATTTTATATGTGAGTTCACAGAGAACAGTAGGTGATAACTATTTTAATCCAGTTTTTTCCTTTATTTATATTTGTGAATGCTTTCACAAGTTATAAGAGGATTGCTTTTTTTATATTTAAAATGAAATGTGGAATTTATATTTTGAGACAATCTAAGGATAAATTACTAATTTTTTTAAGAAATTGAATTTTAAAGTTCTAGGCAGTTTTCTAAAATGTAGACACTCTGTTGGGTTTAGAAGCGGTTACTTAGCAGATGGTTGGCTTCCGTTCACTCACGAAAGTGAGTCCGCACGAGCATCATGCGTCGAGGCAGGGCATTCGTTGCCCAGGGAGGGCAAAAGTAGGGCTGCAGTTGAAGGAGTGCCACAGCAGTTTATTCTCCTGTCGCTGTTTACTGATCATCATCTTGTTTTCCACATGAGCAACTACAAACCTACTTTTGCCCCACCCTGTATTGTTTTTCTATAAGAAATTAGTTCCTACATATGCAAGAAATTTATATATAAATAGTAGTTGGATTACTTAATATAATAAAAATTATTCTTTCTGTAATTTGAAACTGAATCTACTCTATTAGAATTATACCAAGACTGTTTCTGTGGACTCTAGTTGCAAAATATTTTTTAAAATATCTTTTAATGCAAGTGTTTTTCTTGTGCTTCTGCATGCACCTTTAGCCTTATGAGATCTTAAAAACAGATCAACTATATGAATTAAATATAACCTATTAATGGTCTCGATTTTTTTTTACAGTGGCTTTTTAATTTTTGCACATTTATTCTTAATCATGTTGGGAAGGGGAGCCGTTGCATTTGGTTGGTGTGCTTTGGCATTGTTGTGTGATCGGCGCATGTACTAATGATTTCCTTTTATTTTTCTCCTTTCCTGCTTTTTTCTTTCTTTTTCCTACTTCCCTCTCATTTTCTGTGTTTTGCACCGCTATCTCTGTACTTCCTTCTGAATTTCTTTGCTTACTGTAGCAGCCCTTGCCTTTTCTCTTGCAGCAACAGCCCAGGCCGCTCCAAGGATCATTACTGGGCCTGCGCCTGTTCTCCCCCCAGCTGCCCTGCGCACCCCGACGCCCGCCGGCCCCACCATAATGCCTTTGATCAGACAGATACAGACCGCGGTCATGCCAAACGGGACTCCTCACCCCACCGCTGCGATAGTTCCTCCGGGGCCCGAAGCTGGTTTAATCTACACCCCCTATGAATACCCCTACACGTTGGCACCAGCTACGTCAATCCTTGAGTATCCCATTGAACCTAGTGGTGTATTAGGTAAGTTGTTTTCCCTGTATGGTTAACATTTTTCTTCTAAACTTTTGCCCCAGACTTTGAAATCATTACCTCAGTTTTAGAGAGGCAAGACAAGTTTCCATTAGGAAAGACTGAAGACTAAACTTTGTTTTATTTCAGCCCCTTGTAAGAGTTCCCCTTTTAAATAATTGCATCTGAGATTTGTTCAGATTTGCTTTGGTAACCCAGATTCACTATGGATGTGTAAATTTGAACATTTCAAACAGGATATACTTGTCACATTTGATGTCAGTGAAGTCCCCCTGAGTTTCAGGTTCTCCCCCTGGCATATTCCCTCCTTTGGTTTTGCCACAAAGTCAGATTCTTTTCATCTCAGAGATTTATTTAATTGTCGGCTAAATTTTAATTTTCTACGTGAACATATTTTGAGATTTTTAAAACTGCTGTAATTGTGTGTACTTTCTAATCCTTGTGATCACGTAAAATATGAAAGGGCCCTAGTCAGTAGCTGCATTCTTCAAGTTTTTTCGTTTTTTCTCTTTTGAAGTCCTGGTTAATATTAAACATAAGAGAAACTCCTAATTTCAGTAGCCCAGTACGGAACTCATGAGTAAAGACCAAGTCACTGAGGTAGATTCACTCCTGAGGCAAAAATTAAGGTCATGCTATAAACATTCAGTTTTACATGAACAAAAAGTGGTGTGCTTGAAAAAGACATTACCGATGCCTTTTTTTTATAGAGTGGATTGAAATGCCAGTCATGCCTGATATTTCAGCCCATTGACTTGCTGGATGAAGGACTAGAATGCAGCAGCCGCTGTAACACGACCAGTCAGTGTGGGACAGGCCGCTTCCACGCTGCCCTTGTTTCACCAGACAGAATTTGAATACTTTTTTCCTTGAAGTGTATATGACCTTGGTGCTGCATGCATGCTGTTCACTTTTAGGACTTTGATCTTTTAAGGTTTTTTCCTTCCAGCATTAACATTGATTTATCAAAATTTGAAAGCCTTTAATGAACCCGGACAAAGATTTAAACTTGAAAATTCATTGTTCAATTAAAGAAAACCACATTGCTCTGTATGTTATCTGTGTGTGTGCATGCACTCAGGTGCCTTGTTTCACGAGCAGATGCATTTTATTGTACATGTGTTCGGTTATCTCTAAATCATTGTATAAAGTATTCCAGGTCAGAATGACACCATAGAGCTGTTGATGAGATTCTTGTTTCTGTTGCACACTTCTTGAAGCATTTTTAAAATAACCTGTAACATGTAACCTGTTTACGTTTTCTCTTCTGTTAACGCTCTGTCCTGCCTGCTCCTTTCCCCCAGAGCTCCTCCCTGCTGCACGCACAGCGTCTGCTGGAGGAGGGGGGCTCCAGCCCTCTCCGAGCAAGAGCTCACTGGCCTTGCCTCGTGGGATTAGACTTGCCTGAGATTAGTGTACTTGCAATGGAAAAGGGGTGATGGACCACTTTACTGCTTAGAGACAGCAAGGGGCGCTGCGGAATCTGCTCCTCATTTCACAGCAGTGTGTTTTTGGCTGTGCTGGGGAATCTGCGTTTATAATAATTATTAGACTGACAACTAAAAGCAAAATGTACAGATATCTAATTGGCATTCATAAGGTGATTAATAATGAGTACTGAATGGCAAAAGTCCATTATGATCAATTTTATTTCTTGCTTTGCTACCTAAGCAGTAAAAGGTGATATTGATTGACCACTTGGAGAATTGAGAAAATTATTTCAAATTGCTAAGTTACAGTAAATTTGCACACAGATAACATGCATGCTATATATCAAGTCTCACATCGTATTATTTTAAAATAAGCAGTGCCCTTCAAAACAGATGCAGACATGTGTGTTGGTGGTAGTGAGGAGATTGGTAATAGCATCAAATCTTCATTGGTGACTAATTTTTAATTCCCTTCCTTTTATCTTTAGGTATGGCTTTCCCAACGAAAGGCTAAGAATTCAAGAACGGTCTTAACTGAACCCTCATCAGATCTGAATTTAACAAATGCTTAGTCTCAGCAGCCTCCGGGGGTGGGGAGGGAAGCTTAGCCTAGCAGTCAGTGACTTACTTGCACTTTTTGCACACTGATAGGAAGTAAAAGTATGTTATTAATTTGGTTTAGTCTATAATCTTACAAAGTAACAGTAATTTATAAAGGAGTGTATAGTAGATACTGACTGCTAAGTGTACTATACTGTTTGCTTTACTAATCACCTAATTCATTGCAGTTCGTACTTATTGACTCAAAGTTTAAAACCACAATCTGTAGGCTTTAAGAATTGCTCATAAACCTTTTTAAGCGATAAACTCTGGAAGTGGTCTTAAGGTTAGCAAGTCATTGTCAGTATTAAACATGGCATTATTTTAAGTAGTCCTGCTGCAAGAAAGGCACTTCAGTGAATATGTGACTAGTAAAGCGTAAATGTTTGGATCTAATAGAGTTCATGAAATACTGTATCTTGGGATTGTAAATTAATGGATAAAATAGGTTAAGGCCAAGATGTTTGAAATAAATGCAATATTAATAGACGCATATATACGCAACATATTATGGTTAATTTTAAAACTACTGTGCCTTAACGTGTTTCTTAAAATGAAATTTTTGTAGTAAATGAACATTTGAAATCCATTTTGATAAGCCTGCTGTTAATGTTTGTTTTTTTCCCCTTGTGAATGTTCTCTAACTCTGTCTTGGTGATTGCAATTCAACTAGGTGCGGTGGCTACTAAAGTCCGAAGGCACGAAATGCGTGTCCATCCTTACCAAAGGGTTGTGACCGCAGACCGAGGTTAGTGTAGCTCTGCAGCTCTTGTGTGCGAGATGCGCGCCCGGCGCAGTGCAGTTTGCAACACCACACCCGACGGAAAGCTGTGTGCCTGTTTACTGCATGGCATTTCTTTCCCTTTTCCAAATTAATTTATAATAATTGACAGATTTAAGGGGTGGGTTTCGGGGTGTGGATTTTTGTGTTTTTTGCCCTCCCTTCATATTTTAACTTATTAAATCCTATTAGTATGTACTATGATTTATTCCTACTAAAACATAAATTAGTCCATTTGGGGATCTATTAATTTTTGTTTTCACCTTAATTATTTCTCAGTAATAACTTTTGCTAAAAATTATCTTTTAATTGTTCTGAAATTTTGGGTTGGTTTTGCAAAATGAACTGAGCGGATGGTGCTTTAATGAGAGAAGTAAAGGAATATATGCCTCCTGTGTTCTTTGGAGAAAACTGAAGATTTATTTTCCCATTTTCTTTTTTAATATATTTGAGCCACTGTACAAATATAAGGTTATACATGTCAAGTACTTAGCTGAAATCAGCAAAGTAAGGACTGTGAAGAGAACTTTGCAGTTGGATCTTTTTATAAGTCAGAAAATCAATTCCTTTTTATTCTTATATTTCTTCCAAAATGGATCCTTTGATTTTTATCATTTGCTGCTAAAATATATTTTCTAAAGGTAAACTATCTTTGGAAGTTCTGTGGTGACATGAATCCAGCTGTCTGAGTATCTTTTTTGACTAACCTGTGACTGGAAATAAGTCTTCATTTTCTCCTTTCAACATTTGTAATTTGTGTCCTATATATTCCCTTGGACCCTTTTATAAATTATTTATGTTTATTGAGGAGTGATATTTTCGGTTTATTGACATTGAATTCTTTTTCTGAGTTTGAAATCATAAGATAGGAATCCAAAGCAAGATAGAAGAGAATTTTTTAAAGCTTTTTTTTTTTTAATGGCACACTTACTACCTACTGATTTAGTTGATCTAACTATCTAATATCAGTTTGGAAAAGTAATGGATTGAAACCTCAACTCTACATCTTCTAAGAACTTGTGAAAGACCTATCTATGTTTTGCATAGTTATCTTGAATACTGATGATAAATATTGGACATAGCTGCTGTCCATAACAGAGTAAAATACCTTTCCAAAGATATCAGTGATATTTATTTAGCATAATAATATATAATTAAACAGCCTTGAAGATTTTTAACTAATACGTTACTTGTAGTGATTTAATGAACAAGAGAAGACGACCCCCAAGTTCAGTGATTATCTATGAGGATAATACTCCTTGTAAGTGTGTCGTGTACAAGTATGTACCTGAGCCCTTCCCACGTCAGAACACATCTCCTAGCAAAGGAGGAAGTTTTTTTAAAAGGGAAAGAAAATCATGTAGATTTAAAGAATCCAAATAATTCCATGAATGATTTGAAACTTTTTTCCATAGTTATTGTCCAAAATAGTTAGGAATATTTTGAAGTAGTTTTTCTTCTGTTAACCCCTCCATGTGTGCCCCTTTCAGATTTTTCATATTTTTGTTTTAACACAATAATTATTGGCCTACTCGATACTCCAGTGCCTTGAAATAGTTGAAAGTACTGGGAAGATTTTATTGTATTTCAAAATAAGAACACATTCCATGCATGGCTCTTTTGTAGTTACATGTGTTTTGATTAGTCCTGTCACTGTTTTTATTCATAATGCAATGTCAGCAAACCGAAATGCTACTTTTTTTTTCTCTCTCTAAATAACAGAATACTTTGTATACTGCTGTTACTGTCACTGTATGCACTCATTGGGTCTAAGGGAGGTGTCTGAAGTCCTTCACTTAAATTATTTTATGATACTACTGTTTTCTCTATTTTTGAGGTTTTTTTATTATTTTTTTAATCTTTTGAGGGGAAGATTAATATAAGCGTTCATTTAATGCAAGGAAACTCAGCCCCTGGACCTATAACCATGTAATTCTATATGAGCATTTAGAGTATGGCATGGTTGACAGATATCTAGTTATTTACTAAAAATAAACCCACCTCTACATATTTCAAAACTGAATTTGAAGCCTATAAAAGACCAACTGACTCTTTAGTTGAGAAGAACCGTAAGTTATTTCGCACGTGACGCCCTGTGTGCGCTGCAGGAGACCGGGGCGTGGCAGAGGAGGGCCCTAGGCGCGCCGGTGCGGAGGGCAACGGCGACGTGCTTTTTCTATGGATTCCACACTCAAAAACATGATAATTTTCCTGAATAATGATTTTACAGAAACCATTATTTATACAATTTGTATAAGAAACTTAATACAATTTTAATCAAAATTCTAGCTAATATCAAAAATGCTTTAAGAGTCGTATTTCTGGAGTACCTACGAAATGGTATGACTACAGCATGTGAAATATTTATTTTCTTCTTTGATTATGGAATAGCCGTTTTTATCTTAAATAAAATTCCACTATTTTTAAGAAATTCAGGGACGATTTGGTCACACTAAAGATACAGTATTTTTGTAGTATTTTTAAACTATTCTAAATGATAGACTATAGAAAGCATTTTTGTTATCTGAGGGTAAACCAGTCGACTACATAGATCACTTAACTCTGTGGACATCAGACCTGCTGGGCTTTGATCTACGCAGTGGCACAGAGTCTCCCTTTGCACTGAAGTGTTTCATAGCTCCTCTGCCGTAGTCACAGTGGCCACAGTACAGAAAACCCTGTCAAACCTCAGAATATAGTAGAAATAATTAAGCTGTTGAATGAGTCTTAAAAATCATACTACTGTTAAGTGGACCAAGTTTGGTGAAGCGGAACGTGCCAGAGGTTGAGTGAGGAAGGGACAACTCAAGGACATTGGGGACGATAACTTTTCCACTTGAGAACTACTTTGTTTTACTGTAATTTTTTAAATTTTTTTTTGTTCTGTTTGTTATTTTGCAAAAGAAAATAGTATTTACAGGTGGCTTCTTTTAAAATATATAAAGCAGGAATGTATATGAAATGTCAGATTTTATTGTATTTGCAGAGAATTAGCTTTGAAGTTGAATAAAGAAAGCTGTTTGTAGTTTTAAAATGCCTTATTGGTATCAATTAGAAATTTCTTCTATTTTTTGATGTACTTAGAGCTTTTGAGTATAGAATTTTAAATGGCAGGATTTTACAGTGTTTACATGCAAGTGCATTTTATAAGTGTTCTATATGTGTAAAATAGTATTTCCAACTGGAAAGTGCTGGCCGGCGCAAAAAGGGCCTGGCCTTTTCTGGTTCCCATGATGTAGCCTGCACTGCTAGACTGCAGGCTAGTGTCGCTCTGTGTCATGAGGCCAAGAAACCCCACGTTGTTTGTAAATAGAACAATTGAAAAAGCAATAAACATTTATTGAACAAAAGAAACCTTGTTTGGCCCAGAGTTTATGTTGAACCAAATTGTTCATGCAAATTTAAATTTCTTTAGATTCATTTCTGTTAATCATCAGTTATTAATAATCACATCCATCATTAATAGTTGCTTTAATGCTTGCATCTGAGAGAATACTAATGCTTAATAGCAGTCAGATCCTGATAACTGCACTGACTGTTGCAGAATTCTGTATACCGAACCTATTCATTGTTGTTGTTTCCCCAGTTTCCTTCATTGAGCTACTAACTATTAGTTGTTAGTTATATTTTATTTCTATTTTTTCTGTTAACCAGTTTTGTTTTTTTTTGGTTTTTTGTTTTTTTTTTGTGGGAGAGGGCTCTCCTTCATTTGTTCAAATCATGATATGAAATTGTCATGATTTTTATTGTATTTTGTAGATGGTGTCAATCAGTTCGTCAGAATTACACATGCTTTTTTTTTTATTAGTTGTGATTAGTTTTTCATGTTGTCATTAAGCCGTCACTAGCTGAAACTAATCTCTTCTCTATCTTTTCTTTTCTTTTTTTTTTTTTTGTTTTGTTTTTTGTTTCTAACCACCCAGCCGCCACCGGCAACTAACCTATGACCTTCTGACCTCTGAACTCTTCACCCAATGATGACCTGACCATGCCTGCCTGCTGATCAGTTAACTGGTAATCGCCTTTGCTTGCCTGTCGTCAGTGCAGCGAGCTGAGGCACTTGTCCGTTCGTCTTACCATCTAACCAAACAAAAGACAAAGAAATTGTTGTCCTCCAACTCAGCTTTTGTTTTGTTTTGTTTTTCCTGTTTGGGTGAAAATGGTTCTAGAACCTGCACTGAATAGTAGTAAAGCAATAAGGCCCAATTCATGCCACAGCACTGATCATCTTTCAATGTCCTGCCCTAAGCGAACGGTAAGAAGGCCTCACTGCAGGAGGGGAGACAGGTGGCCCTTAACCACTCAGTGACAGGCAGTTACTGTGAGAGACTTCCTAGGAACCCTCCCTTCTCATGGCGAGTCCAAGCTCTGAATGTACTGTGTGGTGATGCATCATGCATGAGCCTTTGGTCAGGGATGTCGCTGGTGAAGGGGTTTCAAAAGTATTCAAAATTTGATAACGCTGTTCAGTCACTACAGCGCCCTCACAGGGCGGCAGTGGCAGCCTTTTCTGTATTGCCTGCCGACATTTGAAGTATCAGAAGTGTGCCATGAGAGAAAAACTTAACAAGGAATTTTGAAAAGTAATACAAAGAACAAAACTGCAACACTATTTTTAAAAAGATAAATATCTGAGTTAAAATTACTAAACCTTTATTTTACAGCTCCTTAAAAATATATGAGAACAAGGTACATGCATTATGTGTCACATTACTGGGCAAACTGTTCAAATATTTTTTTTAAACCTCCCTGTATAGAAAAAAATCATTAAGGATGTAAAAGCCATGCTTGCCTCTTTGCTGTATACATGTAATGAAATTGTAGATAAAGTGTAGTGCATTGAAACAATGAACAAAAAGTAGATACTTTTACTATACAAGGGTGCTGGTGCAGAAAAAATATATATATTTTTGGAAATGTAGCATTTTATACTTTCAAGTGTTATAAAAAAAAGAAAAAGAACAAAGAAACCCTTTATTTCATTAAATGATTTTTTCTGGTGGTTGTCAAGAAACAAAAGACCAAAAGAGCCTTTTTGTCTTTCTTTTTTATTTTTTAAGTATTGGAATAAGTCTAAAGAAAAGGAAGTGCCTTATTTTTCTTCATGGTCATTTAGTCAAGTGTCTCGTAAGATCAGCTCCTCCCTCAGAATACAAGTTAACGCATGTTACTCAGCCGCCCAGTATGTGAAAGCAGATAGGAGGGAGATAAATGAGTTGATGGTTTGAATTCTATATTTTTTGCCACGTTACCTTGATACAAATTTGCCAAATCTGATACTGTGAAAAAATTTGATAATTTTTCTAATGCCTGACACGTTTTAAAACATCATTCTTTTAAAATCATAATTGATTGCTTTTGATTATTGCAATATTTAACATTACCCCAAAGGATTCTGAGATAAAAATTATGTGTGATTTGAACATCAGTTTACAGACAAATTCAGAGCTTTATTTTATTCAGAGACAAGGGTGTATGTTGAATTCTATCTTATTATTTGAAGATTAATATTATACTTAGCAAGCATCTTCACAAAAATGATTCTTCTTGATTTTCATTCTGGAAAACAGTGTTTCTTAATCGATCCAAACTTAATCAGACCCCTTTCTACCTGCCAGGTCACTTGGGTAGTCCATCCCCCTTGCCAGTTTAATAACGTAAGATGCCCCTGCCCTCATACACACACCCTTTTTTTAACTTTAAAAGAATGTGAAAAATTAGCATCATTGTGCATATAAATACTCAACTACAAAAGAGTTTAAGCTTCCGGTCACTCATGAAGTTCAGTGCATTGTAGTTGAAGTGATGTGTGCACAGAGCCTGCATCTATCTAAACACTTAGCAACCATCAGCTGCTCAGTACCAGACGTGGCAAATATCAAGGGGCAGTGGGTCCCCAGCTCCTCAGCCTGCTCCCTCGAACATACCTGCACAGTCAAACGTCCGCAGTAAGCTCAGTAAGCACCTTCGCGGGGACCTCCTCCGTCATCTGGTCTCGCTCGGAAACGTTTTCAGTTTATTTACTATGCAATAGACATGCATTGTTTTGTAGCCGCTGGCTTTGGTTTAATGTGCCACTGCTTCGTCTTTCTGTTACACATACCGTTGTTTTGATTTATTTACAATATATGCTGTGCCATTTTGATTTTTGTTTGGTTGACTGAATAAATTTGCGACACTCAAACACTTGAGGTGATAATAGTTTAAAAACAATACCAGTATTTGATCCAGTTTCATCTCAACTATGTTATACCTGGACATTTTAGATGTGTATCAAAGGTCTTTCATGGGGAAGAAAGTAAAGGTATGAAATAGAGTGTGACACTCACGAGTGATGTTGGCTCTGAGCAAACTTTTGAAAACTTAGTTGAAACAATTTTGGATCAACTGAAAATAAGCATGACTTTTGAAATCTCTGAATGCCTTGGTTCTCAGTATTATCATTCTTTATTGAATTTATTTCTTATTAAAATATGTAGTTTTTAAGACTTTTTTTGACAGTATTATGTAATTTTTTAGTGTGGGTAGATGGGAGTGTCGCTTGTATGTTACCGTACAGCTGACATGTATTTTTGTCTATTCTTTATTATCTTAGTAGTTTCATGCTATGTATGTACCATAACCAACCTATTGCCTATGAGAAACATGTAAGATAATGTATTTACAGCCATTGTTACAAGTTTATAATGTATTTTTCTATCTTGTTTTATATGTATGTTATATAACATTCAAAAAGAATTTTTTTCTTGATTGAGAAAAGGATACAAAATGCAAAATCCACAATTTTGATAACTGAAAATTGCCAATTGTTTTGCAGTACTTTATTATATTGGGTGTCTTGTCTTTCTTGGGCTTTTTAGTTAGCTAATGAATGAATACATTAGATACTTTTGGGTTTTAGTTGGGATTTTACATAGCTTGCATTTTAATTCTTTGGTTCTTTGCTGTTTCTATTAACCCATGGCATTATTTTAATAAATGTTATAATACCAACCTACTAACTCTGGACTATGTCTGTTTATTAACCTTTACGTGTTTAATGAAAACAAACAAGGAAAGACAAAAGAATGTAAAGTCTTGAGTGACTGGACTAACCCTGAGGAACGTGACCACAGATAACATAGTGTGACTTGTTTTTATGTTGTTTGTCAGCTGACAGTTCCCACACTACCGTGACAGTGGCTTTGTTTATTCTGTTACTTTGAGGGAGGAGGTGCTGGTAGAGATGGGAACAAAGTAGCTTTGGTGTGAGGGGTCTCCTTCTAGTCTTGCCACTTGCCTTTCAGCCTCTGCGTTACTAATTCCACACTTTCTTATTTTTCCTTCTCCAAAATAATCCCTGTCTGCTTACAGCATTAAAAGTAAAAATATTTATTGTAACGATATACCCCAAGAAACCAGTTTGATTCTTTGTTGAACCGTTTCTTCTAATTTCTATAAATTAGATAATGTTATGGTTACATTGTAAAGCAAAGAGTCAGCTGATGCTTTGTGTTTTAGTTGGCCATTTTTTCCTTTATAAACTGTTGGCCTGTCTTAGCCTGCTGCCCCTGGTGGGGCACTCAGCACAGGTCAAGGCGGAGTGGCTCTGATTCTCGGGACAGTGCGGAGGGAGCCGCCAGTCACGAGGGCCACCCGGCCCCCAGTCCGCCACAGGCCGCAGCGGCCAGTGCTCAGGTGCTCTCCTCCCGCACCCTCCTCTGAAGCGCAGGCAGAGTGTGGTACTCATACAGGACGTTTAAGGGATCTGGAAAATTATATATCGTTGATTTCTGCATGCAAGTCCATTGAAGATTTATTAAATATTGTCATGCTTTTCTTGGCTGCAGCCTAGGTAAAGTGACCTCTGCTTAGAAATTCTTCAACTCTTGAATTGCATTTTTATTTAACGGGTATTGTTAATTTACTTTTCTGGGAAAGACATATGGATAATAAAAAAATCCTTAGGATGAATTTTTGCATCCATAAATAGTAGTTTATTTTTATAAATTACATTTTATTTATTTTAAAATTCTAAATTTTGGGGCTGAAATGAGTCACGTTACAGAAGACATAACTACCAATATGCTTTAAACTAATCGGACTGTCAAAGTATTCTCATTTTATATTTATTTATTCCCATAATATGTATACATGTATGTAATACATAGGATAGTGATAACAGCTGATTTTGTCACCATTGAGGTGGTCGTTTGGATTAGATAAGTTTAGTGGTTTCTCTGATGGGCGTTGGCCGGGCGGGGTATGTTACTGCCAGAGCTTTAACGTGCAACTGTCTGTGAAAGTTCTCACCACCATACAGTTCACACATTATTCTGTAGGAATTTGCAGATATCCATCAAGCTGCTAATGTCTAAGTCTCCTGGGTGCCATGTCACTGAAATCGATGGCTTTCTCTGCAGTTTACCACACATTCTCTGAAGCCTACGACTGCAGGCTCATCTCACTTTCACTTAAGGCTACTGTGTGTATAATCACCTGTTACACTGGAAAAGTTGTAAAAGGCTGTTTATAAAAGGTGAAAATGGCATTACAAACTTCATTTTTATCCAGGTTGTAATAGCATTACACATGAAACTACTGAATTCTTAGAATGAAAAAAATGCTGGTCAGTTTATTGTGTTTTACTATTTGATAAAACAATTGAAACTTAAAGCTTTCAGTTAGAAGTCGATGAAATGAATGTACTCAGTAGTCAAGCATTTTTTCTTAGGCAAAATGTCAGGGTAAATGTAGCAACAGAGTAGATACCCACATACCAGTGCAGTTGCTGATACAGGCTAAGCCCCCAGTGTGGGGGGCAGGGGCTGAAGCGTCTGCCCACTGTGAAGCTGCACCATGCATGCATGCGCACGAAACAGGGACGGAGGGAAGGTTTTCTAAGTAAGTACTCTGTAAAAACAAAGGCTCTACATTTTCTAGTGCACCGGAAGTGGAAAATGGGTTGAAATGAAAATGCTCATTACCAAGTCAAGAATCTTCTTCACCAGCAAAGCTTAACACTTTTTATAGGAGAGTCTAAGCTTTCTGCAGGTTTCTGTGCAGTTGGCGGGGGGTGGGGCTGTTTGCTTGTTTGAGGTATCTGTTTTTATTCCTTGATAACAACTACTTACAGTATTTACAGCAAGTGATTATTTTAGTAAAATGAAATGTATTGCTAAATTATTGATTTAATAGTAAAAATTACTCAGAAAACTTTGGATTTCAAACTTTCTAAGTAGTCCAAAAGGTAATTTTTTTAACGGAGTCACAAATTCCTTAATACCTTTATTTAAAACGGAAAAATGATTGTGTGTACAACATTCATGGAACACACATGTAATTTTATCTGTGGTTTCGTTTATATAACATCTAAATTGAAATACTTTGTTATGAATACCTGGTCCTCAATGTTGAATCAAACTGGTTCGCTTAAGCCTAGCGCGCTCCTTGCTGAGCTTCTGCTGCACTAACTGCGAGGGCTGGGGGTGGGGGGCACGGGGAGCAACGGATCCCCGCAGGTGTGGGGGGCAAGTGCAGCCAACAGCAACGCTGACTCTGCATTGCTTACAGTTTTGCTGTCCTTTCTTAGCAAAAGACACCACATTGTGGAGAAGAGCTTAGCTCCCAGGATGCAAAATTAATTTATGTCGTTTTAAAAATGCTATTATTGAAGTTTTGATTACCAAATACATCTTTTATGCTTTGTGTTGTGGTGGTGTGTATAAAACATGTAGAACTGTACTTGTAGAAATTGTACATATACAGGAAAGTTGAACTAGGGTCCCCCCCAATGACACGTGGGTGGAGAACCAAGACTGTGCACTAATGGGTGCAATAAACCAACTGGGAAATGCTTGTGCCTCCTCCAGGCACTTGAGCTGGATGCCGACTATGCCCCACCCTCCAAAAACTCATGTAAATAAAGGATGCACACTGTCAATTTCTAATTTCTATCGATGCTTTTACTACTTAAGGGAAGGGATAAAGAATCTGACATTCTGGAGCTCTTAACATCCCTTAACTGGAAGGCGATCATAATGTTTTCCCTGATTACAGCTAGTAAGGGGAAATCAGTCAGCAGCAGACTTGCACAGTGTTCTCAATTGGATATGCATCCAAAAAAGTTGTCATTTCTGACTGGGAAACTCAGGTACAATTTGTATGGAGTTCTGAGATGTGAGAAGGAAGAAAGGAATGCTGAGCAAATCTTGATCTCTGCTGTGCAAAAGGGTCTAGAGTCATCCATTTCTTCAACAAAGGAGAATTAGTTGGGGTGGGGGGGTTGCAAGTAGTTTGAAGCCTTTTTGCCAAGATTCCATGTTGAGGTCTATACGCTGTGCCTCCATGCACCCTAGCGGCCCTGTCCTCTTGCGTGTAATCTCACATTCGTTTTCCTCCTTTCTGATTGCTCACCGGAATCTCAATGGCCTCGGCCGTACCCTTTTCACACACTGCTAAGAGCACAAGATACAAATGTGGAGCCCTTCGCTTCGTACATTAAACATTAAAATATCCAGGAAGCTGAAGCCCACGCTCTCATGGTGTCCATCAGAAACTTGAGTTAGGCTGTCCTTTGTAAACCAAGTACTGCCCAGGTAGCCCCTGCCTGCCACTCCTGGCTGCCCTCCGGCTATCACCTGCGTTGCTGATGTCCTTACTCCTGTCCTCACTGATTTTGTCCTCCCCTCCCTGCTGCTTGTGGGCACCTGCATTTGCCTCTCCTGACCCAGAGAGGAAATTGTAACTTCAAACTCCTCACTCAAAGGCCATAGTGTAAAACAGGGTTCAATGTTTTTCCTCCTGAAAAATCAGATGAATGTGGTTCCTCAATCCAAACTATTAGTTGATCATGATTCACACATACTTTACTATTTAATGAGGGAGAAATTTCCATCAAGTAAATACGCAATAAATTACGACCAGGGCAGGACGTGTGAATGGGACTAATGGGAAGCTCACTCTTATCCCGGTAGCCCCTAAATTCAGGGACTACTTCAAGATGGCATTGAGCAGGGTTCATTGAAGGGGAACATGGAGAAGATGGGACTTCAGTATAAATAATGCAAACTTGAAAATGGAGTTGGTTCCCACATCAACTTCTTACATATTTTTTGTCCTACTAGATGCAGAGGTGATGAAAGTGATGTGTGCCGTGAGTCCCGTGTGCATGTGTGAGTGGGCAGGTTGCTCACGGAGAATTTGTGACAGTGTCCAGGTGAGCCGTTTCGCCAAGAGCCCACAGCAGGCCGTAGTGCCATGAGAGTGCCATGCGCAGTAGGTGCTCCTGCCTTCCTGACCGAACTGCTGCGTCTGTTCCCCATGAAGATTCCGTAAGAGTAGGAACTAGAATTGTGTCGAAACTAAAATACAGAAACACCATAGGAAAAGTTGTTGGGTGGGCTGAATATTAGAATTGTGTCATGTATCCATCCAATGGCTTTCAAAGTCAGATGTTAGGAAAAGATGCTAGGAAGTAGCCCATCAGGAGCCATGCCCATCTTGTACCAAGTGGTACTCATACTAGCTCTTCGGTCAACTTTTCAGAGCTGAGCCGGATTAGACACGTGTTGGGAATCAGATGTTGCAATCAGTATGCGATGCAATAAAACCGTTTCTCTGTGTATGGAAATGCTTCAATTTTGTTACCACGTATGGTAAAGCCATGTAATAAAATAGATGAATGCCTTCGAATCAGAAATCAAGAGGAACACACACACCTCGAATATCCACATCCTTCCAAAAATGCTCCTTTAGTGGCCTGGGCGGGAGACTTTGCTGTCATCCTTGTTACTGAAAACCCTCAAATACGTGGTCTGGGTAGACACAAAGGTAGGAAATTTTAACCAAAGACATCTTTCATTCCACAAGTAATTTTTAGCCTCTTTAAAATTTACAAGTGTTTTACCATCACCCTTAAGTTAATGCTGTTCAAACAAAGCTCTGGGAAATGTGAAGGTAAGACATCTGTGAAAGGCCATAAATTAAAAACAAGTGTATAATGTGTTTCCTGCGCATTTTTATTTTTTAGAGTAATAGAGATTGCTTTCCATAGTTGCACTTAAGGACCTAATTTGCCAGAAGCGTCCAAGTGTCGAAAAGCCTGGTGTGTTGTAAAGCAACATGCAAACGGCCTGCTGCTTAGGAGTTTCTGTGCTTTGTCAAAAGGAATGCGAAGTGTATGTCACTGTCCCAATAAAGATTTCAATTCTGCGTATACATTATAATCTACCAAGTTAACTTGGAGTATGTGTGTTTACAGAGATAAGTTAATATCTTTATTGAGGCTGCTTGATCAGTTTTTTCCTATGGTCCTTTCATCATAGGAAGTGTTACATATAGAGTTTGTTTTGTTTTGTTTACCACACTAGCAATTTTGGCCAAGTGTTTTTGTTTTGTCTTATTTTTGATAGACTTAATGTCTTAGGGCAGATCTAGGTTCACAGCAAAATCGAACAGACAGTGCCGGTGTTTTCTCACGTACCCCCTACCCCTGCACGCGCATAGCCTCCCCATTATCGACACAGCCCCTGGGGGACACGATTTTTGCAGCTGATGAACCTACATGGGCAGAGCACGGCCTGGAGTCCGCAGTTGATGTCAAAGCTGCCCCTCGGTGGTGTCTATCCTCTGGGTTTGGACAAATGGTATAACGGCAGGTATCCGCTATTCTAGAACCATACAGAATAGTTCCACTCCCCCGAAAGTCCTCTGCCCTGCCAACTCTTCTCCCAGCTCCTGGCAACCATGGGTCTTTTTACCGTCTCCATAGTTTTGCCTTTTCCAGAGTGTCTAACAGTTGGGATCTTCCAGTACGTAGCATATTCAGACTGGCTGCTGCTGCTTAGTGCTATATATTTAAGTATCTTCCGGCTCTTTTCACGGATTGATGCCTCATTGCTTTTTAGTGCTGAATAGTATTCCATTGCCAGGACGGACCACAGTTTATCTGATTTATTCACCCACTGACAGCCATCTCTGGATTGCTTCCATGTTTTGGGGAGTATGAATGAAGCTGCCATAAACACTTTGTGTGCAGGTTTTTGTGTGGACATTAAAAGTTTTCCATTTGTGTAAATTTCAGACAGTATGATTACTGGATCACATGGTAACAGCATGTTTAGTTTCATAAGAAATTTCCAAACTTCTTCCAAAGTGGCTGTTCCATTTTGCTTTCAGAATATAATGAGATGATGATTAAAGGGTAATTAAAAATATAGAGAGGTGTTTCAAGACTGAACTGCCAGTTACATTTATTCAGCAGACAAATCCAACTTGAAATTTATGCTGATGTATTAAAATTACAAATAGGAGTGAACTCCAAAATTGCCAAGCCTTTCTATTCACATCGGAAGTATTCATGTGCTCAGATGACTGCCAAATACCGTGCCCAGTCTCTGTTAGACAAAACAGTTCCCCATCTAGGACTGGGGAAGACAAATAAATGTAATGTGAAAATATGTTAATATCTGGCCTATGGGATGACAGCAGTCCATGCCCCGTGTCTGCCCACGTCTAGTAAAGTTACAATTCTTGTGAAGAAGGCACCTAAGGGTCTATTTATAGTAAAGATGGCGGTAGAAACTTTTGCTTCTCTGTGTAGCTATAGTAAAAGTAATCCCATTTCCTAAAACCCTATCTTATTAAATTACTATTTGAGAAAAATACCTTTTAGGAAACCAGTGGGGTTTGGTGGTTCAGCCTTCAGGGTTAAAAGCCTCTTCGTCTCATCCATATTCATCTCCCTGAACGGAAAGGCGTTTCTCAGGTCCTAGTAGGTCAGCCCTGGCCCCCCCACCCCCACCCTGTGGCCTCTGGTCCAGAGACCTTCCTTCCACCCCTGCCAAGCCCTCTGGTGATGTAGCCCCACCAGGGGAGGGTGCTGTGTCCCCTGTAAAAGCCATTACTAATCTCAGTAATCTTTAATGTGCACCTGGGCCACCACCTAATGACATTGAAATTAAACCCCTTTCTTTTCATCCTTTTGTCAAGGTCATGGTCTGAGAAGAGGAATTTTATCTAAAAATGGCGGCCTGGCATTTAATCTCAGTCTGTCTACTTTCAGAATAAGGTTATTCTTTCTCAAGATCGTTTTGGCCTGTGAAGGTGGATAAGAGTGGAAATGTACCAGGAGCGTCTGACAGGCGACCCGAATGCGCTTTCCCTTCCCTTTCATGTCTCCCCGCATTTAACTGGGATTGAAACCTAAGTCTTAGTAAATATTCGCTGAGTGAATACTTGCCGCTGTGTGTCCGATTTCCCGAGCTGTCTCTAGAGAGCCGTACATTCAGGCAGTAGACTTAGGCCTCGACGTGGGTGTGGAGACCGACCAGCCGACCAGCTGACCAGCTGACCAGCTGAAGCTACGGGAGCAGGGGATGGAGGGTCAGGGGGTGTGAGCCACCTGAGGCTGTGCTACTGGAGAGAGGCAGCAGGGAGCTTATTCAAGTTTCTATCAGAGAGACAGCCCAGCGCCTTCTCATAAGCATCATTAAAGCATTTAGAACAAAAACATTGGTCAGACCCCCTTAGACTAAAGCACCTCTGGTGGTGAATGATACAGGCTAACCAAGCCCGCTGACCGCACACGAGGACACAGCCGTCCAGGGAGACACCTTCCCTAAATGCACCCCTTCGTGTTTGAAGCTCTGCAGTTGCCCCCGCCCACGCTCCCACCTCTTGGTCACCCCACTGTTCCTCTATCCTAATCCACGGGGACACGGTTTCCTCCATTTTGTGTGGCTCATCCTTGGTGCCAGGTCCATCCTTCTCCACGAAGAGGAGGGAGAAGAAGGGGAAACATGGATGTTAGGGGGCCTAGAACCTGCCCCCCAAGTGGGGGTCCTGAGGGTTCCCTACAACACGGCTTCCGGAAGTCTTCTCCTGTCATACCACATGTAGAAAATAATTGAAGAGGTGACTGGGAACCACAGAGCCACAGACACCGGGTCCGGAGTTAGCAGCCAAGGGGACAGTACTTGGATGTGCCCGTGATCTGCACCAGGGTGGGAAGTGGACAAGCGGGTCGTGTGCTCTGGGGAAGGGACCCCACACAACAGCCCCCTCACGGGAACTAGGGTGGTTAACGCTCCTGTTCTATGCAGAGCATAACCGATGTCACATGTCTCACAATTCAAAATAAATAACGAGGTTCCGGTGGTAGCAGTCAAGCTGTTATCTACAAGACGCGATTACTGATCTTAATGTCCAGTATATAAGTTCTATTCATGAATCATTGGTTACCTTAATCCCTTCACGTCTTCCACCCAGGTGGCCATTCCAGAACGGTCACAGGATGTCAAGTGTAGCACAGGGGACACAGTCAATAATACTGCAGTAACTACTGCAGTAACTGCATATGGAAATATGGGGGGGGGGGCGCTTTTTGTAAAGTAAATGATTGTCAAACCCCTAAGCTGTACACCCAAACCCAACACGACAAAATTCGAAGAATGAAATCATTGGTCACTTCCTCCTGAGCCTGAGCAGGAGAGCGTGTTACCAACAGCCGGCCTCTGGGGGATTATTTTACACCACTGTGGGTCAGTGAGAAAGCCATGGAGCCCTGAAGGCTTCGAGCATTCTGAGGGTAATACGACCAGCTTCCCTCTCCCCTGGCTCTGCCGTGACAACATCACATTATCAGGACTTGGTGGGCTGTCTGCATCAACTAACTGTCTGAACCCCAGCTGTCACACATCTTTTCCAGGGAAGTGAATCGTCCATTGAGGATGTCCACTTGGTTTCAGTGATTCTGAATCAACTCTGGTTTTTCTTTCACTCCCCTCTCCCCAGGGACCTGATTCAGAGTCACCCTTTAGCCTTGGGGGAATTTCAGTCCCCTTGAAGGCAGCATGGTCTGTTTTGCCCCTGTAGAGCATGGCTCTCTGTGGATGACGTGACCCAGCACAGTGATCGGCAGGGCGGTTCCTTCGCGAAGCCTTCTGTGTCTGTGAGTGTGTTTGTGAAGGCGGCAGTCCTACAAACCCGCTCATTGGGCACCTCACCCGGCTTCCAGTGCCGTGACACCTCATGTGGGTTTCTCCCACCGAAACATTCACTGTTAAAGCGCTACACCACATTTTAATTGAGTCCTAGACTACAGAATCTCATTCATGTAACCTAAAAGTCATTTACAGCAATACTGGCTAGGGAGTACAAATGTCTCCTGTAACCTAAAATTTTAAAAGTTACCTACTGCCAGTATTCAAAACAGCACACAGAATACTTAAAAGCACCCTATCAAATAGGGGTCTGATAATTTTTGCCTTAAAATGTATCTGGGTTTCTAAAGAGAGTCCCGCAATTGTTTGAGCCACAGCAAAAATCAACTGAGCTCAACTTACTTTCATTGATAACTCTGAGGGAAGTATAGACTTAGAGGAGGACCCAGAGAGAACTGAAATCACCTAATTTTAACTGCTTCCCAGCAAGCAGGGAGTGCCCGGCCCTGAGCGTGAGGCACCTCGTGGCAACTGGCTGGGCTGGGAGGGGCTGGGACCCCGTGTGCTGGCAGGAGGGCAGGCCCTGCCTACTCTCAGGAGCGTTGGGAAACGGGAAGCAGGGAGACTTCAGAGAGCATGTTTTCATGCTTCCTTTTGAGAGGGTTGCTAGCAGCTTGTGACCCTATTTCTCTATGAGACGTTTAACTCTCTCCTTGTCCCTAGGAAGGGGAGAACTCATTCCCAAGTTCCTTCATCTAGATTTTTGTCATGCACGGCAGTGTGACTCGGGGCAATCTGTATTTTTCAAATATTAGCAGTCAGGCAGTGTCCCCCTCCGCTTTCACAGAATAAGGTGTTTGTCGCCCTGTTAATTATTGCTGTAAAGGAATTTTCGGTTAAATAAGAGCTTGCCATCTACAGCAGCCAGCAGTCTGTGTCCCGAAGGGACCAGGGTACGGGCCTCGAAACCATGGCCTTGAAGACCCGAGGTGTCACCAAGCATCTTGTCCGATTTTAGGCACAGCCACGGTCACGTTCGGAGGTCCATGCTGCCAGACCATAATAGTCAACCAACCACAGCCACGAAAGAGAAGCAGGGCTTCTTCCTCCTACCACCCATGGCAGCCTGCTCTCCCACGCAAACTGAGTTCACAGACATTTAAAAAAATAATAAAGTGATTTTTTTTTTGAAAGAGTCAGAAAGTTCTTGTCAATCAACCAGCACTCCCAATTAGAAACGTACATGTTTATGGTGTTTTTTAAATGTCTTTCCCACACCAAACTATACTTAGGTATCAACGTCGCACAGGCTGTTTCGGGTCTGTGGCTACTTTTTACCTGTGATTATTTTGGACAGATTACCTCTAGTCTCCGATTTCTTGCCCAGAAAGTGGGGACACAGTGTCTATTCTGGACGGTTCTGAGAGGAGTAGGTGAGCAACCGTACTCTGCTGTGTATAATGTGCACTTTTTTGCCCAAATATTTCAGGGAAAAATGAGGATGTGCATTATACGTAGGTAGATACATAATTCTGTATCTATGTAAATGGTTGCAATTTTTATTTATGCTTATGCATTGAAAGTATAACTGGAAAGCAATAATGATATCCATACGTTCAAAAATAAATGCCAAAATTCCTTTATAATACCAAAAAACCACAAGTATCTTAATAGAAATAAATAAATAAATAATTGGGTTTAAAAAATTAAAACGAAATATTTTTCCCCCCCTGAAAGTTTGGGCCCCAAACGTGCGCGTGCATCAGACACGGCAAAATCCGGGACTTCAGGTCCGCCTCCCAGCGGCTGGCCTGGAT
The DNA here is from genome assembly GCA_004026545.1 of Mormoops blainvillei. Classification (NCBI taxonomy): domain Eukaryota; kingdom Metazoa; phylum Chordata; class Mammalia; order Chiroptera; family Mormoopidae; genus Mormoops; species Mormoops blainvillei. The sequence goes on from PVJD01001662.1 coordinate 180,320, forward strand.
CCGGTGCGTGTTCAGGAGGCGTCTGCCACCGTGCCTTTCTCCCCGCCCTGGCTCTGCACGAAGGCCTGGATTCCCACTGCCCCGAACAGCGCCGCCCTCTGCAGCCCCGGGACCGAGAGCCCGACGTCCCGCGAAGCGCCGGGCTCAGCGCACTCGGGGGCTTCAGCGGTGGGAGATGGCTGACACGTTTGCCACAGGGTTGCGCTTCCTGCGTTTCACACTAACCGGGAGGGTCCGAGCAAACTGCAGCTAAGCTCCTCCCACCACCGCGATGGGCACATGCAGCCGGCGCTGCCTAAAAAGTCCCTAATACCGCAGCTATCGAAGCCCTACGTGTCCCAGCGCGGGGTGCTGCGTGGTGTAGTCCGCATCCGTCGGCGTGACCCGAGAATGTCAGAGGCGAACAGACCCAGGCGCCATGCGACTACGCTGTGCGTCCCGGGCCTTGGTTTCCACCCTCTGAATATTCTGAGGAGACGCGTGCATCTCAAGGACTCATCCGCCACCGCGAGAAGACCCCGCGGCGCCCCGCCTGGCGCCCGCGGTCTCCGACAAACCGCCGCACTGCCCTGGACTCGGCTCGGCCACGTCAAGGCCTGGCCGCCAGTGCCTGCGATGGCTGGCCCTCCGCATGTCCCTTGTCACTGTCCGTAAAACTGGCTGAAAGTTTCTTCTTCTAGATGCTAATGCTGGAGAAATACAAGCGGAAAACGAGCGAGCAGACTGAGGCGATGGGGCGCTCGGGCCACCGCTGCCCGGAGCTCCCGGGAGCAGCTGGGGACCGCGCGCCGCCCCTCGCGACACGCCCCCGGCTGTCTGTCTCCGGAGGAGCCGCCGGCGCGCGGTCGCAGCGGGAGGACGCGCCGCCGGGCGACACCTGCACCCCGTCCCCGAGGGAACCTGTGCGGTGAGCATTCCCGCCTGCGCACCTTGGTGGCTGGGCTCCTGCTTATTGCGACAGAGATCTTGCTCCCCTGGTGTGGATAGGGGAGAGATCTGTGCCTGGGAACATTCAAGAACAAGGAGACTAGACGGGGAGGACTTGATCCTCCAGCGCGCAGGGGCAGAAAGGCTGGACTCACCCACGACTGGCCGTGGCCGTAGGGCAGGCAGCCATGTCCCTGGAAGGAAACGCACCTGCGGAAACAGGCCCGAAGTCCAGGGGAGTTTGACATGTGTGAACATCAGGTCATGTAATAAGCTATGCTCCGCCATAGCCAGTCGCCTGTGTGTAAGAAAATAAAAATAAATAGAATGTACAAGAGTCTCATCTCGCATCATGTAAAAACAAATTTGGGGCGAATTACATTTTTAAAAAAGAACAATAAAACACTTCAAGAAAAGTAAGTGACTATATTTACAATCTAGGGGGAGAAATAGATTATTTGGCAACCTTGAAACGGTATAATAGACAGACTTATGTGAATACATAAAAATTATAAAGTTTGCACAGCAAAAAAAAAGCACTAGAATGAATGAAATAGGCATTGTCGAGGAAGGGGTTTTATCTCTATAATATAGAAAGAATTCTTTAAAATTGACAAGAAATATGTACATAGCCCAATTAAAAGGGGGCAAGAGTTTGGAGAGGCAATTCCCTGCCCCCACCACCCCCGAAAAAAAAGCAGATTTAGAAGGAGAATAGTATAAAAGGTGGTCGCGTGCAAAGTGCAGGATAAGGCGGGGGGGCCCTGTTTCATGGTATTTCTCAAAGACCAAAAAGCTCCCTCGTACTCAAAAACAGATGGTCGGCAGGGATGTAATGCAAGGGGCACTATTCTCCTTCTCTTCCTCTTCCTCTTTTTCTTCTTTTTGCTGCAAAAAACTTTACTGTTCCCATTCGGTTCACGGCCTGGGAGAGGTGCGGAGTGGCTACGGGGAGAGGCCCAGGGAGGAGCCAGACCCCAGGGGGTGCAGAGGGAACCCTCGAAGGCCTCAGGGCTCCGCGGGCCGCCGGCCCGGGAGGTGAGCCAGGTGTCGCCCATCTTCCTGTGCGTTTCACCTGCTCGCCCCGGAAGCAGTTCTCCAGGAAGTCACGAGCTGAGGGGCTGTGCGGGCAGAGCCCGGGCCTGCAGGTCCACAAGGGCCCGAGTCAGGCTCTTCTCCAAGGTCAAGTGTGGCTTCCTGGTGTCCTGAGTGTCACCCCCTCACCCTAGGACAGCCTCTGCGGGTCCTGGAAGAGGATGCAGTCACTGCTCTGTTTTTGCAGCTTTAAGAGCCGCCCGGCATCCGTGGAGTCTCTTTGGCTGCCTCGGGGAAGAAGTAGCCCAGGCCAGAGACACAGTGTCACAGTGGAAACGGAAGCCCAGAGGGAGGTAGGTACAGGAGGCCGCAGGTGCAAGGTGTCTGGACGGTTGACGGGGCCTCCGTCTCGGTGCAGTAATTCTGACGAACCGGGGAGCTCGTGGTTGTCCGACAGCGAGGAGTTAAGGCCAAACACCAGCGTCGCTTGGTTTCGGAGGCTGAGGGAGGCTGCAATGGTTCCGAAGGTGGTGACTGGACAGGAGATTGGAGGGTGGTCGGAGGTTGGAAGAAGGGATGTCCTGGGCCTGTGCCGTCCAAGCCCTGCTGACGCAGGAGGCCGATCGCGGGGACCCCCGCAGGCGCAGTCGGGACACTTTCATGCGTTGCTGGTGGGAATGTAGGACATTCACAAATGTTTTGGAAAACAAATTGGCAGTATTTGTTGAAATGAATACATATAAACTCTTTGACCCAACGGTCCCACTGCTGGGTCATTTATCACAGCACTGTTCCCAGTTGCAAAACCAGATGGAGGCCCAGATTCAGGGAAGTGATTGACTGTGTGTTCCTCCAGCCGCTGGGAATATTCTGCAACTGTTACAAACAGAGTGGACGGGAATCCTAACAGGTGAGGTTGAGGGGTTTTTACAAGGTCTCGTTTAGCGTGAGACAATTCAGAAGACTCCATAATGTGATTTCCCTTTGATACGGGAAACGCTAACCTAACCCTTCATTATACATGTATAGGTGCGTACGCGGCATAAATGCGTGAGACGATGCTTAGATGAGCACAGGGAAAGTATTTAGAACTCTTTATATCGTCAGTCGTCAGCAGCATGTGGTAGAGACTTCTTGCCTGAACCCAGCCTTCCACCTCGATTTCCTTGCCGTCTACAACCAGATGCAGCCCCTCTGTCTTCCTCTCATAAGGTCCCTGGTGGTGGCACTGGGCCACCTGGAGATCCAGGAGAGCCTCCCACCCCAGGGGCCTTGAGTTAGTCACCACTGTAAAGTCCCTTTTGTCATGTGAGGTAACATATTCACAAGTCGGGCTTGGGCCGCAGACACCTTTGGGGGAGACACTCTTCTGTCAGCCACGACGGGGAACGAGAGAAAAGGAAAGGAAAGCACAAAAATTAGACCGAACATCGATATGTTACGTCAGATGATATGTGTGTCTATGTAAACAAGCATTTTTTCAAGAGAAAGCAATATTTGAAAGAAGACAGTAGGGGAGCAGAGAGGGGGAGGAGGCAGAGAAAGGAAGAGGCGGAGTGAGAGCCGGAGCCGCCGCTCTCCGGGAGCCGTTTGAGCTGCGTGGCCGCTTGTTGCCTCTGGGCAGTGAAAGCTCTTTCATAAGAAATCATTTCAAACTTTCATTTCTCACGGTCTGAGCTCAGTTCCCTTGTGGGGAAGAGAAAAGCAAGGGAGGGCGTGGAGGGGAATTTTTATTTTTAAAAAGTTCCCCAGGTGCTGGCTTTCTAGAGTAGAAGCTGACTGCTCTCTCTCTTCATTATGAATCAAAATCTTTTTTCCTTTTTTTCCCCAAACTGCCGTTCATTGAGCACTTTATCTGCCTGATAGATAGGTCGGGTTTGGTGCAATGCTCGCCCGTTGACAGGTGCTGGGCAGATCCCTGAGCAAGCCCGCTATCGATTAAGATGGTATTGAGAAAAAGTAGCACCTGAAATAAAATCCTTAGAGACAGAATCTTTTGGAGAGAAATGAGCTGAAATTAGACACAATACCTATTTTTATCCCCCTGAAATTCAAATTTTCCTTGAACCAAGAACAAGATTACTGTGTGAGATTTTTTTTTCCTCAAATTCCTAAAGAGCTTTGGGAATAACCGTTTTCTTTTTTCGTTGCACCTTTCTCCCACACTTGAGCCTGAAAATATTGTCACAGAGGCCACCCATGGGCTCATCTTGGGTCAGGACCCTCACAGGACAGGACGCATACGGGACACAGTGGCATCTTCCCCCACGGAATCCCTCTCCTCCCACGCTCCAGTCTGCCACTGGGGGTGACACCCCAGTTGAAAATCTATCTGCCCCCTTGATGTCGGGTTGGCTTGCAGTAGAACGGGGACCTAGATGACCCCCTGGAGGGGGATCAGGGCAACAGTGGATGGAGGCGTGCGGGGAGGAAGGCAAGGAATGGATGATAGAGCTCTACCCACGCTTGGGCCGCACTCGTGGCGCAGGGAGGGGCGGCTTGGAGGGAGTGACAAGGTTGCCGTTCAGAAGGAAACTCGGTGCAGAGTCGCTTCTGTGCTCTTGCAGGTCGTGGCTCTAGGTGCTGGTCAGCGGTCTAATTGTTCCCCTGGTGTTCGGGTTGTAGTAGGGTCCTGTACAGAATCTGTATGGACTCGTGCCTGCGTGGATGTGCACCTGTGTGCGTGTGTGTTACAAGCTTCCAGTCCAGGCGGTGACAGCTGAGGTGATCATTGGGGCTCAGCTCTTACCCTAGTGGCACTGACAATAGTCCCCATTTCTTTCCGGCTCTTCTTGCTCTAATCCATTCCACTGATTCCGATGGACTCAGGCGGGTTGTGGTGAAGTCCAACAGCTGGAGGAGGGACATTAGGGATCACATGAGCCCAGTGCCACCTCCCATCTGGGGCGGAAGTGGACGTAGTGTTTGGACATAGTCATATAACCCACATAACCCACACCCACCTTGTTCTTAAACTCTGGTAGGGATACGGGGCGGGGGGGTTTCTTCACCCGTTAGTACATTTTCAGCCCTTGTGATTGAGCTTTATGTTCCTTAGAATCAGTCCCTCCCCCCGCTTAGGCCCTCGACCTGCTCTCAGGGGCGATAAGCACTAGGCATCTGTCCTCTGTAAGTCCTCCCAAGGGCTATGCTACTGTTTCCAGGTATTTTAGCCATTTTTTAACATGGAACACGCTGTTACAGTCACCTCTTCAACAGATGAAAACATTCCCAGACTTCAGCCAGCACTGGTTTCGCACCGAGCCGCCTTTGTACCGGAAGATCACGCTGCAGCGCCAGCTCTGAATAACCACTTAGATGACGCAGCCTGGAGGGGTTTTGACTCCTGGGTCACTCTGCTGTTGCAAATTAAAAAATGGAAAAGGGAGAGATAAAAATCAAGTAGTATATTTTAGGCATATAAATTTGCCAGCTACTGAAAGGTGACAAATTGAAGTCACCATTGGGACTATGTATGAGTTAAGGGTTACAGTGGGAATGGGAAAAATTGTCGCATTTTGTAAAATACACTATTCAATAGTAAGTTTATCCCACACTTATTTAACACTGGCACCTGGCCTACAGAACCTATATCTCTATATTTCCTTTTTTCTCTCGTTTCTGATAAAGAAGATCATACTAGTCACAAAATTAACTCGAAATGGATTAAAGACGTAAATGTAAGACCTACAAATCTAGAAGAAAACATAGGGAAAAAGCTCTGTGACGTCGGCCTTGGTGATGACTTTTTGGATGTGACACGGACTGCACCAGCAACAAAGTTCAAAATGTACAAGCAGGACAACATGAGACTGAAAACCTTCTGCACAGAAACAAAAACCAAAAAACTATCAACATGAAAAGGCAGCCAATGGAACAGGAGAAACTGTTTGCAAACCATACATTTGATCGGGAATCGATACCCAAACTATGTTCGGCAAAAGATTTGTAAGATCTGAAGAGAAACCAGAGTATCCGAAATATGTAAGTAACTCATACAACAACAGCAACCCCCCCAATAATCCAATCTAAAAATGGGCAGAGGACCTGCATAGACATTTTTCCAGGGGAGACAGCCAGGTGGCCACTGGGTACATGAAAAGGTGCTCGACACCGCCAGCCATCAGGGAAAATGCAAATCCAAGCCACCGTGAGCCCTCACTCCACGCCTGTCGGAAGGGCCGTCATAGAAAGGGCAGGTGATGGCAAGTGCCGGCGAGGATGTGGAGAAGAAGGGGCCTTTGGGCGCTGTTGGTGGGAGTGCAGACCGATGCGGCCGCTGTGGAAAATGGTACAGGGGCTCCTCGGACTTAGAAAAATACTACCATATAGTCCAGCAATTCTGGGCACTTATCTGAAGAGAATAGAAACACTAACTTGAAAAAATATCTGCATCCCCCATGGTCACAGCGGCATTATTTACAGTAGGCAAGCCATGGAAACAGCCTAAGTGCCCACCGATGGATGAGGGGGTACAGGGAACGTGGTGTTACATACAGGGTCATATTATTCGGCCCCAAATGAAGGAAGTTCTGCCACTGGTGACAACATGGAAGGACCCTGAGGGCGTCATGCTAAGTGAAATAAGGCAGAGACAGACAGCTACTGCATGCCGTCCCTGATGTGTGGGATCTTAAAAAAGAAAACAGAATTCGTGGAAATGGAGGGTAAGTTGGCCATTGCCATGAACGGGGTGGGCGGGGTTAAGGGTAGAGGAACATGGTTGAAGATCAAAAGGTACAGACTTTCACTGATAAGATGAACGTGTATCGTAGACCTGAAAGCGGCCGGAAGGGTAGATCTTCAAAGCTCTCAGGACACCAGTAACGAAAGGTGACTGTGTGCGGTGATGGACGTGCTAACGGTGTTGGGATAATCTTTCCACATTCTGTGTGGTTTTCGAATCGTCACGTGACGCCCTTCACGCTGACAGCATTGTATGTCGGCGACACGGGAGGGGGCGCCGCACGCCAGTGAACACCGCTGCCCGTGGCACTGAGTCCGAGCTGGCACTTGCCAGCTGCTCAGCGGACCCGCTGGAAGGGGACCGAGGCCGGGAAGCCGGCGTCGCCGTCGTCAAGAAGCTGGTGAATGAGGAAGATCAGGAGGACTAGGAAAGTCCATGATTTTGCAAAGCCCCAGGGGCCTGTCGTTTCTGCTGCGACCCCAAAGCAGGCAGTGACCGACTTCACACCCGGCAGGTGAGGCTTTCGCTTGGCTTGGGACCCACGGCCCAACCTTCGATTGTGAGAAATTGTCACGCTAAAGCTAAATGAAAAGGTTTGGTTCCTCCAGGAGCTAAAGTTTTATCAACAAAGAGCAGGAAAGGAGTTTTACATTTTGCTAAACATATCTCATAAACTGTCCATAGCAGATGTACAGTCTGCAAAAGGCTCGTGCGACGGGCACTGGAAGGCAGCTCTCCGGGGTATTTTAACCCTTCCCGGGCAGAGCGGCAGAAGCCGGCGCAGCCTCTGCTCGCCGGGGGCGGACGGCGGGCCGCGGCTGAGCCTCTCACCCCGCGGCTGGCCTCGCTCGGGGCCCCTCCGAGCCCCTGTGCGACCCGGGCCTGCCCCCCCTGCGGCTCCCGCACAGGCCACTGCCGCCCGTCCGGCTCGGCCGCCTCCCCCGGTTCTGCGCTCTGGGCATCGAGCTGGCACAGCGGGCCCCGGTGTGAGCCTAAGGGTGAACCGCCCCGGGCCCAGGTCGAGGGCCGTCCCCAGCGCGGTCACTGGAGTCCACAGGATCGGGCTCACGGGCTGCAGCCACCGCCACCCCCCCGAAGGAGCTGAGGGGACGGCCAGGGCCACGGGGGCCCGCCGCGCAAGCGGGGCGGGTCAGAGCAGCGCAGCAGATTAAACCCTCAATTACTATTATTTTTCACATTTTAAAAACTAAAACAATCGATTACAGTTCACATTTAATATCATTTGGTACTGGTTTCAGGTGTACAGCATTGGGGTTAGACAGTCACACATTTTACAAGGTGGCCCCCCAGTATTTCCAGTACCCACCTGGCGCCAGACCCCGTGATCACAATGTTATCGACGATGTTCCCTGTGCAGCCCTTTACGTCCCTGTGACATAACTGGGAAACCTGTACTTCCCGGTCCCTTCACCTTTTCACCCAGACCCCAATCCCCCTTCCCCTGGCAACCGTCAGTCTTCGGCCTTCCATTATTGTTCCTCCCACCTGTCTTGCCCAAGAAGCCCGTGCCCCCCGTCCAGGAAGGGCCTTCTCAAACCCTAACACAGGTCCCTGGAGGCGTCCCCTGTGAGTCATCGGTCACGCGGTGCAGACCTGTCTTTCCTTGGTTGCCAGAGTGCCACCCCCTTGTCACCGGTACCTAAGGACCGGGCTTGCAGAAGCCATGCTGCTTTCCAGGGGAACAGGCTGGGGGCCCTCAGGGGCGTGCTCTGCGCCGACCCCCCAGCCCACTGTCCCCCCAGCTAGAGCTCTTTGTTCCCGAAAGATAGACCCAGCACTTACACATTCTCCTCCGTGCGTTGCTATGATCCACGAGCCCTGGAAATATGGCTTGCTCAAGAAGGCATTAGAGCTCAATTATCATTTATGTTTGTCACAGGGGTTGCAAATGTGTAATGGGATTCCAGAGCTAATGTTTTGTACAAAGCACTTAGGAGAGCCGGGGCGAAATTGGCTCAGCATCCTGATGTGGCGTTTTAATTAAAGATAGTTTCTAATCAAGGGTGGAGCACAGGCTGTTGAGAAAAATGTCAGTTCATCGCCCAGGCCCGGGGAGCAGAAGGCCGGGCAACCCATGAGGAGTTCCCGCTGCTGAGAGGTGGACACAGATGTGTGCTCTGGCCGTAGGGGACAGACATTCTCCCGGAGGTGCTGCCCGATGCTTACTGGGACCGCACGCACGTGGCTGTGCATTGCCCTGGTGTCAGTGGTTCTGTCCTCGTGATCCAGTGGACGCTGGTGGGTCAGCGCTGATGAGCAGCCCGTGTGAGTGACCCCAGCAGAGTGGAAGGGGTGGGAGACAGCCTGCAGGGCCCATGGTGCACTGGGCTGCCTTCCTGCCAGGGTCAGCTTGCCCGACATGCGCAGAGCAGGAGCAGGGCCCAGTCCTCTTGGCCCCGCACATGTCAGGGCCGTCTGTGCCCGAAAACGCCCCCTCATGGTGTAGAAGGCTCTGGAGAGGACCCAGCACCGAGGAGGAAGACCAGGACGCAGGGAGACCCAGGGCACCGGGGGAAGCCACGAGCCGGGCCGTCGATACGTGAGAACCATTTCTTCGCTCACGTCGTGCTGGTTTTTCCTGTGTAATTAGTTCAATCACACGCAGGACAGGCCCTCCGGGTGCTCATCCTAGTCATCGCCCTTTCCCGCTCGAGGTGCATCGTGAGAGCAGGGTCTCCTCCGAGTCTCGGTCCCAGGTTTCTAAGGATTCAGGGCGATTTCTCCCATTGCTGTCACTCCCTCCTTCCCCCTAATGCTGCTTGGCCCCTTCTAACTGCGCCTGTCTCTGTGGGCCTCGGACAAGAGCCGTCTGTGAAACAGCGCAGCCGACGTGCCTTCACCCCGACTCGGGACCGGGGCTTCCAGCCTCGTTCCTTCCCGCCTCTGACCGCGCTCCCTGCGTGCTCTCCTACTCAGAGGGTCTGGTCCCCAACAGCAGCTGGAAGGTGGCTTTTGTTTTTGTTTTTGTTTTTAAAAACAAGCCACACCAAGTGAGCCTCCTACCTTCGATCCGGTACCGGCTTTCATGACACGTGGAATAACAAGAACCAGAGCCGGCCTCTCGCATCCTCCAGGGGGCACCTGGGACCCCACCTGGGCTTCACTCGGCCCCCAGCTGCGTGACCACTGCTCCTCTAGCTCACCAGGCCCCACTGCCAGCTCCTTCGGTGACGGTGGTGCCATGCTCTCTCCCACCTGGGGTTTGCCACCAAGGGTCTTGGCCCAGAATTTTCTCGCAGTGCTCCAGTGGCTCCGTCGTTGCCACTTAAGTGTCGGAACTACTGTCTCCTCCTTCCTGGTACCCAAAGCGGCCTCCACAGCCCCCAGGGTTGTCCGTCAGAGCGCTGCTGGCTGGAACCGTCTAACCGCTGCTTTGCTAGTGGGCTGCCGGCTTCTCTTTGTGAGGCTGTCAGCATGAGGAGAGCAGAAGCTTGCTCGGCAGGGCCACAGCGCCCCAGATTGGGGAACGGCAGGTGAGCAGCTGGGTTCAGCCCCGCCCATCATGGGTGATGGAGCAGGGACCCTGGCTGCCTCTGTGCAGGCCTCAGTGGTCTCCCCTGCAAAAAGGCCAGCACCCCTGCCTGTTTCCTCCGCGTGGCTGGAATGCACAGGGGTCCCAAGCGAAGCCTGTCTCAGGGGTGAGACCATCTTCAGGTGCTTCCTCAGGGCTCCGGCCCCCTCAGGAGGCATCTTCCTGACCCTGGGGTCAGAGCCCTGAGGCCGCAGCCACAGGTGGCCCCACTTTGGGCGCGAGCCGCAGGTCAGCGGGGTTGCACAGTGGCGGGGAAGGTTCGGAGGTGCAGGCTGGGAGGTGGGTAGACAAGTGTGACCTACAGTCCATCAACTTAAATCCAGGTGACAAAGAACTTCAACACAGGGGCCTCTTGGTCACTTTGGGGATCATGGGCAGAGCCTAGTGCTAACCACTCTGGGAGCTTTGGCCACTGTTTCTTGCTGTTTTCGCTGTGTGCCAGCGGGGAGTCACTTCTCCTCGCAGGCGCCTGGGACGCGGACGGGGACAGGATGGCCGGCCCAGCACTGCTTAAAGTGGGAGCACTAACGGGGACCCCACGTTAGCGCGTGAGAGGCGCCTGGCTCCAGGAGGACTGGGTGCAAAGCCGCGGTGGGGGCCTGGGTGGGAAGCAGCGCCCTGCTCTCCGGGCGCAGCTCGTTCTATTCATGCTGCTGCTCTGAAGCCAGGTCAGAGCCCCTGAAGCTGAGCGAGTGAAGCGCAGAGAAACGGGCATCGTGTCTTAAGGGCGCAAGTGGGGCTTGTCGGGATCTTGGGTCTGTGCTGTTTGGTGAAAATGATGTATAAGGGTTTCTTCGGATATTTAGAAACGTAAATGAAAGCTCTAGATCGCCTGTACGGTTGTGCTGGGCTTCTCAGAGACCCACATCTGCACCGACGAGCTTCAAAGTGCATTTGTGTGTGTCAGAACAATAAAATCTCAAATCATTTTATAAAAAGTCCACGTGTCAAATAAACTTTTGCTTATTTGTCACAGTCATTTTATTATTAATTATCATTAATTAACATCAGCTCAAACAAATATTTTCATGTGTGATTAGGCCTGCAGATGAAAATGAAGTTGAAATTTAAAATGACCCCACCGTTGCCCCCTTGCCATGTTGGGGAGGCGGTGGGTAGCGGGGTGCCTGCAGGGGCAGCAGACATGGGCTGCTTCCTACAGGACTGTGCTCTGCCTGGCCTCCTGCTCTCATCCCCACCTTCTGTGCCACCAACACCTTCAATTTCTGGCTCCCCCAATTCTTTTGTTCTAAGAGACATTTCTACAGAGTGAAGTTTTGTCTTTCATTAAAATGCAAATTTCCCTGGGGGAGGAGAGGACCCATTTGGGTGCTTATGGCTCAGTGAAGAAGCTGGTCTCATCTTTCCTCTGAACAGAGCTTGGCCGGGGAGGCAGGAGGCGCTGAGGCGGGGGATCCTCTGTGCAGAGGGGGCCCAGCCACACAGCCCCACCCACGGCCACCCACACCTGCCTACACCCCCGCGCCTTGTTTGGTGTGCCCTGGTCCTGAACGTCCCCCTTTGAAGCTTCACTCATAGAGGGGGTAACATCACTTTGAAACTACATCTTCAATCCTAACATGTTGATTTAAATCATCTTTTCTCATTTGGTCTCATTTGTATTGTTCTAATAAAGAAAGGCAAATAATTCTTCCATTTTCATGCATCATAGTTACTAAGATTATTTAGCTGCATAAGTTAATAACAGTCTGTCATCCAGAAAACTAGTTTGCGTTTCATTTGGGAAAGAGGTTTTAATAATTATGTATAATCAATAGTGGAATTACCATTCCAGCGGATATCTGCGTCTGAGAGAGATGCTGTCAGCGTGCGCTGAGAGCTACGCTATTTAGCCCACTAAACGGCTCTTAGTCTAATAAGCTTAATCATTTTATAGGTTTCTCTCTGATTCCATCTTCTTTGCCTTTTTATTGCTTTGCTCGTAAAAACGCTGCTGTAATTTAGTTAATAGGAGGCAGGAGGGAGATCTGCATTTCACTGCTCGGTATGAGCATGGGGTGAGTCCCTTTGGTGGCCTTTGATCGTTCGTCAAGTGTGGGGGCCCGACAGTGCTTACTTCTTAAAAATACGCATGCACACATTTGATTAAAGGAAAAAAGGGCACGTTTCATGGCCCTAATTTCCAGACGCAGGCAGAAGAGCTGTGTTTCCTCAGGCGCTTTACCGTAGCACCTTGCAGGCATTGTTTCCTTGTCTCTGGCCTTCCGCTCTCTTGCCTGGTTAGGTTCGCGTCGGTTTCCCTCCCCAGCTGGGTGTCTTTGTGTTGTTTGTAACTTTTGTTGGAGAGCTCCTGTCTGTGGATTTTCCTCCTCACGCATCTCCTTAGGTTCCTTTTGGGGCTGTGTTGTGGTTTTGAGTTGTTGATTAGTTGAGGTTGTTCAGAGAAACAGAGCCAGTTGATTTGTTATAAGGACCTGAGTCAGGCACTTGCGGAGCCTAAGTCCCGTGATCTGTTGTTTGCGAGCTGGGACCCAGCGGCACTGCGGCGGGTGCGGAGGCGGGGGGCCCAGAGTCGAGGGTGTGGGTCCCCGTCTGAGCCCGCAGGACCCAGATCCAGGAGCACCGAAGGCGGTGTAAATCCTGGTCCGAGGGCAGGAGGAAACTGACGTCCCAGCTCAAAAGTCAGGCAGAGACAGGCCTTCCTCCCTCATCTCTTGGTTCTAGGCCAACCCTCGCCACGTTGGATGGCACCCCGCCACACCAGGAGGGGGACCAACTGATTCAAATACTAATCTCTCCCAGAAACACACCCAGAATCTAAGTTAATTTCTTCCAGAAAACAGACACACCCAGGCTAATATGTGACCACACAGGTGGGCACCCTGTGGCCCTGTCAAGGTGACATGTGAAAGTGGCCATCCCAGGTCAGTGGCACTCAGGAGTGGGCGGTGCTGTGTCAGCCTCAGTTTGCAGCTGGTGTCTCGACAGCTGTGTGACCTTGACTTCAACCCCCGCTCGGGGCTCCAGAAGCATTCCTCTGGTTTTGAGGGTGGCTGTGTGTTTTAACACCGCGTGTGAAATATTTGATCTCTTGTTTCAATGTGTTTGGAGGTTGGGGGAGGAGGCGAGGTTGCTTGTGTGCTTCAGTCATCACTTGATACATCAGCTCCAAGGGACCGTGACCCGTGACCAGTCAGAGTGTGTGCCAGCACAGGGGGACCTTCAGAGAGCCCTGCTGGGCTGCAGGGCTGGGAAGCCACAAAGAGGGTGTAAAATGGGGATGCTGGCAAGAGATAGTGCCGCCCCCTGACTCCCACACCTGCTGACCGCTGCGGACAGAACCGCAGGCTCTTGGGCCCCAGCAGGGCGGCTCCAGCCTGTGCTGCCCTGGAGACCGCAGGGCGATTGCCTTCCGTCCGAGTTATGTGACCTTGTTTGCCTTGAAACCACGGAGTCCAGGTGCAAGAATAAGGAGTCGCTGTATCTGAGTGTGGAGATGCTTCGATATTTCTGGACCTGCAGCCTCAGTACAGAAGAGAACGGGATCGCGGCCTTTGTCCTGCGTCGACGTGCGGGGCCCACGGCGCGTTCCCCCTGGGCCTTCCTGACTCCATGGCACCTGCGAGAGCGGGGCGTGAGGCCAGGGCGTGGGCCTCCCTCCTACAGTGCCCTCCAGGCGGGGCTCTCCCCGGGTGCGCCCAGCCGCCCACCTGCGCTCCCTGGCGGGCCCTGCAGCCGCTCTCCGCTGGGGATGTGGCTCCACACAGCGACCCAGGGTCCTGGCCAGCTGACTACGCGTCTTCACCGGACTCTCTTGTGTCGATGTTGGATGGAAACCGTTGGTGAGCAGTTACTGAAAAAGTCACAGTAGTAATATCTATGGGTATTTGCCCAGAACTTCCAAATAAATTTGGTTTCCATTAAAAGCTAAATTTTTAAAATTCCTTAATTTTGCTATCTTCCTTCCTCCCTTCCTTCTTTGAGAGAGGAAGGGAGGGAAACATCAATGTGTGATTGCCTCTCGTGTGCCCCCTACTGGGGACCCGGCCCACAACCCAGGCACGTGCCCTGACTAGGATTCAAACCAGCGACCCTTTGGTTCACAGGCCAGCACTCAATCCACTGAACCACACCAGCCAGGGCTAATTTTGCTATTTCTATTAGCAATAAATTATAAAGCTCACTAGAATAAGTTAATAAATAAATGAATAGAATAATAAATACAAGGTATTAAATAGATAAATACAAGGTATTTAAATAGAATAATAAATACAAGGTATAGAAATAAAATTATCTTACGAAGGGCCATAAAATATTACTGGAATAAACAAAAATGTATATATAAATATATACATTGCAGGATAGCAACAGAATATTATAAAAACTTCCTATTTGCTTCAAACCAGTCTATAAAGTTAGTGCAATTTTGACTTTAATTACAATGGATTCTTTGGCAACTTGACAAAATAATTCCAAAATGACTTCAAGGAAGAAAAATATCTAAACAAATTTTTGAAAAGGAGGAGTAGTGCTGAGGTCTTATAAAAATAATTGCTACATAAATTATAAAACAACTCTAATCAAATCAGTATGGCTGTAGGTCACACAAAAGGATCCATCTAGCAGAACATTTCTGTGCTATCAGCATAAAAATTTAACTCTTCATGTAACATCAGTTTGTTACATATTTTGCCTTTCAGATTATTTGATGCACTGGATCATTTGGGAAATGTATTCAATAAAAGCACTGGTCAGTTTAACAGTCGGGAAAATTTACTTTAAATGCATACTTCACATCATGAAGTAGACCATACCCTGAAATAAACTTCATACGGGCAAAGCTCTTCAACCTTAACAAAGCTATACAATTTTTTTAAAAAGTAGATAAATATTTGTCTGAATCTGGAGAGAGAGAAAGAAGTCCTTTTTAATTATTGAGGAATTGTAGGCTCACTCTATAAAGATAAAATCATCAGAAAGTAAAATAAGCAAAATAAAATCAAATGAGAAATTGCGTGACCACAAAGAGGTAATCCCTTAACATGTAAAGCTCCTAAAATTAGTGTTATAATAAAGAACATAGTGGTAGAAAAATAGGACAAGAGCAACAAATTCACAAAACAAAAAAATATAAATGGGCACTAGGCCTTAAATATTTTCAGCCCTGGTTTTTAGAAGTGTAAATTAAAGCAAGGATGTAATTCCCCTCCCCCCACAAACTAATTACTTAAACATACCAGTGGTGCTGGTGAGGACAGAAGGGTCTGGGCGGTGCCATTTGTCGGACATTCAACCTGCAACCTCTCAGGAGGGCATGCGGCCGCACTTGGCGGAGGCCCTCCTCATCTCCTCCGCTGAGTCATTCCACTTTTCCTATTAAGTGAAACCAAGGAAATAACTGATAGCCGATAACTTTGCCCTCCAAAATGGCAATTTCACATGGGCTGGACTATTAATTTATTTGAAGATAATTAAGAGGGCGGGGTCAAAGATTTAAGAGCAAAGCTATCACAGCAGCTTTACTTACAGGAAGGAAAAAATGAGAAGTCAAATGTAAACATTCAAGAGTAAGAACTGGTTAATAAAATACAGAAATCCATGCGGCGGGAGATGACACATCTACTAAATTATTCTTGCAATGTGTGACCCCTGATTAGATTCTGGGCCGAGAAAAGAAAAGTAGCTGTAAATGCAACACGAGGATAACTGAAGAAATTTGAAAATGGACTGTGGATTAGATAATAGTAATTGTATCAATGTTCAATTCCTGGATTTTGATAATTATACTGTGATTTCGTAAGAGAAGGTTCTTATTCTCAGAAAATGCATCCTGAAGTAGTTGGGGATCAAGGAGTTTGATATTTGCAATTCACTCTCAGATGGTTTGGGGAGAAAATTATATACATTCCTTTGAACTTGTCTTTGAACTTGCCTTGAAGCTTTCCTACAAGTTTGAAATTTTATCAAAATAAAAAGTTATAAAAAATCATGTTTTCATTTTAATGATATGGAAAAGTGCTCAGTGTATTTTACGTAAAAAGGGCAATTGAGTCTCCTGAGCTGTTGTTCTAACTATCTCCCTTCAGGTGTCTTTAGCTCTCATCTGTCTGTGAAGGTTTTTATCCATTAAAAATATGGCTGGAAGGACAGTCACCCAAATGTTAGTAATGTGTGTTTATTTCTCATAGGCGAGGGCCCCCACGGCACTTTATTCCTGCTTTTCTGTATTTTCTAAAGTTTCCAAGTTTGCAGAAGCTTAGAGATGAAATTCCACTTTAAAAAGAAAGAAAAGCAAACCCACTTTGTTTCGTAACCTGGTGACTTCCCTCTGACCCTAGCCTCACAGATGAGAAGCAGAAGTTGTAAACTGGATTCACAGTGGGATTTTGAGATGCTTCGGGGCTCAGCGGTCCCATGACCCCCTCGTGTTTAGACCAGTGAAATCCTTGTGAAATGCCTCAGGTTTCCATTCCTCCGAAACGGTGGAAGTTCCGGTGTGTCCCCCAAGCCGAGCTTAGTTGCTGGTGTGTGCCGTTCTTAGTGGAGACCGGGATATTGTTTCAGGAGCCTCAGTGGCCCGTGTCAGTCACAGAGCGATGGGTGTCAGTCGCAGAGGGCAAGAGAAAGCCTTGTCGTCTGCTTTGTGCACTGGAGAAACGAGCCAGGGACTGGGGGGAGCTGGTGTCCGGGGACCCTGGCAAAACAGGGGCTGAGACTGAGAACTGGAGCTGGTCCAGCCCTGCTGAGATGAGCAAGCCCGTGAAGTGGGTGACATGTAGAGAGGCGCGGGGACCCTGTGCTGTGCCCTCTGAAACCAGCAGTGGCGGCGGCGGCGATGGCAGCAATGACCCCGAGTCCTCCGTCATCCGTGTGACATCCTTGTTGGAAATACCGTGAGCCTCGCTTCACCTTCCCCACCCTCTTCCCTCCCCAGTTTTTTTTTTCCCCCTCCACTTGTGGAGGCAAAATCACAACAGGATGAATTTAAAGTGTCATGGAGGGTGGTCCTAGATTCCCTAGTTCATCATAGGGTCAATGCAAACCCCGGTGCCTCCCGAGAGAGCGGGGGGGGGGTGGGGTGGTCCGAGTGGTCCCTGGGGTCGGAGTGGGGCTGTTAGTTCCCTGCTCAGTGCTGACCTTCTCTTTGGTTTTACAGTTTTGTGCAGATGTTCTTCCCTTTTCCTTGCAGTTCAGACGACACTCGGTGTGTCCCACGTGCAGGGTGCGGTTGGGGATTTAGGCCGGCCTTTCTCCTGGGAACCACGGTGCTTCCGTGGGGTCCAGGATCGAAGCCGTCTCAATCAGGCGACTGTCTCTGCTGGCAGTGAACGAGAACACATGTTGTGTGGTGGCCACAGTGGCCACCCTGCAACGCGCCTCGGGCAGCCGTTGCCACTGGAACAGGGCGGGGGAGAGAAGAAGGGCCCCCCGGGGTCTGGGGCTCCTTCCCCACTGGTCGTCAGTCACCGCACTGCGTTCTGTGCGACCCCGGTTCTGGGAGCAAATAAACTCCCTTGCTTTCTGAGCTAGTTTGAGCCGTGAGTTGTTACTTGCAGCCAAATATCCTTGCAATTCCTGTCTGAGACACACGTCACCTTCCACACCTGGGTGGTCGGTTGCATGGTAGCCCTCAGAAAGGCACGTGCATGTCCTAGCCCCCGGGACCTGTGAATGTGACCAGATTTTGAAAAAGCGTCTTTGCAGATGTAATTAAGTATCGAAACGAGATCATGCTGTACAACTCAATAGCAAAACAACAAACAATCCGATTCAAAAAATGGGCGGAGGAATGGAATAGAAATTTTTCCTGAGAAATACAAATGGCCAATAAGTACATCAAAAGGTGCTCAGCATCCCCCCAAATGAGGGAAATGCAAACCCAAACCATCATGTCACCTCCCATTTGTTATCATCAAAAGCACAGAGGAGTGTTGGTGGGAATCCTAGTAAAGGGAACCCTTGTGCACTGTTGCTGGGAATGTAAATTGGTGCAGCCGCTGTAGGAAACAGTACAGAGGTTCTTAAAAAATTAAAAATAAAAATAAAGTATTATCCAACAAGCCCACTTCCGGAAATACAGGGACTGGCACAAATAATGCTCCTCTTTTATTACAAAATCATAAGCGTGTAATTCTGTAACATAAAATATCACACTCAAGCACGCCGTCGGACACTTTAGGTGAAACGTTCAAAGTGCCGTCCATCTCATGCGCAGCATCCGCCTGCCCTACCGACCACACCCAAGCAGGACTGACTTCTGCCAGTCCCTGTGTATCGAAGGAAATGAAACGGGGTTTACGGAGATGCCTGTGTGCCCACGTTCACTGCAGCATTATTTACAAAAGCCAAGGTATGGAAACAACCTAAGAGTTTGCCAGCGAATGAGTGGCTAAAGAGGATGTGGTGTGTACGTCACAGTGGAGTAAATATTTATTCAACCGTGAGAAAGGAGAACGCCCGAGTGTCTGTAACATGGGAATGGACCTGCGGGCATTATGCTGAGTGAAATAAGTCAGGCCAAGAAAGACAGATATGTGTGCTGTCACTTATACGTGGGACTGAAAGAGCTGCACCCATAGAAACAGAGAGCAGGACAGTGGTTACCGGGAATGGGGGTGGGATAAGGAGGCAGAGGTCAGTCAAAGAGCGCACCTTTCCAGCTGAAAGACGAGTAAGTTCTGGGACCTAATGCACAGCACGGCGATTATAGTTAGTGACGCTGTATGCATACTTGAAAATTGCTGAGGGAGTAGATGGTAAATGTCACTCCTAACAAAGTGAGAGTTTTGTAACATGATGAGTGTGTTAACTGTGATGATAGTCATTTTGCAGCAGATAAGTGTATCAGATCAGCACATTGTACACCTTAAACTTACCTGGTATTTTATGCTGATTATATCTCAGGAAAGCTGGGGGAGGGGGGCAGAGGGGGTCATTCTGGCTTATCCAGGTGGGCTTGAAATCCAGTGACAAGTGTGCTTATAAGAGATAGGAGAGAAGACACGCATACGCGGAGGTGGCCATGTGACCGTGGAGGCAGAGGCTGCTGTGATGTGGCCGCAAGCCAAGAACACCCGGAGCCATCGGAAGCTGGAAGAGACGGGGAAGGACCCTCCTCTGGAGCCCTGGGAGGCAGGGGCCCTTCTGGCACCTTCATTTCGGATTTTAGGATCTAGAACCACGAGAGGATAATGTCTGGTTTTTAAGCCCCCAAATTTGTGGTAATTTGCACAGCGGCCCCAGGAAACAAATGCACCTGGGGTGAGAGATCAGCCTTAGTGAACATTTAAACAAACAGAACCAGAGCTGGGACTGTTTGTCCTTCCTACACTGGGGACATGTGGCGCTCGTCGGAGGTGGCACAGCCCGTCTCATGTGTATTGCATGGCTGTTCTGTCTTTCCCTAAACATCTCCATGGACTTTTGGGGTTTTGGAGACTCGTATTTTACAACCTCATGTGTTTGGGGTCACACCTTTGCCAACACGTTTGTGGGAAGAAGGTATGAGCCGATCAAAAGAGTAAAAAAAAAAAAAAAATCTATGGCATTATTATTCAGAGGGGATTTTCTGGTAGAGTTATGTTGGAATTTTTTCAATAAATTAATTTAACAGACTTCTAAGGGAAAGCTTTTAGATGAATAGAGATAGTACTTGAATTTAAATTCAGCCCATTAAGTCATCAATTATATTGTTGTTGCAACATCATGTATTCAATGTTAATGACACTCCCAAATAAAAAAGGAGCGACACAGGAAAGCTATTTACTTTGCTGTTTTGGGTGCGCTGAGCCAAATGCTTCATAAGATTCACCCTCAGTGGCCACAGCAGGGCGGGGCTGCTGGAGTCGAGAAGGGACAGAGTGGAAGTGAGCTCTGTGCACTCAGCAGCTCTTCTGCACGGTGACACAAGGGAAGGTGCAGCGGTCACCACCAAGTGAGGGGGATGCGACTTTCTTCCACGGGTCTCTCTTCTGTTTCCCTCTGTCCTGACTTCCGTTTCTCTAATACAGTAATTAGCTCTCCGGCTCCTGTTCCAGTTCCTTGCTCCTGATTTTATTTCCTTCCCGCTTCCTTCTTCAAATACCACCAATCCCCAAATCTTGAAGGCTGGCATTCTGCCTGGTCACAACCCCCTATTCTCTCAGGTAACCCGGACTCTTCACTGTGACCTTCAGCTCCACCTCTAGGTGTGTGTATGCATAAAAAAGGGGTGTCCCCTCGGGGCAGAATGCTGCGGCATTTTGCCCAGGAAGTTGTGTGTCCAGAAGACTGGCCTCAGTCCAAACTTATGCAGGGAAATGGGGCCCGCCCTGAGCACCGCTGGGCTCTCTTCGACCTCAAACGCCCTCTTCCCTCAGGCCTCACAGAGTGCCTTACTGAAACCCACCCTTCTCACACCCCCACCCGAGGGTCCTTTTTCGGGGGGAGCAGAACGTCTGACTTTCTCGCTTACTGAGTCACCTATGAAAACTTGAGGCCGTCTGAGTTCTTCCCGCTTCCGTGCGCTCCATGTCCTGTCCATCGTCATGCAAGTGTCATGTCTTCTACAGCCTCTTCCCCACCCGCCGAGCCCCTGCAGTCACGCCGGCGATCGCAGTGCCGGCCCTCTGCTCTGTAAACTCGCCGGCCGTTTCTCCCTCCGCCGTGTCTGCGGGTGTAGCCTCCTGTGCTCGCTGCCCCACCTTGTTGTTCCAAGCTGGCTCCCCAGGTGTCGCCCTTACTCCCCCCTACCTGGCCGTTTCAGCCACTTCCCAGCAAGGTGTCCCTTGTCGGGGAGCTACATTTGCAGCCCTTACCCACGTGGCTAGGCTGGTCCTTCGAAAGCGCAGTTTTGGTCGCAGCGCTTCCCCACCAAGTCAAGCCATCGAAGGCTCGCCGGCCGCTGATGCGGAACGCGTGCGGAATCTCGCAGCCTGTCCTCCCGGGCCGACGGATTCTGGGCTCCGTGGAGCACTACAGCCTTGCCGTCCGTGATTCGCTTTCACCAATTTTACTACAGAAACATTTGCTCTTCTTTAATCCCGCCCCGTGATTTGGGCCCCTGGTTTGATCACGTGGAGGCCCTCTATGAAGTGCCCCTTCCCAGCCCCGCAGGTCTGAATGGTACGCGCCCTCCACTGCAGGGGCTACCTGCCGCCTTGTCCCCTAAGCCCCTGCTTTACCTTCTCTGCCAGCTCTGGATTCGCACAGCCGGTCGTTGTCTCCTCCCTGTGACCTGGTCTGCCTGTGTCTGTCTCCCTCCACCTGGACCATGCATCTCCTTGAGGCCGTGACCCCAGTCAGGTCACCTCGTGGCCACCAGGGCCCTCTCCCAGTCCCTCACACAGAAGGGATTTTCAAGGAATAGGTATGGCACAGCAACGTTTTTTTTCTTACATACTTGTTGTTCATTTACTGCCTGCTTCTTACACACATTTGGGGCAGCTTCGAGGAAAGGCCGAGTGTAGGAGGGGACTGATGAATAGAAAAGTCAAAGGCAGGTAGAAGGAAAAAGAGGACCAGGGGGAGGGGATGACAGTTCAGACGCACAGGGAACCGAGAGGCCGAGCGTTTTCCATGCACCAGCAGCCCAAGGAATAAAACTGAAAGGTGGCAAGTTACTGTTTCTGCACTGTCACGTTAGAAACCACTGGAACCACGGTGCCCCTAGCTGAAGAGGCTGCAGGACGTGGCCCTTTCAGGTTACTCTACAGGTATTTAAACTTACTGCAAACTTCCATCGGGTTGCATTGAAAAACCTGAATATTGTGTATGTGTCGTAATTTTCCTTCTGCAAGATTCCAAGAAAATGTGAATGGATACAAACATTTAGGTGACACTTTAAATACAAGCACGTGCTTTTTTCTCACACTGAAAACCTTCCTAATGTTGTTAACACGATTGTTATTTGTTTTATCCCGTGTGTGTGTATATATGTATATATTTTCAACATAATAATATTATAATTAATAAAAGAGAGAGTAACTTACAATTACTTTCAGGTGTTTTTGGCCTTAGGCTATATCTCATTAGGAATATGCTATCAAAATATTGTGTTTTAGGGTTATTATAAGAATTCTTCTCTGCATGGATAAGCCACCAGCTGGATATACTTTTGGTATATTTTCAGTTCTTTTGAAAGACGCTTTTCTTTTTAAAGTTACTTTTGCTTTTCAAATTTTACAAAACATTGTATAGATTCAAAGCTATTGGGTCAGGTGCATTCAGTGAGCTCTAGCCCCTTGTCCCCTCTGCTCCCCCCACACCCCGCGAGCCTAAAAGACCAGATCCTGAGAACGCTGTTCTACAGCTCGGCGCTTTTCACTTCATCTCCCCTGAGGATCGCCTCACCGTGAAGAGGTCCCGATTTGTTTCCCAGCTACACAGTCTTCCGGCGAGTGGAAGTTCAGTCACTGCACTGCTTACGGGTCGGGGGTTGGCAACAGTCTTGGCTATTACAAGCCGTGGATGCGTCGTGGTGCCTTTTTGGCAGTGTGTCTTGGGGACCGGCTCCTAAAGGTGCACCCGCCGGTTAAAGGCGGGGTGCATGGGACATTTCGTGAGCTCCGCCAACGCTCCCTCTAGAGGGGCTGCACCATCTCCCTCCCCACAGCAGTGGGTAAGAGTGCCCATTTCACTTGCGTTGTCAAACATTTGGGTTTGTGCCAGCTGGACTGGTGAGAAACGGCATCTCAGTGCAGTTTCAATGAGTGGTTCTCTTTTATGAGCGACACTGGGCATCTTTTCCTAGGTGAGTCACTTGGGTTTCTTCACAGTAAACTGCCCCTCCACATACCCCGCCCATGGCCCCAGCAGGTGCACTGTTCTTTTTAGGAAGGGTGCGTGTTTCTGTCCCCCTTTCCCGTCTACCACCTTTGACTCTAAGGAAACGGTGGAACCCAGAGATTAACGTGACCTATCAAAACATAATCGTTACATCGACATAGCTACCATTGTTCTGTAAAGGATTTCTGCAAAGTGGAGAGTCCACGCTGTCACTTAGACCTAATGACGAATATGCCATGATGCCTGTGCCCCCTGTCAGGGACCACCAGGGCTCACAGCTGTGTTTGAACAAGTCGCGTTTGTCACTGTTGCGGTGAGGAGGCACACACACCACCGGGAACCATGGGTGTGGCACTAACAGGGTGCTGGAGAGGATTATTACAGGATTTGACTGGGGTTGGGCGACCTCGGGGGAAGGTTTGAGGGAGCCGAGAGCTTCAATGGGGATTGGACGTTGCGAGGAAGCATAGGTAATTCTGTGACTGCGTATCTTAACGGACCTTTTCTAAAGGAGGGAGGACCAGACTGAGGCTAAACTCTAGCTGGTAAGGAGACGCAGTCACTCCTGCCAGCACGACTGGGGGTGTCCGGGATTTGGTGGCCTGGACGAGGTGCGTGTCTTGGCTGTGTCCAGACATGAACATAAGTGGTTTTGTCTTGTCTGGACCCATCATGGTTACAACGTAGCCTTGTCTGATGTGACATTTTGTGAGCTCGCTTGTGTTCACCAAGAGAACCCCGAAGCCTGCGGGGCCGGCTCGCGGCAGCACTGGTGCCCCGGTGGCCATGCCAGGACAGCTCCTGGATGGTCAGCGGGCACCGGAGCGGTCTTGGGCCCCATCGCTGCCGTGACCGGTGACCTGTCTGTAGTGTTTAGTGATTGCAGTTCTGAGGAATTGAAATCCTCCGGCTGAGGTATCTATGTCACCTAATAGTGTGTGGCATCTCATCACAAGACCTTCCACCCAAGAGGTGATCAGGGCCCGGGGCTGCGGTCCTCCGTCCTCCGGCTTAGCCTAGCCACTCCCGGCAGGCCGTGCTAGAAACAATGTAGCCCTGGGGGTGCGGCTCAGGCTGAGGGAAGGCAGGTGAGGCGCAGGTGGGGGTCGGCTCTGGGGCTGGAAATTGGGAGGGCGGAGCTCCCGCCCCCCCGCCGCTTCCCCCACGTTTTCCTAAAATCCCCACTTCTCCTCGATCCCCTCATCACACGCAGGACTCTCAGGAGTGACTGGCTTTGGGTAACGTAGCTGAATAGTAACCAGGAGAACAGAGGCCCTGCCTCACTCTGGAATTAAAAATCAGGAAGCTGCCTGGGAGGAGTGTGACCACACGGTGCGGTTGTCATGTTTCCCCAAAGGACAGCTTGGCTTGATTAGAAATTTCGATGCCACATCTAAGTCTCCGGAACATCTCAAGACCTAAATGGTTCACTCTTCAGGCTTTAAAAATAACTTGTCGGTCCAAAAGAGTATACCTGTTAGGTAATTCGAAATATTAGGTAATTAGAAAATTAGACATCTGAATATCGAAAGCAAGTTTGCCACCACCTGGAAAGTTATGTCACTTTTCTGAACTTCACTATTTTCATTTGCAGGGATTTTTTCTCTTCAGTTGTGATAATGATCGAATGTGGTCATATGTTTTTGTAGCATCTGGGATACTTCCTGAAACATAGGAAATGCCCAGTAAGTCATTGTGAATTACAATGATTAATCTGAATCCTCTGCTTGAATAAAAATGTTTTGTGTCGCCCTGGCCAGTGTGGCTTAGTGGGTTGGGCATCAGCCCACAAAGCAAAAGGTCGCCGGTTGGGTCCCTGGTCAGGGCACTTGCCTGGCTTGCGGGTTCAGTCCCTGGTCGGTGTTCGTATGAGAGGCAACTGATGGAAGTTTCTCCCTCTCTCTCTCTCCCTCCCTTCTCCTTCCTCAAAATAAATAAATATATACACATTTAAAAATATTTTGTGTACCTCTAAAAATTAATATTGCCCTACTTTCCCTTCATAAGGTGGTTTTAAGTTATACTGCAAAGGTCACAAGAGACTTTGTCTGTTTTGCCTGGATGCTGTAAGTGAACAGTCATTAGGGCACAGGGGGCTTGGAACCACAGGGAAGCTGCAAGCCGCCCTCCTCCTTGCAAAAGGAGTCGCGCCCTGCCCAGCCGCCCTCAGACCGCGGGGTGGAGTGCCGGTCACTCTCGGATCCAGACTAACCTGGGCATGGTCCACTGGGGTAGGCATGTCTGAAGGAAGGGCCCACCCATGGGTGCAAGCGCCCTCCTCAGAGATGGTCCGTCTGCCCAGAGGTGCTCGCAGGTCCGCGAAGCCTCCAGGAGAGGCACAGCCCCCGCACACAGTCCTGGAGTGGACAGCGCCGCTCTGGCTCTGTGGGAACTGCCCTCAGCCTGAGAGGCCCCGCGGACAAGAGCAGACTTGCGCCTGGCAGGGAGGCGGGGAGAGACGCCGCTTTGCCAGGGAGAGCTAGGAAGTCGTGGCTGCTTGGAACTTGGCCGACCGGATCCAGCCTTTCCTGCTGGAGTAACGACTTGAACAAACCAGCCTTCTCTGTCCGGGCCCGTTCTTCCTTCCAAGGCTTTGCCCTGGCACCGTGCTTGTCACGAGCTTCCAGGATGCACTGGG
The DNA here is from genome assembly GCA_004026545.1 of Mormoops blainvillei. Taxonomy (NCBI): domain Eukaryota; kingdom Metazoa; phylum Chordata; class Mammalia; order Chiroptera; family Mormoopidae; genus Mormoops; species Mormoops blainvillei. The sequence goes on from PVJD01001662.1 coordinate 205,886, forward strand.
TTAGAACCAGTGAAACCAGGATTAAAGAAAGCCTTTCCGTGGCTTCCGCTAAGTGCTGTCCATGAAGAACCGAATCAATAATGTTTGCTGCCACTGGCGTCTGGACTGGACAGTCCCGTGCCCTTAACTAAAGCGTTGCTCACGTGGTGACCCATGGTCACATTAATTGGCTGATCACATTCCATGAACAGTTGAAAGAGGCCCATCTATACCTTTGGGACTGATGTAGAAACAGACAATGTTTTGGATGGTTTGTTTCTTTTGAAAATATGGAATGCTTTGAGGATAGAATAGTTTGTCTGGAGGCCGTGGGATGGTCTTTAATAGAATTTTTAATTAACTTGATCCTCATTAAACACTTGTCTGTGGAGCACTGTGGTTCGAAACGTGACGGTCCCCCACGCAGTCCCTCTCCTGATCCGCAGGACCTGTGAACGGGTTAGGCTGCATGACAGGGGCAGGGAGGGTTGTAGATGGAATTAAGGCTGGTAGTCACTGACCTCAGAACAGGGTGACTATCGTAGATCACCCGGTGGGCCCGGCATAATCACAAGGCCCCTCGAAAGCACAAGAAGGAGGCCGAAGAGTCTGAGTTGTGTGAGGAGATGTGAGAAAAGCCCCACTGGCCACGGCCGGCGGCGAAGAGGGAGGAAGGGGCCGTGGGCCGAGCACTGCGGGTGCTTCTAGAAGCTGGAAAGGTCAAGGAAAGGCTTTTCTTTAAGAGCTTCTGGAAGGAGTGAGCCCTTCATTTGAGTTGGTGTCAGACTTCTGTACTTCAGAACTGTAACATAACAAACTTTGCTTTTTCAAGCCACCATGTCTGTGGCATTTGTCACAGCAGCACTAAGAAATTGCTAGAAGCCTCTTCCATGTTCCAGGCTCTGTGCTGGGCCTAGAGGACAAAGGGTGGCTGAGACAAGGGTGGCCCCGCCACAGCAGACTCAGGATCTTGCGTGAGGGGACGCATGGCAGTGTGGTGACTGTGTCGCGTCCGGGTCCTCCCCTTCACCCGGGTTCCTGTCTGCTTAGGCTGGAAAAACCCGGAACTTCAGGGTGGGGAGCAGAGGTTGTTGGAAACGACCTCACCCCCTCTTACCCCAGGAAATTAATTGCATTACATAGTACAAATTTTTCCCACTAGTTCTTCCGACATCACACAGCCACAGTTTAACTCTTTCCCAACCAATGCTGTCCTCTTTTGGCCAGCTTAATTGGCTCCGGGCCAGTGCTTTGGTCGTGAGGGCCTCCCGTGCCTCCGTGCAGAAGCCCAGTCACCCAGGACAGGCAGGGCTCGGGGCCGCCGGGAGGGCCGTGATGGCCGTGGGCTCTGTGGGCTTGTCTTCCTTTGGGGCCGGAGGGCCCTTTCTTGTCGGTTTCAGGTGTCCCGCCCTCAAGTATCCGCCCTTGGCTTTGTCACCGAAGGATCAATGGCAGGAGAAGGGCGCGGCGGGGCCAGGCCGAGGGCTAAGGCAGGAAAACCAGACGTCCGGGAGGGCGGACGAGCGGGTCAGGGCACAGCCCTGCGTCAGAGCTGAGCGGAAGGCCGGGGGACGCCTGGGCCTCGCCGCGCTTGGACCCCGCTTCGGCCGCGCTGGGCAGGGCCCAGGCCCGCGGGGCAGGATGCTCCGCACACTGCTTGTTGCACAAGGGCGTGGCCGTACGGGGAGGAAAGGATGTCACTTTACTTGATGAGATCGCAGCCACCTTCCAGGCCAAGCCATCGTCTGTAACGGGGAGCCGCGGAAATCTGTCATCATTAGAAGGCTCTTGGTGCAGCAGGTGTGAGCATGCTGTCCCCATAGTGACGTGCCTTTCCCAGTCATTTCATCGCCATTGCCACAAAGTCTCAGTTACAGCGGTGGCTTCTCATGACCCTGTTACCTGGCTGTCACTGCCTCATGGTGTGGGAACAGGTGGCGTCCACCAGCATGCTGAGTCGAGGGTTGGCCCATCCCGCCGCGCTTTTTAAATGTTTACGTGGGGAGAGGACCTGCTGTCCCAGCGAGGGCTTCACGCGTCACGCCTGAGCCACGTGGGAGGCAGTCCCTGGGTGGCTGAGGTCCCCACAATCGACCACTGCTCTTTGAAATCACACTCGGACCTTCCTTCCAGCAGAGGCCTCCAACCCGTGGCCTGGGAATGGATGGCAGTGAATGCGACCCAACACGAAATCGCAAATTTACTTAAAACACGATGAGATTTTTTTTGTGTGATTATGCGTCACAGTATATTTAACGTGTGGCCCAAGACAACTCTTCTTTTTCCAGTGTGGCCCAGAGACACCAAAAGGCTGGACACCCCTAATACCTTGTGTTGTGTAGGATGAGGTAATTTTTTCTTTCAATGTTCCCAATTTTTAAAAGGTTTCTTCTTTTACAGTCTTGTAACCTGGTTAACTTGGGTTGCTAGTGCGTCATGCGTTTTCTTTTTTGTTTTTGTTTTTTTTTATTCTAGACGCCTCTCTTTTTGTCTTTCTGCTCACAACCTGATTATGCTACCCATTCGCCGTTGCTGCCCCATGGCTCTGTGCCTGGCCCGTCCACCAGAAGTGACGCAGCCGCCGTCCTCCGGGAGCTCACGTTCGAGCAGGGGAAGGGAAGGGCAAGTGAGCAATCAGTCAGGTCACTTCAGACAGCCTTGGGGGCTCGCCGTAAACCAGTCAGGACGGGGCGGACAACCCGGCGGCAGGGAGGCGGTCCGGGAGGCCTCGCCACTCCCGGAGGCGGCGCCAAGGGCTGCCCGGCGGAGAGCTGGGGCCAGCGGCCAGCAGGCCTCCCCGCCGCGCCCCCGCCCGCTGCCCAGACCCGGAGGTGAGGGGTCACGCCCACGAAGCTCACCCCACAGGGCCCAGCCAGCGTGCCCCATCCTGCCCCTCACAGAGAAGGGGGTCTGGCCCAGCCAGCAAGGGAATTCAGGGCCGCAGGATGGCGATGGATGAAAACTACCCCCTACATATTTTTATATAAATTATCAAGGTATGTTCAGCACAGTAGCTTCTGAGGAAGGAAGCGCTTGAACTCCCAGAAGGTGGCTTCACTTTCCCATGGTGTTTGTACATAGGGACAGTCTCTTTCAAAGCCTTCTTTTATGAACTCTGCTTAAGACTCACCCTCTGCAGGAAGCTCCCGGGACAGGCGGCAAGTACGACAGATGCTGCTCTCAGTGAAGTCTTGACTTAGGGCTGAAATTAGTCGGGATGTTTGGTGACGCTCAGTGTAGCCCCCCGTGGGGCCGGAATGAGAAAAATGTCACGATCCCATCATACGCCCACAGTAACTGAAGCATTAATTTACCAAATAACAGGTTCTTTATATGTTGCCCAGAGATTGCACTGTCAGAACAGCGAGAGCCTGCGATATGAAAAGGAACAATCTTTTCAGGTAATGTAGGGAGGAATCTAATTTTGTAACACTTGATAGAGCAAGAGGCTAGAAATTGAGATGGAGGGAATGGTGTTTTCTGCTTAAAGAGCAGGAATTGCATGTACAGAGAAAATATCTCTGGCTCCCCTTTTTATCTTTCATTTTTAACACTTAAAAGTGTAAAAACTTAAAATGTAAGGAGAATGTATTAAAATCCTGTTAAAAGCAGGGTAGAACACAGCAAAGGTGATTTAATGGTAGAGGTTGAATTTAGCGTTGTTTTTCCTAAGCAGCTCACAAAAATTGTCACTGAGTAAAAATTAAATGAATATATAGAAGGCAATTCTTCCTCAACAGAGGGAAAAGCTGAAGTTATTTTTAAAGAAAATAGTACTTAGGTTCTGTCTTAGCTATCTGTTGCTGTATAACAAATCGCCCCAAACTTAATGGATTTAAATAACAAACATTTGTCATCTCAAAGTTTCTGTAGCTTAAGAGTCCAGTGCCGCTTAGCTGCTCACCTGCCTCTCTGCTTCCCACTTGGCTGAGGACCTGGGGCTATGGTCTCATCTGAAGCGGGACTGGGGGAGGGTGACCCCCAAGCTCATCGGTGTGGCTGCTGGCAGGATTCACTTTCTTGCTGGCTGCCGGCCGGGGGCCGCCCTCAGTTCTGCCCTGTGGCCCTCTCCACGGGACAACTCACGACATGGTGAGTGGTGTCCCTCAGAGCGAGCATGAGAAGCCAAGAGGGGCCCTGGCCGGGGGGCTCGGCCAGTTGGAGCGTCGTCCTGGGCACCGGAGGGCGTGGGTTCCATTCCCGGTCCAGGCACGTACCCGGGTTGTGGTTCTGACCCTCGTTGGGGGCGTGTGCGGGAGGCAGCTGATGAACGTTACTCGCCCATATCAGTGTTTCTCTCCCCCTCTCTCTTTCCCTTCCTCTCTCTCTAAAATCTGGAAACATATCTTCAGGTAAGGATTTAAAAAAATAAAATAGAAAGCGAAAGAGCGTGGAAGCCGAAGGCAACCTCTTCACACCCTCATCTCAGAAGCGACATCCTGTGCCTCCTGTTGTTTTATGTTTACCAGAACTTTCCAAATCCCGGTCCGTTCACATTGCTGAAGCAGAGAAATTTGCAGTGAGCTCGTGTCACTTTATGGTATGCCCAGAAGGATGTTTTGGGCAAAAACATGTTTTTGAGAGTTAAGAAAGAGGGAAGAAGGGAGGGCTGGGTGTTTGAGGGATTGTAGGCTGACTGCCAGATCTCATGACACTTTGAATACGTCTTTATAATGGGTCACTTCAAACAGCAAGTGTTGTCCCCTAGCAAGCTCTCCACCGGGCACCGTGAGGCCACACGCTGGCCCTACCTCGTCCGCGGAGACCCTCGCGTTCATTGTGCTTTGTACGCCTTGTCCTCCGCTCTTGTTGTTCTTACAAGAGGAAGTAACCCAGGAGCACACGCCGGAGTTTTGAATTTCAGCTTACACACTCAGGTGATCTAGAAAAGTTACACTGCTTAATTTCTCTAAATGCATTTCTGTCATTCTCAGTCTCGGTCAGTTTGGTTCTCATACCGCTTTTCCTTCAACTGCACCTAAGTTCCAGGGGAGCGTGGTGTGGGTGTGTGTTTTCCTAGCGATTAGGGAGCAGAGTATTTGTCTTTGACCTGATATGTCTGTCCTTGCACTCCTGACATGACAAGGTCGCTGCGCTGATGTGTCCCCGGGGAGTGGTGGGTGGGTCACCACTGTCCGTTGGTAAGGCTCCTTCAGGACGAGGTTGTCCCATGAGAGGGAAGCCACAGGAGACCCTCCTGCTGCTCTTGAACCGCCGACACTCAGGGGAGCCCGGAGTCCCCACCGTCCCAGGGCCCCTCAGGACGCGGGGCAGGGTCTGCCCCGCTGTGTGATTACTGTGTGCTGAGTGCACGAGACAGTGTATGAGTGTGGACACGAGTGCGAAAACGTGTGCCTGTGAGTGTGAGGTAGGTGTGAGTGACACTGGCTGACATCAAAGGGCACTTCCTTGCCACACACGCAGGAGTCACGAAGTCTCCAATCCTAACTGGAGTTTGACACAGATAAATGGAGGCGGACCAGGAAGAGTTCTGGGAGTGTTAAGAACTTGAGGGTAAAGAGGGAAACTTGTGCGTGGCCCACTTAGGCAGAGAGAAGCCAGAGACTACTGACGGCACAACCTCTCCCATGTGCGTGTGGGTGTGTGGTGGCAGGGACACGACTGAGGCTGACGATGAAGAGGTCCAGGAGGGCGGCCCGTGGTGTTCCCAGGCCTTGGTGTGCTTTGACCGAGGCTGCTGACCCTGGCCGCAGGCCCCATACCACGTTGCTGCCCTTGACTGAGAACTTGACATTGAGGGGAGGGGGCTGGGAGATTTGTGACCCAGCACAGGGCCTGCAAATGGGTCCACATTCCCCAGGTTGCAGCCATCTGAGAGACCTTGGGTGGGAGAACCACCTGTTCCTCATTGTACACAAGATGTGACCCTTCAGACTCTCAAATATGCCAAATACAACGTCACAACCACGTTGTAACCTAAATGCCACCATCAGAATCCGAACTTGGATTCTGGAGGAAGAACAAAATAACACACTTAACGTCGACAGCGCCGTGTTCAGATTGTGTGTGCGTTGTGACCTTCCCGGTACGTTAGGGGGCCGCAGCGTGTCATCCCTGTAGACATTGTGCTCACCCAGGGGCAGAATCAGCGCTTTCAGCGCCTCACCGCACCGCGTCCTCCAACGCGGTAGGCGGCGCACCACCGTGGGGCGCGCACTCACACTGCCGGCCGGGCCCCGGAGCCAGACAGGGGCAGCAACCTGCCCGTTCTTCCTGTGGGAAGGGGGGCTGGGAGCTGACTGGGAGGGCCTGATTGAACACCTGCTTTTCCCACCTGAGCCCCGCCCACAGCGAGGCCACCTGCTGCTGTGAATACCACCATCTGCACGCCCTTCGCCTTCTGCTGCTGGGTCTGAGCCTTGCGAGGGTAGGGACTTGAGCACAGTAGGCAATTAATAGTTTTTGCTTTGAACAAATAATTACATATAAAGGAATTAAATAATGTGAGGGATTAAGTATAAAATACAAGTGGTTTTATGTTGAGGTGCTAAGTTTTTTGTTTTTTCTTCTTTAAGTGCTCATTCTGTAAGAACCTGGTATTTGTAAAGATAATAAATGGCTTAGTTGCTAGGAATGCAAATTCATGGCTGACCGCAGACAGCGGTGTACTTCTGACAAATCACATTTGCTCCAACGACAGTGGTTTAGTGTTATGAATTATTTCATTTCTCCTTCAACATGGAAAATAATTCAGATCTCATCTTCGAAAATGTCAAGTGTGGTATTGAACCGTTTTTTTTGGTTTCTCTGCTGCTGCCGCCCCACTGGCTTCACGCTCCCTGGTGGGTCCTCTCCCTCCCCCACAGCAGCCCGAGAGCTCACGAGCCTTCGAAACAGCCTCCCCAACACTTCTGGGAAGTACTTAAGAGATGTGATAGAGGGGGAGCGACAAGTCAGCTGTCCCCACCGTCTGCATATTTGGAAGCACCACTCCATTATTCATTGAGTGAGAAGAGTGCCCCAGGAAGGCCGGGAGTAGCGAGAGCGTGGGGGACGCAGGGGCGTGGCCAGCCTCCCAGAGGCTGAGACATGGGGCAAGTTTGCGGCGAGTGCTGCGCAGAGGCACATGATTCATCCTTATACCAACCCCGCGACGTGCCGCTCAGCCCCGTTTACAGCTCAAAGAACTGAGTCTCAGACAAGTAACGTATCTTCCTTGAGGTTTTACAATTCGCCCGAATGTGCATGCAGCAATTTTGGGTTTAGAACATACATGTGCGCCCTGGCTGGTGTGGCTCAGTGGGTTGAGTGCCAGCCGCAACCAAAGAGTCATGGGTTTGATTCTCAGGCAGGCCACATGCCTGGGTTGTGGGTCAGATCCCCAGTTGGGGGCGTGCTAGAGGCAACCACACGTCGATGTTTCTGTCCCTCTGTCCTTCCCTTCCCCTCTCTCTAAAAATAAATAAATAAAATCTTTAACAAGAAAGTAAGGGTTTTTATTTAAAAAAAAATACACGTGCTCTTCACCACTGCACAGCACTGTCCCGTGAAGCGTGGGGGTTGGTTTGAACATTGTATCCATTTTGCCTTTTACACCACAGGGGGTGTGCCTTTTAAATAGTGGCAATATGTCCTGCACCCATCTTCAAAATCTTGAGTTATGACAAATTATTATGTTGCTGCAGAAAGAAGCTCCATGTTTATTATGTGATGTCACATACCCACTGTCGCACAGTCTCTTTCAGGGGAGAACTCAGGCTAGAAAGTTGGGCCTGGGGGACACGCCCACATCCAGGCTCCGCCTCTGTGACCCTGGGAGAGGGCAGCATGCTCCATTCACGTCATCCTCCGCAGAAGCGGCTGCCTGGCCCGAGCTTCGGTGTTGCGTCCGTATTATTCCTCTGCTAAAGAGACTTTCCCAGACAACCATGGCTCTTTAACTCCTCCTTGAATATGCTGCCAGGAGGAGTTTACATTCCCTGAAGAGTAGGTCTGCACCCTTCGGCTTGTCCCGTCAGGAGACTGAGGGCCCAGCTGGTGACTAATTCATCCCCAGTTTGAAATTTAATCGTGTACAGCCTCTGCACAGGCGGGTGAAACACCTGATTCCTCATGTCTTTTCCTGCTTTCCCGGGGCAGGTCCAAATCATATCAAGTATCTTTTGCCCATCTCCAAATGGGGCATTACTGGAAGCCTTTCTGAAATCCTTGCTGGGAAGTAGGTGGGTGTCGAAATAGAAATGTGAGTCCGTTAACACTGGGCTCGCTGCGTCATGCTCATCCTGCCCTCCGCTTTGTGATGGGATGAACCCCCCGGGCAGCATCGGCCTTCTGGGTCTTCACGCCCCAGACGCAGCGGGGGTGGCCAGCTACAGCACAAGGGCCGCATGGGGCCCACTGCCTGTTTTTGTACATAAGCTTTTATGCGAAAGACGGCCACACTCGTGTGTTTATGCATTGTCGGTGGCTGTCCTTGTGTTAGATGGCGGAGTTGAGGAGTGGCGACAGAGAGCTTCTCTAGAGCCTGCAAGTCCCCACTGTTGACTCTGTGTGCCTTCCTAGAAAAAGTTTGCCGACCCCTGAAATAAAATGTAAAAGCTGGGTCACGTAGAAATTCACGTCTCAAGGTAATTTCAGCTGACCTGATGATGAAACAACAGGGCGCCTTTCGGGGGTGGCGGGACCTGCGGGCTTGCGTGAACACCTCCGGTGAGAGCACTTGAGTTCACTCCTGGGTGGGGAACCCGTCCTGGCTCCAGGGCAAGGGTGGCCCCCACTGCACCTGCTCTCCCTGGATAGACACCCAGGGCCTCGGGAAGCCCTTCCCCTCCCGGGCATAGCTTCGCGGCTTTCGTGCCTCTCAGCGAGGGAGCGAGGGGCGGGGGGCAAAACAGAAGTGGGCTTCTCTGTAATGGGCTGTTTTGTGGGGGACGTGGTCTAAGAGCTCTCTGTAGGCCTGACCTGTGTTATTTCCCAAAAGCACTGGTCCAGGGACCTATTTAGACCACAGACTCTCTACCACCTTCCCCAGCCTACCCTCATTTAGATTTTTGGAGTCATTTTGTTAAATTATGAATTTATTATAACTTTCAACCCAAATTAGGAGTGTGGGAGAGAATTACGATCCATTTGTATCCTGCCACTTGAGGGAGAGCATTTGACAGTATCGGTACTGAAGCCACAGGAAGAGGACAGTGAGGAGTTAAAGAAGCACCATACACAATTAGGATAAATCTATTTTTTAAAATACTTGTGTTAGTCACATAACTTTCTTCATGTCCACTTTGTAGTTAACTGAGCTCATAAAAAAGTCACCAAGTTGAGAGAAATCTGTATTAAAATGAATTTTCAGTATGGATTGAATGCAAGAACCCATGAAGATTTATTGCTATTGTTTCAAACATCATTGAAATTAGACTTAATTATCTGTGCAATTTGCTGAAAATAGCATTTCTGATCAAGTCATGTTATTAATTTTAAAATAGAAATGTACCAAGCTGCTTTCTAAAAATTCCCCCAAAACATAATTGCTAAATTGCCTGTTTGAAATAGTCCCTCTTCGTAAGTGAAACTGGAAAAAAAATCCTTTTTGTGTTTGCTTTTTCTTTCAACCATGACAATTTTGAGTGGCCAGATGGGTTCATGTGAACACCCAAGATATTCTTGTGAGAGGAAAAAGGTGAAAGTTTCACTCTTCAGGAAGTTCTAGACTTTGAAAGGACATAGGCTAATGGCTTTTTATTACTGAGCTCTTCCATGGGGAAAAGTAATCTGGTATTTTTCCAGAAAATGACTCTGTCTACACTGCATAGAGATAAGCTAAAATTTGTCAAGTTAATGAACTTGGATATTTCAAGTGCAAGATCATACTCACCAGATAGATACTTGCCCATCTCCCATGCCAACCCGGCTTCACGGAGGATTTAGTTTGGTGCCATTACTGTGTGAGTGGCAGTCCTAGTAAATGCCAATGGGAAGCCAAGTCCCAGTGCATCTGCATCTTGTTGAATTCTCCTGAGGTCCCCAGGTGACAGTGTGATCCTTTTCTCCTTTGCTCTGAAGTGTTCTCTGCTCATTTAGAGCACAGCCCATTCCAGACCCACCTCTGCGGTGTCTCTTTAGCCGGTGCTCTGCGCACGGAGGTGATTCAGCCAGGTAACTAACGCTGGCACGGAGCGATCAGCGCGTGTGGGCAACACAGCCTAAATAATTCAGAAGGAAACACCAATGTATCTGGCATATTTAGATCCAGCTTGCACCTCGTTCGCCCCTGCAGCTGTCTCCTAGACTCCGGGCTGGCGTGGAGGTTGTGAGTAACCGGAGTATCACTCGCACCCTGAAAGCCCGCATTTGCAAATCACATCATCATTTTATTCTTAAGAAAATGCTGCATTATTTTGTTTTGACATATTTTATGTTCAGGGAGGAGGGCAGTTTGTCTAATAGACTCACCTCAGCGCGCCGACGACTGTGAGATTGTCACACCGCGTCCGTAATTTAGGCTGTGTCACTACAGGTACCGGAGGAGAAGTCGTGCTTCCAGACTCACCTGCTGGTGGGTTTGTTTTGTGTTTAGTGAGGACGCGTCTAGCCTGCAGAAGTAGTCAAATGCCTAAAACCTCACTGGCTGACGGAGTCATGCGGGAAAGCCAGGAGGCGGGGACTGGCCTGGCTGGTGTTTACGAGGCCTGTGACACCCAGTGCAGTTGACGATGGGGGGGCGGGGTGTCTCCTCTCCAAGCCGGCGACCTTCTGGACCAGTGCTTTCTAACCTGAAGGTGCAGACTCACCTGGTGGACTTGCTCAAACACAGGTGGCCGGGCCCCACGCCCAGAGTTTTGGATGCACTGCACGTCTGGCAAGGTCCTCAGGATGCCGGCCACCTGCTGAGAGCCACAGGGCTGGACAAACAGCGGGGGGTCCTCAGGCAGAGACAGCTGGACTTCCTTTAAGAGTAAGTCAAGCCAAGTAGGGAAAGGGCAGTTGCTCCGTGTGCCCAGTTCGGGGTGGGGGGGTTGTGGCTGACTGGTAGCCGGGGAACAGACATGGGACCTCGGACGATGGGAAAGACTGAAGGACTGGCATGCAGTCGATACGCGTACAAGGAGCGACAGCAAAAGACCACCTAGTGGGAGATTTCCTGCGATAGGAGAGGGCCAGCGTATGCCCAGAAGCACTGGTGTCTGTTGTGAAGGTTGATGTTTAATAAGAAGTGTTTCTGAACTGGACTGAAATTCTCACACTCCCCCGACTTCCGCCCCCATGGTCCCTACATCAGCTCAACACCAGAGATGCCCAATAGCCTTGTTTGGGCCCTTAGGATCTGATCGTGGTCCGTGGGCTCGGGGCGAGGTGGCATCACTGAGGCCCTCTTAGAAAAGCAGACTCTCAGGACACCCCCCCCCAACGTCACTTGAATCGAACAAGACCCCCAGGTGATGTCCTCGACAGCAGAGTTGGGGCAGTGCAGCTGAGGGCAGAGCTGCGGGGTCTTCTGTGATGTCCGACTCACCTGGGCTGCTTCTCACGTGCAGGTTCCAGGGCCCCCGAGCTACCTGGCGGCTCAGGACGTCCCGGAAGGGGCCGGAATCTCTGCTTAACAAGAGGGCCAGCTGAGGAAAGTTGGGGGGAAACTCCTTTAAGGTGGGAGCTGCTTCTGTGCTTGGGGGAAGTCAAGGTCAAGGTGGGGACAGGAGGCAGCCCCCAGGGCACAGGGCAGGCGGGGATAAAGGTGAGAACAGGTAGGAATTTGTATAAAAGAGGATGGAAAGCTGTGACCACAGAGCCCTCAGGACGCCTTGACCGTGGTAGGAGAGGAGACCCTACATCCCCCAGCCCAGCCGTTCAAACGGGTGGTGGCTGGGGGAGAACTTCTGCCCCACAGAAGATAGGAAGTGATGTCTGGGGACATTTTTGGTTGTTACAAGTCGCGGTGCTGCTGGCGTCTGGCGGGTAGAAGCCAAGGCTGCTGCCGCCCATCCCACTCACACAGGGCGCCCCCAGCAGAGAGTCCTCCAGCCTGCGTCTCAGGAGGCTGGACTTGGGGGCCCCCATCGAGAGCAGAGCTTCTCAAAGTGTGGCCTGGGCTGCATGCCAGCATCGCCTGGGAACTCGGGGGCCTGTCAGGCATGCAGGCTCGGGGGCGTATCCCGTAGTCACTGCGTCGGGCCGGCGCCCATTTTAGCAGACACGCCGCGGGAGTCTGGCGCAGGCCGCCGCCTGAGGACAACCAGAGAGAGCAGCGTGTGGCTAACAGGGCTGTGCGCACAACCTGTCTGCCAAATGGAAGGTGGTTCTAGAAGCTCCTGACACTTGAGGCTGTCTGGGTTCAGCGCACATCCCAGCTACTGATGCCGCAGGTCAGTGTTTCTGAAAGAGCGGGCCCTGCGTCGGGGGCTTCCCGGGGAGCCCCGCCCAGCTGCAGCCTCCTGGGCCCCGCCTCGCCTCCCAGCTTGGGAAACGTCGCCTTCCTTGCCCTTCTCACTAAAATGAAGGTCACTGCCTCCTCTACTTCCTTCCCCATCTGCACATGACTTTACGTTTTCCCTTTTAAAGCGGTACTTGATATTCGATTTAACCTGGTTTCATGGGTATGTCCTGGCGGGCATACACACCTTCGGGGCCGTGGGACTTGACGTTTGTCTGCCCACCGCCTGCCGCCGTGCGGGAGCAGAGCTGGCGCCCTGCAGGAGGCGCTGCACGCAGTCGTTGGGACTCAGTGCTGCCGCTGTCTTATCTGTTCCCCCCAACGCGAGAGGCCTGACTTGGGCTTCCGGGCAAGAAAACTCTGTTCTGCTGAAAAAGGAGAGATTCCCACCTTTCCTCACGCCCAGGCACACACAGGATGGAGCTGTCCTGTAGCTCAGGGACAACAGAGCCCTGACCCAGCCACTAGGAGGCTAGAAGTCATGGAAGGGGGTCCACCTTGTCAGTCCCCCGAGGGCTGGTTGGGTCCGTGTGTCCTGGAGTGACCACGTGTCCCAGCACACCAGTTAGGAAGCCTCTCTCCTGGGTGGCTGTCAGTCCTCTCGTCTCTGCTTCCTGTGACAATCGCACGTGTTTGAAGAGCATGTGTTTGCTGGGGAGGATGTCACTTACTGAGGGTACTCACCTGCATGCCAGTCACCCGGGATTTCCCCAGCGACGCTGCCACATTTGGGTTGTTCTGGGTTGCTCCGGCCATAGGGCTTTTCCTAACTTTTAAATTTAATTAGCGATTGTTTATTGAGCACCTTTTGTATTCAGCGCTGTCACAGACCAGTCACGTCACGTGGCTCCGAAGCGATGCAGTGGCGGTGGTCTCTCTGTCCCACTAGCGAGAACCAAAACTCAGAGACGCGGGGGCGCTTAGCTAAGGTTACGGCCACCGGCACAGCAGGGTGTTGACTGTCCCATGTCCCCAGGGGAGTGCGCAGCCAGCTGGAAGCCGGTTGGCTGGAGAGAAGATGCAGTGTCTGCCCGTGACCCCTTCAGCACATTGTCAACCCCCAGGACACACCCAGTCCTTTTTGGTAGATGTTACAGGCAGCCTCCTGCCTGCGTGGCACTATTCTAGGATGAAAGAGCACAGAACAGAACTTGAGTATTTTATCAGGTAGAAGATCTGTCAATCCATGTTCCAGTTTTAATCTGAATATTTTGAAAATTTGAAGCCTCAATGCAAAACAGTTATATTTCCAGCCAAAATGAAGATGGTATTGGGGAACATAGTTATTTTCATGTAAGTTCGTGGCCGTGCAGCGAAGAGAGGGCCAAATCGGTCTGCCCCTGACTCTGGGCACACAGCTGCACCACACTTGGCTTCCTTTGCAGTTGGGGGGCGTTGCCACGTCACCAAGTTCTGGCCAACTGACCATAAGCAGGTGACACATAGCACTTCTGGGCTTACCCGTATGAGGTCCCCATGGTGGTTTGCTCATCCTGCCCCCTCTGCCCCTGGGCCAGGTGGTTTTGGATGGCAAAGGTTGAGGACGGCCGAGCCCCCCGATGGAAGAAGGGAGGGAGCTTCCTGCCCACCCCGAACGCCTGCTCTGGGCTCCTCACCATAGGGCGGCCTGCAGGGGAAGCCCACAGCGTGTCCTGGGCAGAAGCGGGCCCGTGGCCTGTGGCCGGGCTCTGCTCCATTCGCTCTGAGGCCTTGGGCAAGCCATTAGCCCCTGTGGACTCGACATGCTCTCTCCCTTGCCGAGTGGTGGCACTGTTCCAACTCAGACCCCGAAACAGTGAGCACAGGAAGCTGCAGACTCTGGGGCCGGCTTAGGGGTCAGACCTGTGCTTAGGGGTCAGATCAGGCATTTAGCTGATCAAGCTTTGAAACACTTTTGATCTACAACATTTAAAAGCCAGGGGGTTTCGCACACGGATTCCTGCGTGACAACAACTGCCGGAGTGGTTCCAGGGGCTTCAGTGGACAGTCTCCACCCATCCCCACAGCTGGGCCACTTCATTTAGGGTTACTGGCTGACCCTTATGGTACATGCCCTTCCAACTCTCATATTATGCTCTAGATGCTTTGTTATTAATACAGTAGCTTAGAATGTATAAAATATCAGCTACATTAATAAAAATGAAAGCTGGAATTACACGTGCAGGATCTGGGTCAGCTAATTGAGTTGAACGATATGCACCAGATATGTGATCAGCTGATAGTTGAATATGTCCCAGTAACAGCCAAAAATGATGGCAGGAGATTCTGATTTAGAGGGAAGACTAAGAAGGGCGGGGGATCCCCAGTTGCTGGCATTCTGTGGCCCTGGGTGCTTGGCTCCGGGGGCTTTGTTGACCGAAGCCCATGACCACGGGGCTTAGACCATTGGAGAGAATTTAATCCTGTCCGGTGCCTGGGAAGGCAAGAAGCCCAGACAGATGTTCTGTCCTCAGCACTTCCTCTGATCAGAACCTTGTCCCATTTCTGCCACACCAAGGAGCGAGGGGCCATCACCGATGCACACACTGGGTTCAGGCGAAGACACGCAAACCCACCTGCCCCGGTCTTCGCATAAGGCCCACAAGCGGACGGCGCCCGCTTACCCCTCAAGAACCAGTGCCCTCCAGGCAGCACCCCCCGTTCCCGGGGAAGCGTCTGGGCCTCCTCCGAAGAAGGAGAACACGGCTGGCCCAATGCTTGCAGCCCGAGAGGCAAGAGAAGAAGAAACTTTGAGAAATGACCCCCTGAGAACGCATCATGTTTTCCTCAGAGCGGAGCCATAACCACCGTGGTCCCACATCACTGACGTGGCAGGAATTGTACTTGCCACTTGGGACAGAGTTAGAGGCTTGGCTGTGTCAAGGCAAAGGCTCCCAAGGCAGCAAAGAAGAGGTAACCATGGGTATATGGGGCGTCATCGAATGCATTCGCAGCAGTTTATTTCCATTCAACTTGAAAGATCGATAGTCATTCATTCTACCTTATTTGGAAATAGTTCGTGTTTCATATTTTTATCATGGCAATGAATGCAGTAAGCCCCTCAGTAGGAACATGGGAAAGACTTCTTGTTGCCGATAAATGTTTAGGGTGGCCCGTGGTCGTCAGGCACGAGTCCCGTGTGTGAGCTGGAGCGGGTGTTCTATCGCCTGCCCGTGGGGCAGGGAGGCGGGGCCGCCGCGTGTCGCCCCGGCAGAGCAAGAACCGCCCCGGGCCGAGCGCGGAGGACGGGCCCAGCCGGCTGACTCAGCGGCAGGCAGAATAATCCCCCTTTTATGCTCTGTGCCGGGCAGTCTGTGGAAAACATGCTTTGCAAACAGGGCTTTTCATAGAAGAGTCCGCGGCAGAGGTCAGGAGAAGGTCACAGAGGTGTCTAAGTTTGGAAAATAAGAACCACGAGCACAGGCTAAGGCAGTTTTTTTGATGTGTGGTCCCCGGGCCAGCGGCGTCAGCCTGGGAGCTTCTTAGAAACCCAAGCTCACTCCAAATGTCCCGAATCAAAAAGGCCGAGGGTGAGACCCAGCATTCAGTATTCCAGCAAGTTCTCCAACTCCCCCGATGCAGTCTTGTGAGTGAAACCCAGGGGTAGGGACCCAGAGCTCATCAACAGGGAGAAGGGGAGGCTGAGGGAGACATCCTACCTTTTCAGCCCCGCTCAGCAGTGAGCAACTTGCTTCTTCTGCTTTCACGTGATACAAGCATCTTTACACGCTGTGACCCCTCCGAAATGTCTCTGTGTCTCTACCTCAGACTTCTCTGTCCGCCATCTCCCCCTCTTTTTTCCTTCCAGGCCCCTCACCAACTAGTGTGGCCATTCACAGCCGCCTGTGAGCTCACCGATAGTCTAACGTCAGGAAGCTTCTCTTGCACCCCAAGAGCAATGAGCAGGTGCGCTGCCCAAAGCCCTGCCCGTTGGGAGCGTTTTCCGTCACCAGCATCTTTCAAAGATGCCCCTGATTATGGTCACACCTCCCCATACCCAGCTGAGAGCACACACCCAGCTCATCCTCGTGGTCACGCGGAATCGACCCCCGCAGCCGCAGGCCTGACCTGAGGAGCAGGTGCTGCTGTGACACCGTCTGGGCCACCTGCCGTGCGACTCGCCTGTGCCCCCTGGACTCCTCTGGTATGAACCTTGCTGGGCCTGCTTGGACTCAGTGGGTCTGAAGGACCCCGGCTGCCCCCAGGCACTCTGGTCATGTGTCGCACGGGGCACATGGCCGGGCAGTCCGTTCCTACCGGAGTCCCACAGAATGTCAGGAGTCATTTGTCGAAAGATGCGTGCCCCCCCCAACCCACTGCCGGTGGCAGACCCCCCTCCAGAGCTCCAAGGGACTACCTCGTGACTCTCCCGCTGGGTTCGCCCCCAATGCCACGGGGTGTCTGTTCAGTGACGCCCCCTGGAGGTGTGATGAACCTTTACAGCCAGCCAACTTTAAGATTATCCTTGATAACGTGAGCGGGCCTCGTCCGGTCAGCTGATTGATGGCCCAGGAAGTCCAGCCCATGGCTCCTGGTGGCCTCCCACGCCTGTGCCTGCTGGTGGAGTGGGTCCCCCTGGACTTAGGGCTGCAGGCGCGGTGAGTCACGGCTCTTCATCCCACGCCAGAGCTGGAAAGCCGAGCGTGTGCGGGAGGAAACACGGAATTTCGAGAGTTACTGGCTGTCATGTGTACGGATGCCTAACGATAAAAAAATCCTCATTGAATCTTCCGTCTTAGTTATTTTAAATATATCTTCTCAAAGCTCATTTTCTACGTCACAGGGTGGTTCTACCACAGCAGAAGAATATAATAGAATTGTAGTTCTCACACTTAAAAATAGATAAAGTTTATTAAATAAAAATGAGCTGTTATAAAGCAGATGTTACTCTAGGCATGGAGTTTCTCATAACTTACCTTTGAATATAAATAAAGAGTCCCTTCCTTAATCCCATTTTCGAACATTTAATAAATCATTAATTAAAATCATGGTACGCTAACCAGTAACATTTTCCTTTCATTTTTGTAAATTTTTTTTTTACCCTAAAGGGACTCCAAAATGAATGGAAACGGGGCCGGGCCTGTCTGCACTAGCTCTCTCGCCGTCCGCAGCCGCGGGCCCTGGTGCTGTGGGGAAAGAGGTTTGACTTGTTCCTGCAGCTTCAGCCCTGACGGGGCTTTAGACCGGACATGGCCCAGTCTGGGTTCTTGTAGAGACTGATTTTTCTCTCAAAATAATAATGCCTCCCAAGCTCAGAAACTCTCTCCTCTGCTCGAGTGGCAAGTCTGTGCGTCAGGAAGGAAGGATGCGTGGAAGGGGTTGAAGTCCACTGTCCAGGGGTAGCGCACGTAGTCCCCTTGCCACAGAGATAGAGGTTCTGTGGCTCGAGCCAGACTGTGGGCCTCGGGAGTGACCTATCTGAGGGACCCCAAACAGGAACGTTGGTTACACTGTGGACTTAAATCAAAATGGAGACGGCTTGACCAGGGTCCCCCCGATGCTCCAAGGCAGGGGAGCACTGATGTGTGTCTTTCAGCTTCATTCTCAGGAGTTGGAGTCGGGGCCCCTGCCTCCCCTACTTCCCTGCCCCCCCCCAGAACTGACAGTCCTCTTGGAGTGATGCCAGAGCCACATAAAACAGCAAAGCGAAAAGCCGACCCAGTCCGTGCTGGGCAGAGTGTCCCCTGAGAAAGAGGGACGGGAGTGTGGCCTGAGGGGCTGAAGTGGGGTGCGCAATGCCAGGGCGGTGGCTGGAGCCGATCCCAGCTGGACCACTTATGAGTGGTGGCCTTGTGCATGGTACCTGTCCTCTTTGTGCCTCAGTTTCCTCAACTGTGAAGGAAGGTGATTACCAGTGAGGGCTGAACTAGTTCTGCACGCGAAGAACCTGGAAGGGCGTGGGGCTCACAGCAGGTGCCGCGGCATCCCTGGCTGGGCGGAAGACCCCTTTCCCGATCAGCAGGGCTTGTAGGAATTCACGGGCCTGAGCGCTGCTGTCCGTCGGGCGGAGCACAGAAGGCTTCATGGAGGAGGGAGGACCCGAGCTGAGCCTCGGCAGGTGGTGAGAGTGCTGGATGGAGAACACAAGGGAAAGCGCCTGGTAGGAAAAGCTGCGAGAGCCAAGGCCGGGGGCTTGTTTAGGGGGCAGGCTTGGGGGGCAGCCCCCAGCACTGTGCAGTCGCTCACCCCTGATGGTCCGGGCAGATCCTGAGGACGGTCTCAGAAGGCTGCCAACCTTGCCAGTGCACGGCGAGGCCAGCCGGCTCGCCCGTCAGCTGGGGCAGAGGCCGGTCTGCGGGGACTGAGGGACACGGAGGGCGAGGCTGGAGCAGGAAGGGGTGGGAGGAGGGGAAGGAGGGTTTTATCGAGGTGCCGTCCTGAGGGCGGAGCGATGGCACGACCCCAGTTGGGTTCGGTCCGCGCCGGGCAACTCCGAGGGCACCGCGGGCAGACCGGGGCGGCTCCACGCTCTCTGCCAGGGCGTCTTCCTTCTGCTCTCCCGTTGGCCTTTTGTTTGCTGCCCTGGCTGAGTGTCACGGGCGCCCCTCTCACTCCCACGGTGTCCCAAGACCCTGCCCCTGGTCGGAGACAGGTCCCCCTGCCCTCAGTGTCGTCATCTTCCCTCTGCACTAGGGACCAGCGGGCCAGCCCAGACGTCAGGCCGCTACTCGGTGGCCTCTGACTCTGAGCTCCGCTGCTGGGCTTAGACCCACGTCCCCTCTGGGCACAACAGTGGCTTCCTTCTAATGACAGGAAGGAAGCAGGCGCCCTGAGAATGTAGTCCATGCGGCATTGGCCCAGGTTCTTAGGGAAGTGGGGACAAAGGGGTCAGGAGGGGTGGGCCCAGACTGGCCCTGGAGCGCAGCCTGGACAACAAAGGGTCTTGGAAATGAGGTCCCAGAATCAAAGTTCGAGCTGCAATTACTTAGAGTCCAAAATTCAACATGAAATCGCCCTACAGCGGTTGCTCTGGGTACCGTTCTGGGAGCCCCTGAAGGCCCCTGTGAGTCCTGGGAGAAGAGAGGCGCCCCACTAAGCAATTCCTTCAGAGAGGTGAGCCTTCGGAAGGTGAGAGCCGGGCCCCACGAACAAGTTCTCGGGGGGCAGCAAATGCGGACGCTCAGGAGCAGCCTGTGCGGCGCTTCGGCCACCCGTGAGGATCGTTCCTGTGCTGTCGGCCTCTGCGGGGGGCGGGGGATGTTCTGTGGCAGCGGGGGGCCTGTCCCTTAGGTGGATGAATGCACTTCGGGTGACGTGGCCCTTCACGATCTTTAACTGTGAGAAGTTAAAGGTTGCCTAGGTCAGTTTGAATTGGCTTAAATGAGCAGAGTGGACTTTTCACTGATGACTGTGGCCCTGAGGGCCTGCGTACACGTGGGGAGGGTGGCAGGAGGCATTTCTGTCCCCCGACCCTTCGGAGACAGCTGTTTTAAGGCATGTCCAAGCGTCCTCAGTCTTGGCTGTTCTTGGGACTAGCAATAAGTTAAGTAGTGAATTTTGAGTGTGTGGTCTCAAACACCCTAACAAATTAGTCCTGAAGGGAGAGAAAGTCTCCCATAGGCATGGAAATTGACAGAAAGTCTGCTTGGAAGCCCTTGGTTCATCAACAGGGATGTATAGAGGAGGTGATCAGCTCTGCCTGCTTCCACTGACAGCCCAACTCAGGGTGGTAGACAGAGTGTCTGGCCTCACAGTCAGACGCGGGCACGCCTTTCTTAGATTGGTCAAGTGGGAGATGTTGGGGGAAGGAGGATTTGCCTCATTTATTGATTTCTTAAAAAATTTAGTGGCTGCTATGTCCAAGACACAGTTTTTAGTGTTTTAGAACAAACAGATTTCAGGGAGACAGACACACAGACAGAGAGACATGTACACCCCCCACCCCATGGCACACACATACCACCTACACATGACACACACGCGACACACACACAGGCATATGGCATACAAACACATGCTTGTACTCTGCCTGTAACACACTTTGCATAGAAACTACTTTGATCTTTTGGAAGAATATGGACCATCAGTCTGAAGCAATTTAGTCTTTGGAGGACAGCGACCTGTCTTTCGGGAGACCGGCCACGACCAGCAGGGAACTGGTACTAAGACCGCTCATTAACCTCCATCCAGTCTCATGGCTGACGCTCTTTCAGGTCAGTAACCCCCACTCCTCTCCTAGAGCCGCCCCGTGGTCCCACTGGACCAGCTCGCAGGCCTCAATAACGCTAAATGAGCTATTATATTCTGCCGTATAATTATATATTTAGGACACATGTATGGTTAAAAAAAGAACTAGCTCCACAGAAAGAACTGAAACAAATTGCAGAGCAATTTCAGTGACTGATTATATTTAAGCTGCAGTGGGTCGGCTGTTCTCCTGTTTTTTTCCGAGTTCCCACATCCGTTCGACAATATTCGGGGGCTCTCAAGTGCTGGTCTTTATTTCCGAATCAATGTCCTTTTGGAAGTGTGAAAAGCCTGCTTCCCGGTCTTTTCTTCTCAAGACTCGTAAGAAAAGAGAAAGGGCATCTCCTTTATTTCTCTTGGACAAGTCTTTTATCTGCTTATCCTAGTCACATAGTAATTAATAGTGACAATAAAAATAAAAGCAGTTTTGTTTAGTGGGCTCTTAGCCTTGGCAGATACTGCGGTATGTGTTTCTTACACTTCATTCTCACCTTCACAACAGAATTCGGGGCGCCCCGCGAGGTGCTCCCTATCTTGTTTAAGGACGTGCGGCTCATAACGGGTGAGTCCCTGACCAGCACTGGGCTGGGTAGTCCATTCTTAGGACTTTCAGCAATAGCAGCAGCTAATACATGTTCGTTTTGCCAAGTCCTTGCACAGATTATCTCACGGATCCTAACAACAGCCCCGTGAGCGTAGATTTGGGTGCTGTCTTCATTTTGTGGATGGCGACCCTGAGGGTCAGAGAACTTGTGATTTGCCTGAACACAGCTCCTCCCTCCCCAGGGCTGCTGGGTCCACACTGCACGAAGCAAAGCAGGATGAAAAGTGGGCCACCTGGGTCCGAATCTAGAGCCCATTCACAGCTCACCACTGAAGAAGCAAAACAAAATGAAAACACATATAAATCTCTGATGGCATCAAAAGAGTACCCTGCTCCCGCCCCAGTATGAGCCAGGCAGAGGGGAGTCTCTGCTGCCATCAGCTGGGTGAAGCCCATGTGGCCCAGAGCCCTGCAGCTCGCCCCAACAGGGCGCCCACCCGGGCTGAGCAGCTCCAAGAGCTGTGCGAACTCCAGAGCTGAGGAAACGTGGGGGAAATGGGCGGTGGGGTGGCCAGAGGAGGGAGGCTGCCCAAGTAGGGGGCAGTCAAGGGAAAGCTGACATCATGGGGACAGTGTGTGCTGGGAGAACATCAGAGGAAGTCACTTTAATCATCAGAATGAGCTCAGAGGGATTCAGGGTGAACACATAACCTCCATTGATTTAATATACGATTCCGTGTGGCTGTCATTCGAGTTACATTTTAGGAAATGACTATTCATAATGGAAGTCCTGGCAAAGTTTCTTTGTAATCAGCAAAACGGGGTGCAGGGCTCAGCTGCGGCGCCCTCGCAAGAGGCTCTTAATTTACGAGTGACATTAAATCATGCCGCTGCCAGAGAGCCAGAGACGGGAAAGGATACAATAAGTCACAGGGGACACACCAGTTTTTCTCTTTTCATTTGACAACCCCAGGAAGTGGCCAGTGGCCAAGCCTTCGGAGCAGCGAGCCTCTGACGGCTGAGCTAGAGCTGCGCGCTGGTTTCTCGGCGGAGGCGCGGGCGGCCTCGTTGGGGTGGGTGGAGGCTCGCCGCCTGCGGGGCCGCCGTTCTCTCGCGGTGCCCTGCGGCTTCTTCAGGTTGGGCTGGTCCCGTGCAGGTTCGCCATTCGCCTTCTAAAAATAGTCGGGGGGATTTCAGGGGCAAATTGTGATGAGGAACTTAAAAAATACCTGATTTCTTATCTTGTTCTTGTCTAGAAAGGGCAGTGCAATGCGATGAGATTCCCAACAGGTCATTTCTGCACGGGGGCAGAGGCAGCCGGCAGCCCGGGGAGCGCAGTGTACCCAGGGCGCCCTGCGGGCTGCAGTGCGTAGGCTCCTCTCTCCTTTCAGCGGCCCAGACTGAGACCCGGCGCTGGAGGGCGGTGGGGGCGGCGCCAGGAAGCCACCGACCTCTTGGGTGGTGACCCAGGCCAAAGAGCCTGCGGAGAAGTCACTCAGAATGTGATCTCAGTGCTCACGGGCAATCGGTGAATCCTCCAGAAAGATGCTATCACATTTGGCTGAAAAGCCGGCTCTCAGATACTATTCGGTAACCGAAGCTGCAGACCGTGTGGTTCCTAAGCCGGTGTCGCAGGAGTGTTTGGGGGAGGGGCCTCCCCCATCTCTCTGGGCCAGGTAGACAGACAGCGACCTGCCCTCTCAGTTGGGCTTTCGGCCCAATTACAGCCGTTCCAGCATGGCCAACCATCGCTCTTTGTTTTCCTTGCAGTAAATATTTATATGCTCAACGAAAAAGTGATTTTTATTTTTTTTTAGTTAAGGAAAAAGACTGCACTAGAACGATTCCTAAACTTCCTTGCATGCTGGGCACATTGGGGATCTTTATCAAATTCCCGTGCTTGGCCCCCGCCGAGCCTCTTGGATTTAATTTGCTTGGGGTGCTGAGCTGGCTGTCAGGTGTTAGAGGCTCCGGCGTGGCCGTAGTGTGCAGAAAAGTGGGGAACGGCCGCCCTTGTCCTTCACTTGTCAAGACACCCCGTGGCGTATGTGCTTAAAAATCCCTTAGCAAGAATTTCAGTCTTTTCGTAGGTCCTTTTCTCCAACTTGATATTTCTGAATTATCTAGATGTTTGTTAACACAGTGTGGCATTCTCAGGGGACCGGCTGTGTCGCTGTAACAAACAACTAGCCGCTTCTCAGTGGAGTTCTCGCTGCAGGTTTATTCTTTACTCAGGCTGTGTTTTCAGGGTGGGCCAGCAGGGGGTGCCGCTCATGGTAGACCTTAGGGGACCCAGGTTGACCAGATGCTCCATTTTGACCTGTGCTTCCCTATCACCTTAGTTAGAGAAACAGGACACTGACTCTTAAAGTGGCCAAAGGAAGTCACGTGGCTTTGCCTCATGCCAAAGGGGGTGCAGGAGCATAATCTCATCCTGGTCCCGGAGGAAGGGAAGCCTGCGACACTGGGAAAATGGCAACGATGACCATACACAGATTTCTGATTTGGCATTTAAAATTCTTCTAGTTTGGTTAATGATCTTCAAGAATTTGTTTTCTTACAATTTTGAGAACCAAGAGGTTAAATCTGATGCTTCAAGATGGAAATACTGTCTTGGTCCGGACCCAGGAGGGAGGGGACCTCTGGTTTCCTCAAGTCCTTTTGTGGTTATTTTCATGGTTCGATCACTCAGTTAGTTAGGAGTGTATTTCCCCCCAACAGCAGCAAAGCCCGCTGGCAGGTCTGAAGCAGCCTGTGATTTTTATGCTGCTCGGGCCCCAAGTCGGATGCCGCCAGGCTGGGGCGGGCCCTGCGTCATGCGGGTCGCGGGCTCTGTCTGAGTCCCTGCACGGCCACCTCCAGTGCTTGCGTCTTTGCCTTCACACCTACTGACCCTTCAGACTCCTGTTCAAGACACACATGGGGGAAAGACGAGGGAAAAGGATCCAAAGGGCCCAGCGCTTTCTCTTTGCAAGGTTTTGCCTTTTTATTTGGGAAGGGACCCCCTCTGGGGTTTGCACATCCCTCTGGCGGGCCAGGGCTGTGGCCCACAGCCCCCCAGGAGCTGCAAAAGAGCTGCTGTTGCAGAGTGGGGCCAGTTTCCAGCATGAGCACCAGCAATGGGCTGAATTTGTGCTGGAAACGCAGAACCTTGCCCGTGGGCTGTCAGCCCTCCAAGGTCCACAAAGCACTCAAGTTAATTGCTAATAACTTTGTGACCTTAGAAATGGAATCCAGGTTCTAAGTTACAAAAACAGCTAATATGTCTTCTACCACAGCTCCCGCTGGGTCACCTCGGTGGCACTTTACAATGTTCTCTTCCTAGAGATCTCTTCCTTTGGGAAAAGGAGTTCTCTTCCTTTGGGTCATGGTGAACTATGCAGAGCTGGACCGATGCTGAATATGAAAAATTAAAACCGTCACCACTGGAATGGTACGGCTGATGGAATTGTAGTTCGGAGGCTTTTTGTTTGCACTCCATCAACTCTCGAGGTGGATGGGCCATGGGAAGCGGGGCAGTTCAAGTTGAGCATCCCCCACGGACATAGAACCCAGAACGAAGACAGTTGCTACATCCCTTCTGGCAACAAGAGGAAAGGCTTGTCTTTCCCAGAAGCGACCATCCCGCGTCCCGTACTTCAGCCTCCCCTGGGCCACCGAAGATGCATCAGGCTCTTGTGATGTTTTTTTTTTTTCCTGGACTATCGAGAGTCTTCATTTAGGAGGAAAATGGTGCTCCGGAGGTAATGGCACTAGATGTGGCCTGGGCTCTTGGCTGGTAGATCGTCAGTGAAGCAGATGGCCACCATGGTATTGGAAATTGAAGACCGCAGTGAAGCTTTTAATTGAAAACAATTGGACCCTGCTGGATGGCAATTGCCTTGGCTGCTTGCAGATCATCGCCTGCCCCTGGTGCCATGACAGAGAAGCTGAGAGAGATGAGCAGGGGCTGCGGGCGCTGCCTCTGACGAGGACGAGGTCCCAGCTGCTTTGTCTGGGGTCCCCCAGCACACGGGCTGGCAGGCGTCCCATGAATTGTAAAGAGTGTTCATTTCTAAAACAGCCTTCAGTGGCTCCACATTTCCTTGGAGAAGATTGAAATTCTAGCCAACCTCAGGAGAAGAGCATAACGATGCTTTACAGGGCTCTTCCTTTTCTCGTTGATGGTGTGCCCTAACGAGGAAGCTGTCTCCCTGGGGTGATTCTCTTGGAGGCGTTTGTCCTGCGAAATGCTAGCCTGAGAAGCCACAGGCATTGAAAGGCCAAGGCTGAACGGGAAAGTCCACTTTGTCCTAACTGTGCAGTTTTGCCCTCTCCAAGCTGCCCCTGGACCAGATAACTGGACACAAGGACTGTGAAGAGCCAGGGGGCAGGGGGGCCACGATGCTCTGAGGGACTTGGTGTGAGCACGTTTGACCAGGAGGTCATTCTAAGTCCAAGTTCACAGGGGGCCATAGGATGGAGGACTTGGGGGCAGCTGGGTGGCAAAGGGCCTTAAGAGACCATTGGCTCAGTGGTTTCCCCAGAAAGTGCAGTCCACTCAGGGGACTTTGCTGGGGATGGGGTCACTGCTTTTCTTTAATGAGATTAGGTACTTCTGTTGCAAAGCCTTGGTCTAGGCCCCTCTGACCCGAGTCAGCATCGGGTACATTTCTGGTGGCCATCCCGGACACCCACACCTCTCCCCAGCCAGGGGCTCTCAGCGGCACACACACTTTGGGTCACTTAGGTCAGACTTACTCTGGGTGGCAACCCTTCGTGCTGCTGCCCCCTTCTGCTTCTGGGCCCCAGGAGGGTCACTGTCACCCCCTTTCAAGTCAGGTGTGAGTTGCTCGGGCCAATGGCACACACAGGACACCACTCTCTGTCAAGACACTGCAAGGCAAGGGCCTGTGGAGGTCATGGGGCTCCTTCTCCTCCCAGGGTGGGGGTCTCTTCTGCTCATCCTTCTGGTGTCTGTCTGGCCTCAGCCATCTTTGGTGACAGGCGCTCCCTGGGGCCTGCGGTGACCTACCCCTGAACGGGTGCCCAATGCTTAGAAAATTGTCCCTTACACAGAAAACAGTTTCACCCAGGAGCTCCCACTCTCCCAGCTGTAGGTCCTTGGAGAGGGTCTCAGTTCTCTGGATGTGACACCTGTTTATTCGAGGACAGGGATCCGTTTCCTTGGTGAGTTATTTTGTTCAGGTTACACTGAACCATTTTATTCCATGTGTTCTTCATAGGATATTTAGCCTTATGAGTCGTCCATTCGCTTTTCTATTTCGCCACGGCCCTTTGATTTTAATTTCAGTTTTCAATTACAGTTTCCATGCAATAGCATTTCGTATTAGTTTCAGAGGTACTCGCCACTGCCCTTTTAAAGAGGCAGCCCTCAGGACTGGGGCCTGGCCATCCATACCTCCTCACTATCGGACAGGGGCCTTAGAATGAATGGGAGCTGGTGACAGGCTCGGAATCACAGAGCCCAGGGCACCGACCTGGGCAGATGAGAGCCTCCTTCAGACGATTGGGTCGCTTTCATTTCACTCCATGTCTCCTCATGTCTTTATCTTCTCCTGTGTTCCTTCCTTTCGTTTCTTCTCTTCTCTTTCTCTCCCCTCTTTGTCTGTAGTAGCCGGCTCTTTGGATAAAGTGCTCTACCAACATGTCATGAGTTTTGGCTTTATTACCGAGGAGCTTGGTTAAGATGGAAAGTGGATGATTCTGTCTGCTGCTGTAAGAAGAGGGATCACCCAGCATGAAGAAGTGTTGACAGGCCATCTTGCTGGGTCCCTGCTGGCGATCTCTTACAGTTCTCTTTGCCCTCTTTGGCGTTTCATGTTCTTGTCTTTGGCCAGATGAGCTGCCGTTCAGGCCTGGCTGGTGTGCCTGCCTCTGCCGAAGGGAAGTCCTTCCAGACGCTGAGGAGGGTCCGGCGACACTGGGCATCTCTGGTTGGAGGAAGTCAGAGCTGTAGGGAGGCACAGGGTCGATGGCATGTACGGCTGGTCAAATTCTGCATCCGTCTCACGTGTGCCAGAGCGGGACAGAGACGCGCAGCAGGACCCACGACGGGGATCCGCTCTGTAACTGTAGAAGCACGGATGGCTGCTGTGGGCGCGGGGACGTGGGCTTCTGCAGCCCCAGGCAGTGTCCTGCCTGGGACCCCGAGGAACTCGTGGTTTGAATACAGCTGTTGAGTCCCTCCATGAGCCCTAGTCAGCACTGACAATTTCGATTTTGGTGGCAGTACCAGAACACTGGGGTAAAGGACTATAAATATACGTCCTGATATTGGATTTTCCTTGAGAAAGATGTAATGGGAAGCAAGTTAGCTTTAAACATCCCGTAATTTTTCATGGGCAGTTAAGATAACTGCTTACTCTTGGTATTATGCTACATAATTGTACAGTATATTTGCTTGTTACAGTCCCACAGTATCTGCTCCATAGTGTTCTATTTTATGGGTGTTTTTAAGGTGTATTTTTTATTGATTTGGCACAGGCGCAGCAATAAGCTGCTGTTGGATTGATTAGACACTAGGGTGACGCCGAAACGTTTAGTGCATTGATTTGTGACCTGTAAAGCGGTTTATTTGCCGTTCCGCATGTATTTATTACTATGCCATAAGTAATGTTAACATTAACAAGAATATTTGTGGGGGGGTACATGTGTTCCTAGTGAGAAATTGAATGTCCTGAGGTTAGCTCCCCCAGGGGACTGCCCAGGTACATTTAGATCTAGGGTAGAAGGTATAAGGCTAAGCCCAGCGGGTCCCGGGCAGGGACTGGGCCACGTCCTGCCACGCCTCGCGCGGGCTTGGGGTGATGTAGGCGCTCAGTCCATGGTAGTTGATTTACTGTGTCTAGGGAGGTTATCGTTTCATCTTCCAGAAAATAACACGGTCAAGTGGTGCGCCTCCTCCCCCGTTAGTTTCCTTGGGCAAAATTTGGGTGATTCTGGCTACTGCTTTGAGAAGAGGGATCACCCAGTATGAAGGAGTGTTGACAGGCCGTCTTGCTGGGTCCTTGCTGGCAATCTCTTACAGTTCTCTTTGTCCTCTTTGGTGTTTCATGGACGTTTTTCTCATCCTGCCTGCTGCAACTTACATATGTAGGTATCGTCTGTCTTTAGGAACTATTTAATTTCCACCAATCTCTGCTCCTTTTTTACCATTTGCTTCCCTCAGCGGCCAGTGACAGCATGCAGGTTGGAAGACTGGGCCTTCCTGTTGGGGCTGTAGGGCAAGAGGAGACTTTCAGGATGGAATGGAGGTGCATTCTTGGGAATAACATTAACATTTCACTGTAACAGGGGACCAGTTCGTGTATTGATTTTCAAGTTTTTGAAGTGTTCTCATCTTCTGTTTCCACATTTTGATGTGGTGAGTAAAGATCAGAGTGAAGAGGAGGAAGATGTTTTGTGACTGGAGGCTAGAAAGATGGATGGAGGCGTGGCAGGGGGAAGTCGATCTAGCCTCTCTGGGTCCCCGCAAGCTTACAGATGGATGCTGACCGCACATGGTTGCAGGAGCCTCGTTGGGTTTCTGACTGTTAGAGGGAGTGATTGAAGTAGCCAGGAAATGTTATTCGCAGCTCTCTGTAAAGTGAATAATTTACTCCCTTCCCTCCAATAGAAGGAAATCTGTAAGCCTTCGGGACTCTTTGGATAAAGTGCTCTACAAACATGTCAGATGAGTTTTGGCTTTATTACAGAGGAGCTTGGTTAAGATGGAAAATGGGAGTTAAGTTAAACATAAGGATTTATTGCCTGAGGGAGCCTCCTTTAAAAGGATTGTTTTAAGAAACAAATATGTGATAAAGGAGTTGAAATCACCTGCATGCTGTAAATTTTACTTGATATAGTTACATCTGAGTGCAGGTGCAACTCATTTTTTGGTAAATAATTAATAATGTGTCTGAAGCCTTGCAAAATCCCATGTTATCACTCGCATGCAGTGATTTTCACTCCCGATCTCCGGCTAAGCCTTGAGCTCCTGGGCCCTGCAGGTGCGCGCCGCGGGCACACAGTCCCAGCCGCGGGATTCTCCTGCAGCCCGGGAGGGCGGGCGGGGAGGATGCTCGTGCGTGCACGCCTGCTTGTGTGATTACCTCTGGGGGAGGGAGAAGGAAGGGCTGCGATGGGAAGCAAACAGGGAGCAAAAGATTTAGAGGAGACAGAGTTGGGGGTGTACAGGGGAACTTGGTCTCCAAGCTCTCTCCATTTGCTTCTGCAACTGAACGTGGCTACAGTAGCCTGAGTACTGATACAGGCGCAGGGGGTGGCACTGAAGTGCCTGTTGAATTGCCAAATGGGGTGGGGCTGTGATGTCCAGTGGACAGCATTTCCTGTTCCTTGGAGAAGGGCGTTGCGTTAATGCTGTCCAAAATGGAAGTGGTCTTCGAGGCGGGAAATGAGACAGTTTTATGACAGGTGCCGTCGGGTGAGTTTAGCATTGTGGCCCCACGGGATAATTCCCAGTGAACAAAGGAGCTTTTTTCTCTTTCATTTTTTTTTTTAATTGTTGTTTTTTCCTACAGTTGCTACCACCGATCAGTTAGCGTAACTGATCGGAACAGATTCTTAGAAGACCCAAGGTCGTGGGCACTGAGTGTGAGTCTCGGTCTGGGAAGTGAAGGTGACATTCTGACCCAAAGACCAGGCCCCTGTGGTGTCTGAATGGCTGAAGCACTTTCTGCCCTAGCATCCATCTCCTCTTAGCTCGCTTGGTATCGAAGTGGTTTTTGATATACTCCTACCCCTTATAATTATGTAATATATCATTACATATTTATTATGTATTTTAAATAGTTTTTGTGCATGATTTGTATATATTAATGTGTGACACATAACAGTGCTTATATATTATTTATTACATATAAAATCATGAGGCTGGGCCATCCAAGGCGTCCGAGCTTCGGCAACTCCGTACCCTTCACCCATCCGGCTGCTCCCAGCTCGGGTCCTTGGCCCTCACCCTAGGGTGAGGGAACACTTAGATAAAATGCAAACACCCCACTTAGTTGTTATCAAGCAGTTGATTATATTTACTTATAATACATGCAAAGTTGGGCAGCACCAAGTGTTTATAGTTATTTTTGGAAAACACCTTTAAAAAGACCTGCCCGCATAACCTCTCCATGTTGTCTCACAAGAAAGCCAGGCTTGGAGCACAGAGGCCTGGTTTCAGTCACAAGGGCCACCCTCAGGGCTCATGAGATAGTAGCACCTGCGGTGGCTGGAGATTCAATTTCTGTTAGGTTGACTGATAATTGCCAGGCAAATGGCCATCCCCCTGAGCTTCTGAGTCCCAGCGGGGAACTTCAGCGGTGCCCTGGCTGCTCAGCGGGCGCCAGGTATGGGTGACTTCAGAGCGCTGGCCGCCTGCTTCGCAGGTAGCTGGGTCAGACCCTTGCAGCTGGCCCCGCTGTGGCCGCGAACAGTCTGCCGCGGAAGCAGGCTCCCTCTTAGCCTGGATGAGTTTTAGGGGAGAAAGACTGAAAACCTTTGCTTGGGTAGTTGGCTCGAAACAGATCATTAGCCTTCTCAGTAATGAGAGAGCAGATCAGAACGGCTTCCTGGAACATCTGGCTTGGTGTGTTGGCCCGGGGCCGCAGCATTCTCGCCATAAGGAAATAGGGTTAGTGACCACCTCTGCAGTCCTGCTGGAGGAACGATTTTTCAGGAAAACACCAACCAAGGCAGCAGAACGGTTGACTGACGGGGCAACAAAAGAGCAACTTGACTCTGTCTGCGCCGCTGATGGTACAAGGGGGTCACGCTGTGGGTGCGCATGTGGACAAGGACTATTCCGTGTTCGTTTTCGTGTGCCGGCACTTAACACAGTAGTTGGTGTGCTGGAGCCAGGAGGAAGACGTTTGGTGAACGAATAACTAGAAAAGGCAGATGGAACAGCAAGAAGCAAAGTTCTGAGAGACTGCGGGCTCCCTTCCTTGCTGCAATGCCACGTTAGCCATCGACGCCGTGTGGAAAAGCACTCGGACGCTCACTCCTTCTCCCCCAGAAAGGGCACTTCCCTAATCCCCTGGGCGCCCACGTCCGGGGAGTGAGTTTTATGTACTTCCCTGTCTGGGTATCTTTGTTTTTTAATGTATTGATTTCTGCTCTTATTTTTACTGCTTCTTCCTTTCTGCATTTAAAAAATTTGTGTTATGTTGTTCTTTGTAAGAGTATAATTACTTAAGTTGTATATTTAGTGCATTGACTTTTAGTTTTTGAAAGACTTTTTTTTTCCAAAATAAGCATTTAAGCCTATAAATTTCTCTTTAATAGTTTATAGCTGCAACATATGAGTTTTTCTATGTGATATGTATTTATGGTTGTTTCGTTCAGGGTATTTTTTAAGTTTCCATTATGATTTCTTCTTTGAACTAAGGCTATTTAACAAGGCATTTGAAACTTTAAATGTGAAGGGAGGTTTAAAAAATCTTTCTTGTTATCGGTTCTTATTTATACTGGGCTAGAGAATGTGGATTTTATATTAACAATTTTTAGAGTTGCCTTAAAGCTTGGTTTATATGGCCCAGGGTATGGTCAGTTTAAAAAAATATTCCATGTAAGCTTGAAAAGAATTTTAGTTATCAAGTCAGGATAGTTAATTATGTTGTTTAAATATTTTATATTTTTTTCTGATTTTTAAATTGCTCGGTCTATCAATTATTTAGAGAAGAATGTGAAAAATCATCCTCTATATTAGAGATTTGCCGATACTCTTGAAGTTCTACCATTTAAACACTATATTTTGAAGTTATATTAATAGGTGGATACAAGTTTAAGACTTTTCTGTCCTTCTAATAGAAATGATAACAAAATTGATCATTTTATCATGGTCTAATGACCTCAGTTGTCTCTACTAATGTTCAGTGCTTTAAAGAACATTTTTTTCTATTATTAATGGCAACTCTATTTTGGTTAGTATTTTCAATGTATATCTTTTGTTTTTCAACGTGTTTGAGTCTTTCTGTCTTAGGTGTGTCACTAGTATACTGTATTTATAATTTTTTAAGAAAAGATGCAGTCTGACTGTGCCTATTAGCTGATGAATTTAGACCATTTATATTTATTGTTACTATTGGTATATTTCATTCATTTCTAACATCTTATGTGCTTTCTATTTGTTCTAGTTCTTCTTGGTACTTTTCTCTTTCTTTATTCCTTACTTTTGGATTGGCCGTGATTTTCTTCCTTTTCCTTCCTTACTATAATTTTTCCTTCTACTGCTTGGCAGTGCTATCATATAACGGTTCCCTAAAAAAATTAAAATACAGTTGTTAACAAAATTGAGAGTTAATCAATATGTTTTCCTTCCTCTTAAAGAATACAGAAACTTAGGTGGTCTTAATTCCAATCATACCCTTTCCAACTAATGCACTATTTTTCTGCAGTGTTTTAGCATTTAGTTTATTTATTTTCCTACTTGGGTTTTTTGGGTTTCCTGAATCTGAAGATTTATATATCTATCATTAATTTAGAAAATTCCAAGTTATTATCTCTTTAAATATTTCTTCTTTCTCCACTGTATTATCTCCTTTAGAAACTTTAATTAGATAGGATGATTGACTCTATTGCCATATTTCCCAATTTCTTGTTGCTGTTTCCTTTTCTTCTTTATAGCTCTGAGAGTCAATCAGTTTTTTAAATATATCCTCCAGTTCACTAATGCTCTCATCAAAGATGTATACTCTTCTGTTTTAACCCATCCTTTGCATTTTTAAATTTATTATGTTTTGTTTACTAAATTTTATTTTATATATTTTCTAATTTTAGTAAATTTGTTTTTTTCAAATCTTAATGATTTTTTAGTAGTTCTACATCATGAATTTGACATTGTTTTAAATTTCTTGGAACATACTAGACATGTATATTTTTAATTTTTCTATTTGTTCACTCTAAATTCTATTCTTTGTGGGTTTACTTTCGCTGTTTATTCCTTCTGTCGATTCTTATTCACGGGGCCTTGTGTCCTTGTAGGTATTGCCCGATTTGGAGTCGCGAAAGCCATTACTTGGACATTCATGTTTAGGAATTATCGAGGCCTGTGTGTAAGTTTCTTTCCTGTGCCTGTGGACACATACCAGGTGTCACGGGGGCTGCGCAGGTAGCACGATTCTGGCTCCAAATACAAGGAGGGCCAGCATGTGGTCAGAAATACTCAGAGTGGAAACCTCCCCTCCTTCAGGACCAGCACGGAAGCAGTCTTTTCATATGCTCCCTTCTTGTAGGTGCTGTTTGCTGAAGGTCCCGGTGTTCATTATGCGATGGTCTCAACCTCATGTAATAGCCTCGCTTTTCTGTTTCCCTCTGCAGCCCCCAGAAGTGAGCAGAGTACCGCCTCTTCCAGCCTTGGCCTTTGCTTACCATCTTTTATTTAGCATTTGTCATCATTTTTGCTGTGTCAGAATTTCCTTTACATTTTTGCCAGGCTAGTTATATTATGCTAAGTGAAATGAGTCAGACAGAGAAAGACAAATACCATATGGTTTTACTTACATGTGGAATGTAAAAACAAAACAAATGAACAAACAAAATGAAACAAAAATGGACTCATAGGAGTGGAGACCAAAGGGTTGAGTGCCAGAGAAGAGGGGGTGGGGAAGGGGTGAAAAAGGTGAATACAGTCAGTGATATCATGGTAAGTTCGCATGGTGAGGACGGTTACTGGAATTAGTGAGGAGATCATATCACGTGATATGAAAATGTTGACTCACTATATTCTACACTTGAAATTAATATAATCAATAGAAGATATCGTATGCTAACTATACTTAAGTTAAAAGAAGTTAACAATGGATTTTATACATATCATTCTGATAGTTCTGTATTTGCATGCTTTTGAGTCTATGCCCGTTGGTTATCTTAATGACAATGGAAGGTACTGGAAGTATTGGGTGAGGTTCACCTAATCCTGTTAGTGGACTGTAATCATTCTATAGCTTCTCTGTGGCAGGTCCCCATAGGAACAAAAAAGGGATCTATCTGTGGGGGAGTGTCACAATGGGAGGGTCCTGGTCTCTGCTCTCATGAACTTGGCCTCCTTAGTTACAAGTCTGCTCAGGGAAAGTAAAAGTCACAACATGAAAAGCCACCAATCAATAGACAAACAACCAGTTCTCATGGAACCCCACTTTCTTTCTCATCGCTGTCTTCATCACATCAGACATGGTTATGCAAATGGACGTGCAACATTTGCAAAGTGGAATCGTGGATCTTGCGACCAAGGCAGAATTCTCTGAAGCCGATGGAGTTCAAATCTTGCACATTGCCCTTGGAAAGTGAGACTTGGCATGGGGGCTATTCCAGCTCTCAAAGGAAGGGTAGCAGTTGGCAAGGGCAGGGGCATGGTGCTTGAAAATATCCGGAAGGGACACTTGGAAGCCTTGAGAAAGGGCTCTGATTTTTTTTTTTTTTTGCAAAACTGAGCCTCATTTGACAGCACCAAGGAAATTGGAAACTGTGAGGTGTCATGTTGTGACACCTCCCCCGTCGATACTTGTAGTGCTTGGTTTAATAATAACCAAAAACAGTAGTAAATATAAACAAAACCAATGTGCTTTTATAATTTTCAGTTCAAGATAAACCCCAGTCAACTGGTTTTCGTCACTGAGAGAGGCTGTTTTCTGTTTTATATGGATGCACCGGGCCAGCTTTTCTTCCTGTACCAACGTAATGATAACGGGGCCCCCTGTGTAACAGGTCCCATGTCATCTAAGTCTGGTGTAAACTCCCAGGTCCTTCACAGCAGGGGGCTGGTGAGAGCCCCCAGCCAGGCTGTGCAAGGGGACACGCTGCTGGCCTGGGACCTCCTGCCTTCCTCAAGTGGTCCAGGCTGAGGGGTTGCTTTTCACTGGGTTCCATGTGGATTTGCGCTCAGAGAGTCACTTTGCTGTCTGAGGACCTTCGTGACCTTGAGGAGAAATTTGAGTTTCCAGGGAAATTATTCAACATTTCTCCAGAGTATTAGATGCCTCCCAATGGTGTCCACTTTGTTC
Source organism: Mormoops blainvillei (assembly GCA_004026545.1). Lineage (NCBI taxonomy): Eukaryota > Metazoa > Chordata > Mammalia > Chiroptera > Mormoopidae > Mormoops > Mormoops blainvillei. The sequence goes on from PVJD01001662.1 coordinate 240,954, forward strand.
CTCTAATGTGAGCTGTGCACTGTCCCACTGCTTCCTTGTAGCCCGGGGAAGGCATTTTCCTCTGCTTGGGGATGGAGCTCTAATTGGACACGTGGCCGTTGCCCGCTGTGCCTCACCGTAGCCCTGTGCAGCAACGCGGGACGTCTCTCCCATCCTCAGGTTTTGGGAAGATAGCTGCTAGTTGGGATTCGAGCTGAGGAAAGAGTTTCCAAATTGAACAGATCCACTCGATGCCCTGACCCTTCCTGAACGTGTAGCGGAAACGCTATTGCACCCTTGGGTGTCACTATTACTCTTTTAAGGACCAACATGACAGGCGGTGTAAACTGTTGAGAGTGTGGCCTCAGGCAGAGAACCCGCCTCTGAATCCCAGCTCCGCCTCTCCTGGGGGCGTGGCTTGGAGAAGGGCCTCAACCTGCCTGTGCTTTTATTACTTTATGTGTATAATTACGGCTCCTACCTAAAAGGTTTGTTATTAGGAGAACAATGGGTTATTATCTGGGATGCGCTTATTAAATGTCAGTGGAGTGTTTGTAGAAAAATAACTATGACAAGACCCCAACATATTGAAAATGAACAAATTCCGAGATTTCAGACATAAAGCGGCCCGGGACGGCTGAATAACGCATGCGCGTGTGCGTGCGGGCTGAAGACGATCCTGAATTAGGAAGCACTCAGCGCCGTTAAACCTTCTCCAAATGTCAGTGCCACGTCGGTGCACTGCAAGCGAAGGGAGTGTTCGCTGGGAGCTGAGGATTCTAAATTATTCATGAAGGCTTTGCAATCTTGAATCCTTTAATTCCATCACATCTGTAGTACAAAAGGCGAAGCCAGTGTTTGCTAGTCATAGGTTTTGTAAAATAAAACCCTTTAGCAGTGCCAGCGTGGTGAGGCTATTCTTTTAATATCAGGTATCAGCTGCTGTATCTATTGCTTCAATTAAATTTACCGCGAGAGGAAAATCAGGAGAAACCTAACTCCAGGAGAGAAAAAAGAAGTCACGAGCAGAGGTGTCCTTAATCTCTGGATGTGGCGTTAAGCCCGTGGAACTCAAGACGGTAAATTAATTCTTTCATAAGTCAAGCTCCGCAACCTAGGACCTACTGTCGAAGACCTAAATTCGGGGGCGTGGGGGGCGGTTTCTTGATGAGCAAGTGCTACTATAACTGCTGCCCGGGGCCTTCTGTCCCTGACTTCCTGCCTGTGCACTTCCGACTCGCCTGGCCAGCCCCACAGCCCCATAAGCTAATGCCTTGGAACCCACGCCTTCGCACGTGTGTCTCGCCTGGCTCTGCTCCCCTCGTGGGACCCTGTTGGAGGTGCCCCGCGGCACCTGCTTCGTGCTCTAGTTGACCTGCAGCTGTCATGGGCCCTCTTGCCGGCGCACACTGCTCCCTTTTGAGGCCCTGGTATTCCTCCGCTTGTCTGAGAGTCCGCCGTGCCCTCGAGGTCAGGCTCCGAGGCCACGCCGGGCAGGATGGGCGCCTTCTCTCCTGGGTTCCGGCAGCCCCTGTCCCCTGGCGCTTTGAAGACTCTTCTTTGCACTACGGGCAATTGCGCATCCACCCCGCGGGGATGGGGGAAGTTTGAGGGCAGTGGCCAGACCCTGGCGCCTCCCATCCGAGCCCGGTGCGACGCCGGCTCGTGGGGATCTCTCCGTTTGTGGACGTGAAGGGTTAGCATGGCCTTAGGCCAAGTTGGAAGGGGTTGCCTTCCTGCTTTGGGGACCAGGAAAGTTGCTTTTCTTTCTGAAGTGTCGGTCAGTGCTTTTCAATTCAGGGGATGACAGCACATCTAGAAACATTGGGGTTGCGGTAACTAACTGGTCACGTTCCTATGAGTGATCAACCTGAAAAATTTCTCCGCTTTAACTGCGATGCTTAAATCTTTTTCTCCTAAATTAAAATGTGCTGCACACCCCCGAAGTTTCAGCGAGAGCGAGCGGCGGGCGTGTGTGCACGCGTTTTACGGAGACGCGATCTTCCGTTCTTAGGCGGCCCTTGCACGGGTCCGCCCACCGGCGGCAGCCAGGGGTTGCTGTGCGTTGGCAGTGAAATCCCGTTCGAACTGTTTCATACAGACACACGCCCATCTGTTTTGAGGGCCACCAGCATTTTAGACTTTGATCAAGCTTGGGCTCCCTAACAGTGTCAAAACTTTGAGAAAGAAAGTTACTTACTTTCCTTTTTGTCATTGGTAGCCCAGGATGAGGAAGCCGAAGAAAAAGTTCAGGTGGACCCTAATACGCATCTGTCTTTGCATTAGAACATTTCCTCGCATTACAGGAGGGGAAGCTGAGACCTCAGGGGCCCGGGAGACATAAAATGCACCTTCTCTCCTGGGCGAGGGCAGATCAGCCCCGGTGAAGAGTCAAGGCCTGGCTTTCTTCCTGCAAGAACAGGCGTTTTCTAATTCTCATCTTCCTTTAAAAACGTGCTGTTGGTTTCTGGAGGGGAAGGAAGCCCAGGGCCTGGGAAATGCATTCCCGGCAGTGGGAGGGAACGGGAAGCGGGCTGTGACCTTTCCGCTCCGTGACTCCAGGGCGGGACAGAATGGCCCAGACAGGGTGGTCCCAAGAGAGAGCTCACAGCCACTCATGCAGCAGCGGAAAGGCCCTGGGTGAGAGGCACCCGGGAATCGCGGTGGCTCAGAGTGGGGACGAAGCTTGGAACGGGGCAGACGGAACTACCTGTGAGGCCTTAACTCGCCAACAAGGCTCGTCTGCTGTTCATCCACAAACCCAAATGGCCAATGAGGGTGTTAGCTGTCACCGGAGGGGGTTTCTCAGGGATTTGACAGTCTCACCTCAGGGAGAGCCTTGAGAAAGTCCTGTCTATTTGGCAATGGCGCGTGGTCAGAGCTGCAGTGCCAGCCCCGCCCCGCTCCTCAGCGGCTCGGTGTCGGTCAGTGTCCCCTTTGCTTCTCAGCATCCGCTTCCTGGAATCCTGCAGGTTTCTGAGCCCACCCCCCCACAGCGCGACATGTACCAGGCATTGAATAAATACAGTCGCCACCCGCGTGTGGAGGGCGCACACCGGGTCCCCGTGGGGTCGCTCTGTTCTCACGGGCAGTGTCTGTTTTCACACTCAGGTGAGCCTGCTGGGGACCCATCAGTTGTCTCCGAAGGCTTGAAGCCTGGAAGTGAAGCGAGAATTGGATCTAGTGTAGAGTTAATCACGTCTTTAAAACGAAAAACTATATTCAATTCCTTAAAATGTCAATCAAATCATGTATTTATTCTGCCTATTAGGAGAGCCCTTACCTCACAGTTTAGTGGGGGAAACAGACTCACTGACAACGAATGACCCTGTTGAATGGAGCAAGGGACCTCGGAATTTGGTGGCAGAGGAAGAAGCCTGGGTGGGCTCGAACGGTCACGTTCCTCTTGAGTTGAGTTTTGAAAGGCATGCAGGGGCATGCCGGGCGGAGACGGGGAAGGCGGGGATGGGGGCGGGAACAATTTTCCCATGTTCAAGGGGTGGCCGCACGGCTGCGGGCTGGCCTTGCCCCTGGGCTCCCTGAGAGGTGCAGTGGCTGGGTGTCCGTGGTTTCTCCCGTGGCTCAGGAGACACCTGTGCACCGTGCGGCCTCGCTCTTGGGTGTCATGACCGAAGCTCCTTGGATTCACACTTGCAGCTGCTCTTCTTGGAACCACTGTTCTGGGGGGCTGGCTCTTGGGGCGCTTCCAGGTTTCCCTCCAAACCCTGAAATCTTAGGTCCTTGTTTTGAGGTAGGGCACTATCGAGTGGTCTTCTTCCCTCATTGGTGGGTTTTTTTGTTTTTTTTTTTATATCATTTGCTTTTAGTGGAGACCTGGTTTGGAGCATCTCAGACTCTCGCAGAGCTTAACAACAGAATCGCGAAGGGGGCCTCCTCCCTCCTTCCGGGGGTCGGACCCTAGACGGGGCTGGTCCTCACTTGCACTGCACCAGCTCACACAGCGGGGAGCAGGGTGAGGTAACGAAAGGTCCTCGGGGCCGTGGCCTGACCTCGACATAACTAGACAGTTTCCCAAATACACAAAAATAAGCTGGTCGGTGAAGCTCCATTTCAAGGCACATCTTATATACTTACAAGATAAACCGATAGGTGGAAATTGGAATTTGGGAAGAAATATGTTAGTAAGTTGATCTAAAATGATAAAACGTGTATTTCAGCGGAGAAAAAAATGTTCCCAAATCCGTGATGCTTTCAGGTGCACCCGTATATCCTTCTGCCTGGTTCACCGTGCCCCGCCCCCCACCACACACACCAGCACCCACACTCACACCCACTGGTAAGACGTGCGCGCCTGACACTCCGGGCGGCCGGGCCACCCCACAGGCTGGCCGCAGGCCTGCGGCTGAATGAACGGTGAACCGGTCTGACCAAATTCCTTCTTCTTTAAGAACTTGAGCTGGCAGCAAAGAAAGTTGGCTGTTAGTAGGAAGAGGAAAGGGTGCAGGTGACTCTGTGACTGTCAGCGGTGGAGAGTAGAGTCAGGACCACACCCTGCAGCTGGCTCCTGGGTCTGCCTTGCCCCCACCCTCGCTCCTTCTGCCCCCGGAGGGCTCCTACCCAATCAGGATGCTGATTCTCGGGCCTCACGAGGGTCTCTCATCACTCCTCTGTCAACGCCTCCATCTCTGCTCTACTTACGGGGAAGCCTTCTTCCCTGACACCAAATAAGTCAAAACTGGAACACACCGAAGGGAAGGAAATCCGTTTACCTGTTTGGAGATGAAATGAAAAACTAACTTTGGGTCCTTAGACTTATTTAGGCTTTTGTTTGCTAACTTGTTTTTGCTGGAGACCTAAATGAAAGGCAAAGTTGGTTTTGTAAGTTGACTCATTTTTAATTCAAAGTGCTTGGAAACCTTCTTGCACCCTTCACATCCTCCCACGGTGCAGGCCTTCCTGGGACCTCGTGTCGGCTGCTGGGGGAGCCGGGAGGCTCGGCCCAACTTGCTGCCCGAGGCGTCGTGTCTGAGGGCCGGTGGGTGACATGATCTTAGCCAAGGGGACAAGATTACTTCTCAGTGCTATCACGGGGGCCTTCACCCCGTTTGCTCCTGGTAATTTCCCCGTGTGCACTGGAGACGGAGCTGCTGGTGGCACATGCCACACAATCAGCTGTCGCAGCTGCGACGAGCATGTTCAAGTGCTTGTGACCCGTTTCATGCCTTGGCCTCCTGGGATTTCCCAGTTAATGCATAAAAAAACACCTTCAGGTTGTCCTCGTGCCTCCCTTGGTCTATAGGACCTGGGGAGGCTGCTTCATGGGGTGGCATGGCACGTGGGGCTCCGGTGAGCCCCGTCCCTCAGGGCTGTCCTACCTGTGTGTGCCCAGTGCCAGGAGTTTATTCGGTAAGCACCCATCCAGCACATAACGGATGAATTCATAACTTTGTGTTCATTTAACACCCAGCTGCTGTGTGTCAGCCACTGCACAGGGCTCGGCGAGGACGGGCAGGAGGTGCGAAGGAAAGCGATGAAAATGCGTAAAGACACAGTTCCTTCCTGCGCGTGCTCGCCACACAGTTTGTACGTAGGCATGGCAGCACGAATGGGATGTAGGGTTTGAGGGTAACGCCCGTGGGAGGAGTGAGGCCAGAGTGCAGAGAGCCTTGTGGGAAGGAGGTTGGGATGGCAGGTCTGAGGGGCAGATTGTGGTCTTACATGCCTATCCTTTAATGGGAGGGTCTTCCCATGTGACTCTGCCACTTCTCCAATCAAAGGGTGGCATCTGCATTCCCTCCCCTTGGACTGGGTGGGCTTGTGATGACCGTGAAAGTGATGCTGTGTGACTGGTGGGATTTGGCAACAAAAGGCTCTACAGTTTCTTCCCAGTGTTCTTAAGATGCTCACTTCTGAATCTGGCCACCATGCTACAAGGAAGCTCAAGTAGCCATAGAAAATACCAGGTGTTCGTGTTCAGCTCACAGGTAGGTCCAGCCATCCAGTTACCCCAGTCTGAGTCTTCTTACCTGACACCCCATATGGTCTGTGATCAAAATAACTGGTTGCTGCTTCATGCCCCTAAATTTGGAATGATTTTGTGGTAGCAGTGGTAATAGAACAGAAGCTGTGACTGTAGACCCTTCGAGAGAGGTTGAAGGCAAGCTACCAGGAATGACAGTGGAGATGGAAAAAGAGAAGAGAATGAAAAACAATTTCAATGTCAAATGGTACAGATTTGGTGACTCTTAATGACCTGAGCTAACAGAGAATATATATAAAAAAAAGAGTACAAGTTGGGGCATGGTGGTAGTGGAGCAATGAGATATGTTTATCTAAATCGTGGGGAGGGGGTGATGCCCTATTTTGTTTCAGAAGAAAATGAAGATAACCAGTAGTGAGTTTAGTTTTGGATGGGTAGTGTAGGGGGTGCCAGTGGTGGATATGCCTGGCCACTGTTTGGAAATCTGGGCCTGGAGCTCAGGGGAGGGGAAAGGTACAAATGTCGGAGTCATTGTCACAGGAGGCCACTGAGCTATACTCGGAAAGGACAGGAAGAAAAGAAGAGGCCTCTGGGGAAACCAACACTGAAAGAGGCAAGGGACGATCGGACGGTTAGGAGGACAGGCAAGAAGTCCCTTTGCAGAGTTCGCTGATCAAGGGAATTTCAGGAACGATGAGTGGTATAAAGGGCCCCATTCTGCAAAGAGGTGTCCGTCGTGTAAGGGCTGGAAGAGGTCATATATGGGCTGCCCCGCGCCACTGACCCAAAGCACCACCCACTGGGTGGTATAAAATGACACACGTTTATTCCCCCTCAGTTCTGGGGGCTGGAAGTCCTACGTCAAGGTGTCAGCAGGGCTGTGCTCCCTCCACTGGCTCCAGGGAAGAACCCGGCCTTGCCTCCTCCAGGTTCTGTTGGTGCTCGCCAGCCCTTTGGTGTTCCCTGGCTTATCTCTGCTTCTGTCCCCACGTGGTGTTCTCCCTGGCAGTCTCTCTGCGTCTCTTCTTACGCAGACACTGGTCCTACTGGATTAGGGTCCACCCTAATGACCTCGTCTTCACTTGAGGACATCTGCAAAGACTCTGTTTCCCAATTAGGCCATGTCCACAGGCCCTGGGTGGATGTACATCTTCGGGAGACACCGGCCAGCCCAGCACAGGTTATCTTCAGAGATGGTTGGAGAGAGGATGGTTGCAGCTCTGGCGGGGGGTGGGGGGTAGGAGTCGGGAGCTGGGACGTGTGCTTAGCTCTCCGAAGCCGTTGGCCAGGGAGAGCAGAGCGGTGGCAGCTCGAAGGGGAGGCAGGTGGAGGATTGCTGGTCCTTGTCCCTGGATGGGTGCAAGGGAGGCACACTTGTAGGCTGGAGAAAGCTAGGCAGCGGAGCGGAAGCTGGGCGGGGCGTGGAAGGGGCCCGGCCTGGGGGAAGGAGGGAGTCATGGGCCCCGCGCCAGGCTGGGGAGCTGAGCTGGGAGGAGGCGTCCTGGCTGCTCTGGATGGAGACATCAGTCGGACGGGGCCCCACCGTCTGCCTGAGGAGCAGATGGGGCCCAGGGCCACAGCCGCTCTGTGGGTCTGGGTCTGTTTCCTCAGCCTCTCATTTTTAAAGGTGGCCATGAAAACACACGCTTGCCATCTGGCCCCTCAGAGGTGCTGCGACTCTGTGGCTCGTTTCCGCCGCTGTGATGTTTCAGGGCTGGTGTCAGCTCTGACAACAGTGGTGGCACCCTGGGGTCCCTGCAGGAAGCCACCTCCCCTGTGCACACGGAGAAGGACCAAAGAAAGGGGCGGTGCAAACGTGCGGCCCCAGAACAGAGTGAAGCCCGTCGACTCCCGTCCAGTCCAGAGCTTTGTTATTTACTGCAGGGTAGGGCTGTCCATTCTTGTTTAGAGGAAGTCCAGGAGCCTCCCCTGAGCAACTTGGCGAGTCACGTCCTTTCTGTCCTCCCAGCTGATGCTTCACACAAAGCCCAGTTTTTGTTGACTTTTCTTTCGGGATGGTGGTCTTGAGGGTTTTGAGGGAGTCAATGTTCTTAGCCCTGTAAATTCTGAACTAACGAAGAAAGATATTACAGGGCTCAGACAGAGGACCCATTTGCTCTTTGCTGGAGAAACTGGATAGACGGGGGCTTTCACGGAAGACCAAAATGAGCTCCCTACTCCTTTTCCCCTGAATTTGAACCCACAGGCTGAGTTGACAGACCCAGTGATGGGCAGGACCTGGCCGCCTGCCGGTTTGGGGGCCAGCAGACCTGCAGGGGCGCCCAGGACAGCAGGGGCAGGTCCCTCGGGAGCAGCTTCATGTACTTCGTTAAGCTCAGCTCTCTGAGCACCGGGGACCAGCAACCACCAGCCCCCCACTGCTTACACACGTCCTCTTCAGCCCCTAGCAAAGGGCCAGCAGGTGACGGAGAGAAGGCAGCTGCTTCCGACCTGACCCTCCCGAGAGGTGGAAGCAGAAGGGAGGGGGAGGGCTTGCTCCCCTTACAGGTGCCCTGTTATTGAGTTATGCTGTGAGATTATTTCCGCGGCATGGCCTGTTTTTCTCGGTCATGTCCACGGCCTGTGGAAGGCTTTATTTCCTTGGGAGAAAGGACCACACAGGTGAACCCCGCTAGGGCCCAGGGTCAGCCGGCTCTGTAGCTCGAATCCTCTCCACGCTTGGCAGTGGGATCTCAGGCAAGTTCCCCGAACCTCTCCGAGCCGCAGACCCAGTACCCCTGCGGCGTGCATGGGAATGCTTGGTGTAGGAAACACGTATAACTAAATCCCCACGAATTAGTCAGGACAGGCTGGGTTATGCTGCAGCAACAGCCTCCAAGTCTCAGCAGCTGAACAAACATGCTGGTTTCTCTCTTACACGTTGTCAGCTGAGGGTCTCAGTAACTCTCCAGGTGACTGTCTTCCATGTGGTGGCTCAGTCTTGGAGCAGCCCCACCTTCCCACCTGCTTCTGTGGTCACTATGGCAGGGATTCCAGGGGACATCCACTAGCAATGCCTGGCAGAGCTGGCCCCCAGTCCTGCCTCACCACAAGAGTGGCAGAGGGGCACGGCCTCCCATGTGCCCAGCAGAGCGGGACCGGACACGGAGGAGCACTGGGGCTTCTACCGCACTCACCACGCGCCCTCTTCCTCCAGGCACCCTCCTGTGCATTTAACAAATGACACTGGGTCTTCAGCTGAGAAG